>CALZFC010000015.1:2022500-2177500 GCA_945643635.1 Allodiplogaster sudhausi
CGGACCACGCTATTGCATTGGTATGTTTTTTAATCATTCCAATGACATCTTCTACGTGTTCATGAGAAGACAGACGTATGATGTCATTGATCCAGGCCAGAAGTTCGCGATGCGTGAGCAGAAAGTGATCATGTCGTGGTTTCTTCGGCGGTTCCGAATCTCAGCGACGATTCCATTCGAAGAGAACAAACACAGAATCGACATCATCCTCAGGCCCAGCAAAGGATTTGTTCTGTGTCTCGAGAGGCTTTGATTCTTTCCCTCTCTGCATATTCCCTACGTCATCTCAGTAACCCACTTATCTCACATTCATGAGTCAATTACTGATACCTTCTAGTCACAGTAGCCTTTGTGTGCTAATTGAAAGCATTGTCAGTTATATCTTCATTCATTATAGAAAGTAGTCATCAATTATAGGAGATGCTATCAATAAATGAGACAAGCACAAATAAATAGTCGTTGCAAGGATATGCGACACTGTTGAATGGGAGATATACGGAAGGAGCTAGTGGGAACTATGCTTCATGGTACAGAGAATCATTATGAATGGTTGTGGACGTGTTACTTTTCGCTTTTACAAGTCGCACATATCAAATTAGTAAATAATAAGAATTAAAAGGCTCGTTAGTCGAAAGTAAATAATATAAGCTGAGTTAATTATAATTCCTAGAAGGCAGGGAGATGAAATAGTAAAGCCTTGCCACAATGAAGAGAAGGCGAGAGCTTGTACTTGACAAGGTTAGTATGCGTGCTCGGTTTGAACCCGTAGAAGGAGAAGAAGATGACTGATATTATGCAAGACAGACAAGAACGAATTCTCTTTCCATGCCGCACGTGGCGAAGACTATTATGCACATGGTCCAATAACAATCTACAGTTAGTCAACCACTTCTTGCTTGCAAAGAGACCAAATACGGGTGAACATTACGCAATTGGGATTTAAGGTAGTGTAAAAGACTCTAAATTAATATACTGAAATTACTCACACTTCTACAAGCAGAACCGGAAGCATATAAAAGAGCTTTTCGGTCGGCTATGCCAAATCGGATGCCGGATATGCAAAATTGAAATGAGATAAGTAAAGAGTGGAATAGAAGAGTTGGTCAATGATAGCTTTAAGGAGATACGGTGTTGGCCTCGATTATGCTGAGTTTGAGGGAAAAGATGACGAGAATGAGCGAGTGTGAGAGAATGAGAGGAAGAGAAAACGAGAGAAAAGGCTTAGTCAGGGGGAGGGACTAATGAGTAACTGTTCAAAAGATCGGAAAGAAGAGGAAGATGCGAAAGCGCTCGAGATTATTACATCGATATGATGAAAGGCTGACAAGGATGGCCTTCAAGGAGAGCAGCAAGATGAGTGAGAAAGAGAGAGAGAGAGAGAGAGAGAGAGAGAGAGAGGCATACGAAAAGAATTAGAATGACAGCAAAGGAGATACTTGGCAAACGACAATAGGAAGACATTACTAAATGATTAGAGTGCTAGCAACCCGTACTCATGCATTTCCAGTACAACGTAATGCTGGCCTCTCTATAAATATAGACAAGTGGCATAGTGTGACAGTAAATAAGGATGTGAATGAAAGTTAGTAACTTGACTGGCTGGGATCTGTGCTGGGTGGGTCGGGATCTGCCCTCCGGGTGAAGACTGCGGGAGACTTGGTCTTCTTACCTCCGCCTACCGTACCAGGGACGAGGTGCTCAGCTGACGCTCGCACTCCTGCAGAGGACAGAGATACACAGATGAAAGAGAGAGGGAGACAATCAAAGAGAATTAGAGAAATAGAGAAAGAGAAAGGGAAAGAAAGATATGGGGAAGAAATACAGAGAGACAACAGGCGATGAAAGAGAGAGGCAATAGAATAAAAGAAAGAGAATCTTATACAGACCAGAGCTGGCTCCAGGGATTGGAGTGGGAGCAGCGGAGGAGGGTGCAGTAGCAGCAGTGGTTGTTGTGAGACTGGTGGAAGAGGGCAGCTCATCTGACACCCCGCCCCTTTTCTGTCTCCGAGACAGTTTCCGCACCTCCAGGGCTGCCACGTTCTCGCGGATTTCTGCGATTGCATTCTGCAAGCATATGATGTAGCGGGATAATAAATCTAATTCCCCAAATGAATGATTCATTGACTTACACAATTAGCTGAATCTTTTAACCTGAAGTCGCTTGGAGTGGCCGAGCTTGATTACGCCGAGTTCGAGAATGTCCTGGCGTTCCAGATGAATCAGCTCACGGCCCGTGATCTCGTTTGTCTCAACATTCAACTATTCTTTTTGATGTCATCAACAGAAAATGACGCTATCGATCACAGAACGGTCAAGAAGTACTTTGAGAGTTCTGACAATAAACTGCGGAGCGTAGGCCGAGAGGCCAATCGAGCCGAGGAAGTTGGACACTTCGTCCGTCGTCCAATTCGGAGCTGGAAGCTCAATTTGAATGAGCAAAGTGAGAGCTCGAAATGAGACTGACCATTCTTGTATGGATGTCTCTTCCTGCGCAGCTTGTTGCGTATCCAGCGGGCGAAGCTGCGTGCCTTGCCTCCCCTGCTAACTCCTCTGCTCTCTTCATCCGTCTGTCTCCGCTCCGCTTCCCGACCTAAATCATCTACTGTTTCGTCTCTCCCATTCGTTTCAAAAGTTCAAAATTCTAGCAAAAAAAAAAAAAAACTGCAGACGTTAATGCTAAGTCCAACGTAGTACTCATAACATGTGCATGCAAAGGTATCCGTAATTTAGCACAGAATTCTAACCTTCCTTAATAGCCGCCTCTTCCTTCTGCAGTTCCTGGCGAATACTGTTGATCAGGAAGCGCCAGTTGGTAGACTCGCCCTTTAAAGCATTCAGTTTTATTTGAAACTACATCTCATAATCAAACTACCATATGCAAAAACGTGTATACAGAGTAGTCTTTATTATTATAAACACGCGAACTTGGAGAAACCTTGGCATTAACCTCAAAGTTAAATTGAGACGGCTTAGTTTGGTCGGCTGGTGGGAGAAGGGCGGATGGGGCAGCAGAGGATGTAGAAGAGCCAACCTCTGCAGCATCAGCCAAGGGAACAGGGCGAATTGTCCGTTGCACGCCACCCGAAGGGCATCCGAGGTGACTCTTAATACTTTCATTCATTCTCATGGGCTTTCTCATGACATCTTAATTCTATCGCACTGCGGATACGAGCTTGTGCATGTGTTTCATTGTAGAATTATTCTCTCGATCTGAAATCCGAATGCTCATGCCAAGAAGAGACCTCTAGCTGGTCAGCAATGAGTTCGACTGCAGCGACGACCTCCTCCCTGAGAGATAGGCGGTCTGCTTCGGTGGATGCCATTGGCCCGCTCGGAAGGCTGGCCCCCGTGGTGTCCGCCGTGGCCCCGACCCCTCCACTGCCTCCTCCTCCACTGTGGCCGATTCTCGTTGCATCGTGCTGGTCGTCCGCCTAGAAAAAGGCTATTTTTATTATTGTTTTGCACTTATTCTCGTTTATTTAACCCCGAACAAATAGAGCATTTTCTCGCTCGCAGTCCACCAACACATTTCTTGGAAACCATTAGATTTGAATTCCAGCATACTTACATGTATTTTTTATATAGTGCCATTCGTACATCAAGGCACGAGGTTCAACAGAAAATGAAAGCAAACTGATGTTGACATACGCGCAAAAATAGAATAAAACTGCTTCAAGTAGGAACTGCGACTGCAAGCGTTGGGAACCAGAAAAATTATGCGTGACGCAGAAACATTAGGCGTAGGAAATGTTATGATCTGGAGCAACTATGTGGAGGCGTATTAACATCTACAAGAAGCCCAAGTCGCAGTGGATTTCTTGGTAATGGCGAATTATTCACTTTCTCAGAATTTTGGGGTATAGCGATTTTAGGGATGAGACGCGATAAAGTAAATCATATCCCAGCAGTAATATCACATCGGAAAGAAAAGCAGCACGGGCAGACGAAAAGGCAGACAGCCGATTCTTGACCGCATGGACTAGCAGAACCGTCAATGACAGATTCTGATATATTGCGGCCATTATTTCAGCTACAGAGCAGATAAAAAAAGAGACGGAAAAGGGTTAGAGGCAAAGGTAGAGAAAAAGGATATATGTAGAGCAAAAGATATAGACATAGGTCAGCGAGAGAAAGTTAAGCCGCTGAACCTGAGAGAGAGAGAGAGAGAGCGAGCGAGCGAGCGAGAGAGAGAGAGAGAGAGAGAGAGAGAGAGAGAGAGAGATTACAACTGCGTTTGCAAGCATAGTGTGGCATAAAATCCAGGTTTGTTGACCGCTCCATGTTGATAATCTGTAAAGATCTTATTCCCAGCAGGCAACGATACCATGAGAGTGAAAATTGTAGCTGTTATGGAAAAGATGGATGTCGCGCGCTTTGAGTTCCCCCCCCCCCCCCCGGAGACCAAATTAGACCCTTTACAATGAAATGAATGGTTGTGTGCGCACTAGCGCCTTCTCCTCTGAGTTCTTTTCCTCTCTCTTCCACCTGACACTTAGCACCAGCTACTTTCTCTCTCCTTCATTCTCTCACTCCTTCGCTTTCTATGCATTCTCTTCACTTCTCTCCCTTTCTCCTCCTCTCCCCCTTCTCGCTAACTCCTTCTGTCCTCACGCTTTTCTCAGCACGCAAGCTCGTCCCAACTCCTGAAGCAGCACCGCCCAGGAGTGCAAGTTCATATCGTCCGCTCAATTTTCCTCGTCTCTAGATTCAACAGAAGTTCTTTTTGCAGACAACGTCACATACATTAATGCAACGAAAATAATTCTCTTCTTTGAGTCTAATTATATTCGTCATAAGGAGTGAATATCGGCACATGTATCTTTTCTCTCAAGTGTACCACGCACTTTTGCTACTGCAATATTCTCCACATGAGGATCCACTCAAAATCACATTAGTCTAGCTTCTCCTCGTTTGTTCTAAACGTAGCAAACCAAAGATTGACAAATTTCCCATCCCATGAGAAGAGTGAATGTATTTTCTTGAAGGAGATTTCCCTGTCGTCATCAACAAGGTATTATACAGAACTCTGCTCATTACTGTATTCCTTCCCACTGATTGAATCCCTTTTCTCCCGTAAGCTTCTGTCTTCATCACAACCGGAACTCCTCCCCTTGACCCTAATCCTGAACGCAGTCCCTGATGCCAATCCAGTCATTCTGTCTGAGTACGTGCGTGCCAGATAGCCTTTTAGGTGTCTCGTGGCTTTTCCTTCTCTGAATTCCGGCGCCATTTATGGCCTATTAGGCACCAATAAGCCACCAACGGAGTAAGAAAGTTGGAGGTGGAAGGAGAGGAAAATAGACACAAATACCGAGATTGAGAGAAACAGCGAGAAAGACGGAAAGAGAGAGAGAGAGAGAGAGAGAGAGAGAGAGAGAGATAAAAAGCGATGTGACCCGGACTCATAGGAAGAGGGGCCACATAGCTGGAGGCCTTGATGCCATCTGCCAGTGAGAGCGACTTTCAATCTCAAAGCACTCCGCAAACGACCGGGGCAATTGACTCAAATGTTTCAAACTTTACTCCAAGGAATCCGTCCTATCCTAAAGAATACTTTTTATTGTAAGTAAAAATAAAATAAAATTTCGCTTGGGCGTTTACATGCTTTACTCATATTTATGCGCAGCGCAGTTTCGCCTTTCAAACTTTTGTTTTAGAAACAGGCGCATGCATATGCTCTCAAAATTCCACTATTTAATTATTTAAAAAATCGCTTCTTGACATGGGATTAGTGGAAGAAAATGAACTGAATTTGAAAGGCTAGAAAACAAATTGAGAGAATACGGCGCCATTCCTAGAGAGATAGATGGGAAAGAGAGGAGAGAGGAGAGAGAGAGATGGAGAGAGAGAGAGAAAGATAGAGAGAGAGAGAGAGAGAGAGATGGAAGGAGAAAATGAAATAGAGAAGATACGTATGAAATAAGAAGCAGGACTGGTAGAGTGATTGTATTTTGACACGCCTAACTAGAATTCTCACTCATTTGTCATGTACCAATTGCCAGTATACGCCATCCCTTCCATCGTTTCCATGTCCATATCAGCTTCAACATAGCAAAACAGCGCTAAATTTGATTTAGCTTCCAGTCGTCTTAGCCATTTTGGCACGGAAGTATAAAACGGAGAGCTGGGTTCAATGGTACTCAGTGAACGCAGTATTTCATTTACAACTCCGCGTTGGGAATCACATTTTAAGTGGCCTTTCGACGCTCGTAGTCCATATGCAGCTGTCCTCCTTTGCTTCTACGAATAGACTAGTTGACACTACCTCACTCACTCCGGTCTTCGACGCTAGAATTGAAAATGCGCATGCATGCGTGGAGTGGAAACCTTTGCGATATCCGTGAATTGCCTCTAGATTTGAGGGCCAGATAGTGACGCGCTCTCCCAGACTCCCTGAGATGAGTGTATTTTCAGGATGTCCCTTCCCGAAGAGTCGGCATCTTCCTTCCTAGGAGACACGGCAGAAAGGGCAGCCTTCAGACGGCGCAAGTTCAGTTCTGCCGTGAGGACAGCCAAGTGGCTCCTGCTCATTGAGCTACTCATCGCGGGAACCATCGCCTTTCTTCTAGCAATCACAGCCATGTTAGACTCTTCTCATCCTTTTTAAAACATAAATAGATACCCTCCATTCAAGGCAAGGCTACACATTCAACCTGCTGCTTTCGCTGGTCTGCTCCGCGAATTCTACCATTTCGGCATTAATTCTAAGGCAAGACAGAACTCTATCCAATTCGATCGTTTCATCGTCTAATGTCAACTGCAATCGTGTTAAAACAAGAAGTTGGTTTAAAGAAGGCTACGCAGCGGGTTGTCTGCCTCAGCACTGGTGGCTCATGCCATCTGGAAGGGCCTGCAAGTGGCGCTGCTCATCCCCTCCCTCATCGTCCTCTCCATCGCTCTAGCCAGGGTATCATTATTGCTTGATAGGAGATAGCCTAAACAAGTACTCCAGGAGGGTCATCTTGGCAACTCGAAGCAGCCTTCCACTTCCATGACTCTGCTAGCCATTGCATGGGTGTACGGTATCTTCTCCTTCGTGGTTGTCTGCTACTCTGCACATCTCGGCAGAGACATCTGGAGGCGGAAGGCAAACACCTTCTTGTCAGTCACCAACTCTCCGTGTCATCTCAACTCTAATCTCTTGTCAGAAGTCGCCGATCCAGCACGCATTCCGCTATTTCATACATCTCAACCAGTGCTGCGGCAGCTGGAAGTATAAGCACGCATGGGCAGTCCAGAACTGGAGGGAGAGAACACACGCTCAGGGGACTCATCGACGAGTCCAAGGCAGATTCCTCAGATTATAGGCCAAATGCGCCACTTATCCTGCCCCTCTCTGAGGTTAGCGTCTCCATTCATCTGCTTGGTTGGACAGATCAAAACATTAAAACATAATAGCGTATTTCCTTGTGAAGCACAGATTTGGCCCCAGTCCATGTACTTCCGCCAAACACGACAAGAACGTTTTCACTCTTTTCGGCCATTCTCGTTTCTGTTCCTCTTTGCCACTCGCCCTCCATCATACTCTATCTCTCTCTCTCAATCTCTTTCTCCCTCTCCTTCTCTTTCTCTCTCTCTCAATTCTATGCTGCGATTTCTCATTTGCTCTAAAAGTGCGCCTTGCTTTCCACTCCAATGCGCATGCATATATCTTTCATTCCCAGTGCAACAAATCTCGGGTATTTCCATTAGATAATAGATAAAAGGCCCGAGGGGAAAGGCACAAAAAGCAAAGAGAAGTGGAAGAGACGTAAAATACAATCTGTTAATGAACAGCGGCAGGACAAACCAAAATGCGCCAACAATGGTAGTTTGCGAGAAACGGGCGGCTACAAAATGCCAAAGGAATGCGAGCAAAAATTTACCTCAAATGAAGATTCAAGGGGAATGCGAGCAAAAATTTTACTCTAATGAAGATGCAAAGGCATTCCTTTGGCATTTTGTAACGTATATTTTTAAGTTCACAGGCCAAGTGTCTTTCATGCCATCGACAGAGTCGCCTTAGCAACAAGGTACGTGGATGCAATAAGTATCGAGATAATAACTGAGTAACCCAATCACCGCAGCAGCCTAACCTCCAACTCGGCGCGACGGACAATGCTCGCCGTCTCCTGCAGCGTGTCCAGGAACTTGGCAGTCAAGCCGAGGTGAGCCATCTCTGATTCGATGGTGGAGACAAAGGCAGCTGCCCGGTGGAAGAACGGAATTTGGTCGCCGCCAATTGGCTCCTGTGCATAACTCTTCTCACTTTGAAATTATAGCATAACTAGAAATATAACTTGACTATATTATGCAAAAAGAATGATAGAAAAAAAGATTAACAATTGGAATGGAGAAGGAGAGAGCTGTTGGCGTAGACGGAGCAGTTGTTGACTTGTGCTCCTCCCACAGACGAAGCGATGCATCAAATGATTGCTACAAATATTGAAATTTTAAAAGACACATCTTTGTTGCAGATGACAACCATACCGCGTTCTTTACCAGGAGCTGGGCGCGATTCTTGTGAACGATTTGAAGAACTCCCGGCGGCTGCAGCCAAGGCTCACCATCCACCTGTCATTATAACAATCATTTATAGTTCCAAATTAATATTTGTATTTACACGAGAGCTTTTGCCATTGCTTGTGAAACCCGTTGAAACTATTCCGACTGGAGAACAACTGATAAAAAGATTGAATGACGAATAGTCAGAAGTGATACTTGGACGGGAATGGATTCGTCCCCGTAGATCGTAATCTTGACATGACGACACTGTGCAATACGGTGATTCTGGAGGCGGACGACGTTCGGAACACGGCTGGAAGCGACGTGAATCACGCCAAACAAGGCCACAACCTGAAAGTGTAGGCAGTGACACGCTTGCCCTGACAATGAGGGAACGTAGAAACGGAGGAAAATCAAAACTGCTCTGCCTGATTCCGAAAAAAAACATTAAGTCGCCCACCTCGAGAACTTTGTCATCATACGATTGGATAGTGAAATTCTCGTCATGTCCATCGCCCCAAAAGTTGGCACCACCAGAATAAGACGGGATGTTCAGGATTACGATACCCTGTAATACGCGACTTTTTTTAAATGTAAATCATGGTGCTAGATAGAAAAATACAATTATCACTGCATAACAAAAGTGTTGTAACCATTGTAATGGAAAAAATGAATTGAATAGAAAAGAAGAAAAAAAAAATGGAGAGAGAGAGCAGAAATGAAAAACCTGCAGAGATGGCAGATCGATCGGCAGTCCATCACACTCCAATCGAATCCGCTCATTGAGATTACGGTAGGTGCGGTGAACGAGTTCCTTTCCACCCAGGATCCCATACCACATGAAGAGCTTCGACCGACTCCTTGTCTGTAATGTAATTAGGTCATAGTCGCAGCTCTGTTCAATTTAGCTAACTAGTTATAATAAAAGAAAGCCGGTACGGTTTAAAACAATAACTGCTGTTATTTATTTGTATGGAAACAAGAATTAGAAGGTAGAAGAACTGATTAAAAAATGAACGTGTGAGCGAATGAAACCTTGTCCGATTCCTCCCGCTTGTTGTGGAAGTCAAGGGCTATCTTAGCATCCAAACCGATTCCAAAGTAGTTATTCATTACTTTCAGCTCACCGAACTTGCTGTGCCTGAACAACTCCATGTGAAAAAATAATAATAAAATACATAAAAATGAATAGAATTCAAAAGGACATACTGCTCGTCGCTGTTTGTATGTTCCCGATGGACATTTGCGTTAAGAAGTAAGATTTCTGCGATGAGAGATCCACCAGTCAGGCCGGATGAAAGAATTCCGCTGGAAAGTGCTTCAGTTCTGATGCCATTCTCTGAGATGTGGAATGCCACGAACCGCTTGAGTGCCGGGAGTCGTTCAATGAGTGTCTGCTTCTGCTTGTCCTTGACTAGGATGTTCAATGCTATCTCATTCTTCGCTCCTGCATTGTACGGCGAGCCACTCGTGACTCCGCTGTCGGCCGCGCTGTGATCTCAACAATCTCTATTCATATTTTCACTGTATGTATGCTGTTTTACTAAGCTCACAATATCACACATTATATAAATAACACGAGTCACATAAACAGATAAATCAATCGACCAATACTAGTTCATCTCTAAAAATTTTCAAGAATTCAAAACAAAAGAGTAGAGGAAACGCATGGGAGTTCCGCATATTGTTAACATGAATAAACAATCAGCAATATAATCTAACCATAAATGCTGCTGTCAGAATGGCTCTGCCGCAGTTCATCGGCACCTGAGCCAATTCGGGCGAAGCATCGGGTGGTTGCGCCTGGAACACACACAGTATTACAATAACAAGTGATCGTGTAAAGCCAATGAATCAATTGTCAAAGAAAGCAAGGAAAGTAACCCGTTCGGCTGGGTCTGGCGCTCTCGCTCTCTGCCAATCTTCTCCTCCCCGATGATGGGGTTGGCGGTTGTACTGTTCCGACTTGGCTACAATCAGCGCAACAATTTTTTTACACTAGTAAAAAGAGTGGCAAATAAGCCGAAGAGCGTTTGATTCAAGCCTTGGAAGCACAAACCACGACGTCTTTTCCTCCTCTTCTTCTACTTCATCGTCATCTCCATCTTCACCTTCGTCCGCCTCTTCCTCCCTTGATATTTGTTTCTCTCCTGGAAACAATTTTCTTTAGACTGATTTCAGTACACACAACAACAATACTCATACTTAAGTAGCAAATGGTATTAAAAAGAAATATCAAGTTGGTTCCAAACCAAGTGAAGTGGCACTGCGAAGGCCCCGTCTCGGTCGATCTGTGACTTTGAGGAAAGTGCCAGCGGAAACCGAGCCGCCCTCGAATCTGGGTGCTCCTCCACCACTGGGAGATGCTGGGGGAGTGTTAGCAGAGGACGAGGAGAGAGTCGAGGCACCCGTCACCTAACGTCACTAATCCTTATTATGTGATCCCTTGAGGAGCAATGAAATACCTTTAGCACGGAAGGAGTTGTCTTGCTCCGCTTCTTCCGGAATCGTTCCCTTTTCACGGGTGCAGTGGCGACCAGCGCTGATCTGCAAAAGACTCTTTTCATTGAACGTACAATTAGAAAAACAAACCTGTCAATGGACCCTTCCGCAATCTGCAACATGTCCTTCAGTGCCTTCTTCAGTGAATTCGCTCTTTGCACCAGCCGCTCCCTTCTCGCGCGTTCCTCTTCACCTTCAAACACATCCGTTGCATGCAATAAAAAAAGTACACTTTACGTTGCAAATATCCAATAAGTAAAAGGGGCGCTAATTAATGCAAAAGAACTGAATGCAGAAAGCAACAAACCAATAGTCTCGCTCGAATCCACTCCGCTTTCATCCCATGTAGTCCACTCGTCAAGATCCTTCATTAGTGGATCTAATCTGGCCAGGAGACTTTGGCACCTGCAATCTATTTCCATTTTCTTCTGTAATGGAATTATCGTCATAATAAATAGGAATGGCAAAATGAAAAATGCACTAGATGAAAAAATCAAGATATAGAACTCCCTGAAATGAAAGAAGTAGGTATAAATCTGACTTGGCAGTGAGTGGATCGTCACTCTGGTGTCCGTATTCTTTCTCCCAATTCTCGACCACGGAATAAGTGGTCTGCAGCTGCTCCATCAGCATCTTCACAACCACGCACAGCTCTCTAAAAAGAAGTTAATTACGCAATTCGGCTTTATACTCGATGAACCAGCGAAAGAAAATATATACAGGATTAGGATTACAGCCGGGACACATATGTAAGTACTAACTTGACGGCCCTCACAACATGACTGATCTCCTCAGCTTCCATGACTGCCACGACCTTGGCGGCCACATCGTGCTCCATCAGGAAAACATGGCTGTCCTCCACAACTCCCTCGCACGCAAGGACAGACCACCTGGAAAATTAATTACCTTTAAATCAGCATATGAAAAGCGTGGCATAAACAAAGTTAACTTTATGATAAAAAAATTAGAACTCATTTCCCAAACAAAAAATATTTAGCAACCGATCAAGCATGCGAGTGTGCGCTCTCTCGTAGGTGCGGAGCAGATTGGGAAGACGGGCATCGTTGTAGAAGGCATGGCCCCAGCCAAGCACACGGGCGAGGTCATTCCCAGTCCCGAGGGGGATGATACCCAGTTGGCACTACAATGCAACTGTCAGCTAGTACTACTTCATCCATTTCCATAGTGCATATAATGCATCCGCTGCTTCAATTAAAGCAAATTGAGTATCAATAATTTCAAACAGGTGTTAACAGGGCTGACGACATAAAAACGGAAAAAAAGAAAACACTTATGCCTCAGAGTTTTCTTTGGATATAAGTAGATCCCGACAAAGTAACCTTAGCGAGTAAATTGAGCCGATCGAGAGCGCTGAAGACCCAGCCAACAGTTCCGTCTCCACCACACACAAGGACGCGGAAAGAGTCGAATTGGGAGAAGAACGTCAAACTGCAATAGGGTACAGTAATACGGAGAATCAAGAACATCAACTGATGGATGATAACTTCTGAACACATTGAAATACTCTTCTTATAGAATTCTCTTTATACAATACTAAACCTTTTCTTGGTAACATATATGCTATTACATGTAATATTAACTTATGTAAGTTTGCTAGTTGTTTGTTATCTCTCCTAATTCACGGTTTTCTGCACTACTTTTAATCTAATTTTAATACTGGTGATTCGAAAAATGAATACAATGCTGAATAACTGACGGAAAGTCCGGGCCACATGCAATGAGGTCGAAGATTTGAATGGGATTGAGTAGTCTTCGGAGCTTGCGGATAAGTCGTTGTCCTTGGTTGTCGCCCGACTTGGAATTCACGAGAACCAGAAGGGGAGAGCCGCCGCCGCAGTCCCCGCCAATAGCCTCCATTCTACAGTAACCAGTGAACAACCACCATAGAGGAAAAGATGCAAACTCATTACCGTATCCTGGCCTTCCCGTCAGGATCAACGCCTTCGACAGCAAGAGGAGGGAGGACGGAGAGGGAGAGAGAGCCGAGAAGACAGAGACGGGAAGCGGCAGAAACACACGAGTCGTGCACGCAGAAGCCACACCACACACAACGCTGGTCCTGCAACCATTACTTCCCTTAAGTTAACAAAAACACGCTAATAAGAGCAAGCAACGAAAATATCAGCCAGAGAAAAAAAATCTAACATTAAAAATAAAGGACAGGAAACGCGAACCTGAAGTTTGAGGACCGAACCACACGCTTTTTCACAAACACAACAACGGGATCCCATCGGTAAATTGCCTTGGATCCATTGATGGGGGCCGACAGTATTCTGTAATTATCAACAGTAAACAAATGGACTAAAGGAGTGAAGTGAAGGAGTACCTCGGGAGTGACATACTGGAGATGTGCGGGGACGGAATCCAACACACTCCACTTGCAAGGGTCAGTCAACTGCAGTGCGCAGCGCTTGTGAGTCTTGATCTTGCACACTTAAGAGTCCACGTTTATTCTAATTGATAGTTTCAATGTCATTATTCATTGCTGGGCCTTCCTTGATAAAAGGTATTCAGAATTAAAGCTAATATTCAAGAAGAATAGATTCGAACCCTCGCAAGCCATTCCATGCCAAGGCACTCCACTCAGCTTCTCCCGACAGAAGTTGCAGAAGGTAGGCCGATGATGACTCGAGGACGTCCATTGGTGATTCCCACTCGCCCGCGCACGCAACTCCGCCACTCCCTTTAGCAAGTAAACAAATTCGTATCTTCCCCCCTCTTTTATCTTTCATGCTGGAAGAAAGAGAAATTCAATGTCATTCCAATAAACTCCTCACGATTGCACTTTCAAGTGTCATGCATAGATAACTTTAACTACTTTTGAAGGCAAAGTGCAAGTAGTGTTACAAGATAGAGAAAGTGTGAGAGAGAGAGACAGGGAGAGAAAGAGAGGGAGAAATGAGAACTGCGCAGAAGGAGCAAGCGGTAAGGAAATGATGAATTGAGCATTGCCTGCGGTCAGCTTCCATGGTGCACTTAATCCCGCCAACATCAAGAGCAGCTTCTCGTGAATTCCAATTAGTCTTTGCCGCGTGGGGTTTGAAAGAAAGACAAAGTGAAATTAGCACTGACAACAGAAAGAAATGGAAAAGCAGTAGAATGGAAAGGGAAAAATTACAGAGGACCTTGCGATTAATCCTGATAAACCTTTAAACCATTCTTTTTCAACTTAAGATAAAATTCCTACCACAGGTAAATTTTTTTTTAATTCCTTGAAACCTGTGGATTAGCCGTGCAGTGGTTGAGCGAGCGAGACCAGGCAGTGGTCGGTGACCCTGCCGCGTCCTCCATCCCTCCTCCTCCAGCTCGCCTCTCCTTCTGCCACACACTTTCTCGTTCTTATCTTCTACAATCAAAACAACATCTTAATCACGGATACTGCAATAGAGTATGGATTAAGATAGAAACTGTTCAGATCAGAGGCGGGTTCCTGGTATGATTCATTCAGAAATACAAGTTGTTAA
Organism: Allodiplogaster sudhausi; assembly: GCA_945643635.1. Lineage (NCBI taxonomy): Eukaryota > Metazoa > Nematoda > Chromadorea > Rhabditida > Diplogasteridae > Allodiplogaster > Allodiplogaster sudhausi. The sequence goes on from CALZFC010000015.1 coordinate 2,036,972, forward strand.
TCGGTTCCTCAACAAAAAACCATAGTTTCTCAACTGTGAGTGTACGGAGGCAGTGGCTGAGTTCTGACTGTTCACCACTGAATAGGACACTTTTCTGAAGGGGCAGCGTCAGTAAATAAAATGTAAGTATCAGGGGACTCGTAGAAGAAGAAAGAGGAAGATGCTGCCATAAAAGAATGGCAGGGCAAGGCCAGCGGACCACTTCATCAGCTTATGTTCCATAGCCAAGAAGTACTCTCTGCCCTTCGAGGCGCACTCGTAAAAAAACATAAACAGAGACACATAAGCTTGAGAGGTTCTTGGCCATTGGAGTGGCTGGTGGAACCAAGGGGATTCACCCCAAGAGGATTAGGACAACTTATGCGGAAGACAGGAGAAAACATGGAGATAAGGTGAGAAGATAAAACTGTGTGAGGCAAGCATGAAAGGATAAACAGATTACAAAGGAGAAAGTAAATAAGAGAGCAGAGAATACAAGTAAATGGGGCAGAGAGAGAAAAGTAGAAAAACAGATGGGAAAAGATATAGACGGAATGGATCGTATTATTGGGTACACGAGAGGGAAGCAATGTAACACTGCACTGTTGCAAAATATAAATATGTCTAAGTTACTCACACATGCGCATAAGCATGGACAGTTGAAATAGCAGTGGAATATATCTTTCTCTCTTTCTTTTTTACTCCTTCCTCAACATTTCACTCTCATTTTCTTTTTCCGTCCCATTTTTTATGCATCACTCATTTCGTCTCATGCTCTTTCTCTCTCTGCCTCTCCATGCTCTTTCTCTCGCTGCTTCTCTCACACCCTTTCTCTCTCCACGATTCTTTATTCCCTCCCATCCTTTAAACCCCCCGAGATTTCAAAAGCTGCTCAAACCAATACGAATGGCAAACTATACAGACTGCTCCTCCTTATCCGCACTACATCTCCCAGTGGAATTGCCATTTTGAGAATCAGTTATCGACTCTGATGTGAAAAGGCGGCACTCCCCTCGGGCACACCTTGGGGCTGCTCACCCCGATAATATTACAAAGTTGAGCAGAAGAGGAAAACAAAGAGAGGAGAGGAGAGGAGAGCACGCTGCTTGCGCATGCAAAGTGCGAGTTAGTCAGTGAGTGGCCGCGACACTGCAAAGGCAGCACTTACAGGCTGGCAACGACAACCCAAGTATTATGCAACTTCAGCTTCTGTCTCTATCTCTCTCCCCTTTCTCTCTCTCTGTCTCTATCTCTCTCCCCTTTCTCTCTCTCTCTCTCCCTTTCCGTCTCACGCCCGCGCACTCATACATCTCTCTGCGCCGAGTATTGCCAAGAATACATGACGTGTAACAGCTTTAGAGCTGAGATTTGAGGGGAAGTCTGGAGAAGATGTTAGCGATGGAGAAAATATGCGAAGAGAATGCGGAGGATTTGGAGAGAGTGCTAGGATGAGAAACAAAGATATTGGAGATAGGAAGTAAAGGCATTTTGTGATTGAGGAGTGAAGGAGCGCAAGAGTAAAAAGTAAGTGAACGGCCTTGTTATTCAAAGAGAAGGAGAAAAGAGAAGAGATCAGCCGGGCTGAAGGAAATGCGCGATCGGACTGCAAAGACACTAGGGGATGAGAAGAGGAAGAGTGAAAGATAGATAAAGAGAGAATTATAGGAGAGATAAAGCGGAGCAAAGACATTAGAAGAGAGAAGCATGTAAGAGACATAGAAGGGCTGAAGAAACTGAGGCAGGATAGAGGAGATGAGAACGCGATGAGAGGGAACAGAAAGGGAAGAGAGAGAAAGAGAAAGAGAGAGAGCGCGAGAAAGAGAGAGAGAGAGAGAGAGAGAGAGAGAGAGAGAGAGAATGTCGTCCCGCAGGCGGGCGGCTAACAAGATAATCGGGTCGCTTCTCGCCTGCGCGCCCTCTCCAACTAGAAAGCGTGTGGCAGGAGAGAAATGTCTCTCTTCCCTCCTCGCAACACAATGTTATTCATTCATTCTTCATCCCACTTCTTCTTCCCCTTTTTATATAAGCCGAACAAATACCCAATCATCCTATTCATCTTCTTTAGAAAAAAGCAATTATGAAGGGAACATAAGAGAATAAACCTATGGCGATTTAATCACATTATGCTTTCAAATTAATCGCTCTAGTGATCAAATATCAAAAGCGGAAAAACAACAACCGCGAATAATAACATCAACGGACGAGCGATTAAGCTGTGTATGCACAGGATGAATTATGGGGCAGCTCTTGATAGTTCCGTGCATAACATTTAGAAGTAGGAAAAGAAGTGATGTAACAAGGGCCTCATTATCCCGTCTAATGCAAAAGAGACAACATTAGGTGTGCACATGCACCTTTTCTGTCGCAGCTAAATGGGATTCAGGGGAGACGGATATCATTAAGGTTAATAAGACAGCGGAAGATGATATAAATGATGCCAAATTATGATGAGAAGGAGAAAGGGCGAGGGGTCGGAAAGCTTTAAATGAAAACAGAAGTGGGGACACGTCATGATTTGAATGGAAAAGCAGAAAAGGGCAAGTCGATAACAAAATGCGAATACGACAGGAAGTGAACGAGGTATAGTCCGGGGAAGATCAATAGCCATGAATACAGTCATTGACTTGGAAATACAATCCGCTTAGCAGTCTGTGCAATGAGTCTTTCTCTTTATCAGGGAAAGAATTCTGTAGCACAAAAAAATTTATCCTCAAAGAACCTACTACGACCGCATTATAGTTTGTCCCAAAGAATCGTGGATAATTACGGAAAAATGTAACAGTGCCAATGGCTTTCGGTTCATTCATTTTAAAGTTTGTTTAAAAGCCTTAAGAGCAAATTGCAAGTTTTACTCATAATGGCCTTGCTTTGTACGGTTCGAACAAAAGGTGGAAAAGATGAGTCGCGGGAAGGTAAAATAGCAAAACTCGAAAGAAATTTCAGTTAACCCCTGTTGGCCGAATGAATTGAGAACCGGACGCAATGGCAAAGCACTCCCTTTCTCTCATTTCCTTCCATCCAACTGTCAAAGAGGAAATTCTAAAGAACCAAATTCAATTGAACGCCAGCAGAGAAGGCAAAATATACAAGCCATGAAAACGTAGTACGGCGAACGGACGCAACTTGTCTACAAGATATCTAGTAATCTAAATACTTTTTTTTTCAAATCGAAAAGTAGGAATCATCTTCTTTCTATGTAAAAATACCTTGTAATAAGAATTCGTTGTTGGATTAAAATAGTTTGCAGTCCATGCTCAGAATATTTCCATGAGTCACGTCATGATACTGTTAAATCACAAAACGACGTTAACCGCTCTGTAGTACCCCATCACTCAAACTTAATCTCAGGTTATGGAGAGTACCAAGTGCTAAAAGATTAGCTCAAGTGCCTCAACGAGGCATGACCATAAAAGTATGTCGAAACAAAAACAGCTCGTGAAAATATGGTGGTTAAATGTCTCAGTATGACAGGGTGAACATATAAAACAGATCAATGCTGAAGACGAAAGCAGGTTAAAACTGTTTTTAATGTCTACTATTATTATGTGGAATAATAATAACAAATCGAGAAAATCAGGGAATAATAGTAGAAGTAAACGCGAACCTTTGCATACCCAGGCCAAAGAAAGGCCGGCAGAAGAAGGGTCGGCCGCCACTCCAAGCAGCGCTGCGGCCCGTGCCGGATCTGAAGTATAGCCTGATTCAGCGGGCTGCCTACGATATCAGAAATGAACACTGAGCACATCACACATGAGGAAGATTCAAAGTCAAAAATCTGTGATTTTACCAGTGAAACATAGTAGAACTTAATATGGAAATAACGTCAATTGGAAAAGGGAAACAACTCCGCTGCACAAATAGAGTCTGGCAGGTTGCCAAGTGTAGTATTCCTATATTTGCAAGTGTACCGCTACAATCGTATTATTCATCACGCAAACTATGAAAGTGCACTAGCACGCGTGTGAATACGCCCTTGAGACGCACCAAATAGCTCCTTCGCAATTTCGTTCAAATTTCCAGTGGTCATTTTGATTTTAGCTATGAATATTTTTCTTTATCAGCAATTTTTTTGGTTTTGTTGGGTAAGAAATTGTTTGAATAATATGTGCTCCTGATTAGACTTCCAAATAGTTTGATTTTCTTGATTTTCTTTTTCTTTTATTGTGTTGAGTGTTTGAGATGCACAAAGTGGCTCGTGTCGTGCGAAGTCGGATTTCGTTTTCCGCTTGGCGAGCAACAAGCCGCAGCTTGTCATCGAAGGCTCCTCCTGCAGCAGACGAAGACGCGTCGCCGCCCTCTTCTTCCATCGTGCCCACTCGGATTGATGACGTCCGCCTCTCACATATTCCAGTTGAGAAGCGCTCACTATCCCGTGGACTAACAATGAACAAATTTGAGAAGGTTGGTCGACTCATTACGCTATTCTTAGTCGCTCGCATTTTGCCTTCTTTACCATCTATTTTCCACTATGTTAATTTTTTCGATTAAAGTTTTAGGCTCACTTTTCCTTTATTTCCAGGATTTTATGATCTATCCCGAATACACGGACACTGACGATGTCCGTAATATTGAGGGCTTCTCGCGGGTTCTTAAGGACAGCCTGAAGATAGGTTGGATACTATTTCTCTTGGATCTCTGCTTTCATTTCTTTCCTGTTTGTATTGAAGAAACGGTACTATTTCGGTATGACTACCCCAACCCCGCAAAATTTTTCAATTTTTTTTTCTCTGAAACTTACCCCAGGGAGTTAATTGATGCGAGGAAAACGAATCTGAAGTCCGTTTTGCAAAATTCCGCCGATTTCGAGAGTTACGGTAAATGACAAATCTGCTCTAAATGGGCCAGAAATCTCTACTCAGGGGTTTTTTTTCTTGCTTTATGAGCTTCCACAAATTGGTGCTGAAAATGACTAATATTATGACAATGTTACTGTTAGTGAGGAGGCTTATTTAGTGGAATTCTTGCATTATCTTTCTCTAGTTGATGAACGCGGCCTGGAGAAGGCGGCTGAACTGTCTCAAGAAGTCATCGCCGCCTTGAAAAGCAGTCAGATTTCTGCGATCTCAATTCCACAAGATTTTGGTGGACTATCCTTAGGTTACAAGGATATATCGCACATCTATGAGGTTATATAAGGTTTTGAGTGATGTTTTATTTTATTTTTCTTAATGTTCACTATAATTTTTATCTTGGTCACAAACAATACGGAAACATTTTGTTTCCACTGTTGTAGAAGAGGTATTTAAATGGCTAATAGTCAGTTCAATGAGTCACGAACTGCTCTTGAATGTAGCCAATTAACAGCAATGACATGAGAATATCCCTTTTTCCTGCCAGGAGTTGTCAGTTGACTGGTCTATCCACGCGCATTGCCTCGTCGCTCACATCGCCACTACTCTTCTTCAACTCTACGGCAGTCAAGCACAAAAGGAAAAGTACCTTGCAGCCATTGCCAGTGGCAAAAGCAGACCTGCCATTGCGTTTCCTGTCCCCGAGGGGTTAGTCTGATTTATTGGTCCAATTTACAAAGTGAAGCAATTGAGTAACTGTGATCTGGGATAACTAATGTCTGTAAAGTAGTAACAAACGGAACAGATATAACCTATTATAAATATCATATTGGCACTTAACGTCTACTTTACCCGTACACGTTGTTCATTATCACAGACCTCGATTGCTCATCAGTTATGAGTAACTAGGAAAGGAAGGAAGGAGATAAGACGGATGCCATTAGGGTACTTTTAGACATGATATTAGGAGAGGCTACTCCGGGAGAGAGAATCGCACCGCCCAGGCTCATTGGAGAGAGCACGTCTGGACAGAGGACGAGTGGGCTGAGAATGAGTGGAGAGAGGATGTACGGGTTGATGACATTGGGGGAGAGGACATAGGGATTGAGAATGAAGGGAGCGCCTACTATGGGAGAGAGCACGTAGGGGGACAGCAGGTACGGCGACAGAATGAAAGGCATGAACACGGCCGGTGAAATGACATAGGGCGAGAGCACGGCCGGGTTCAGGATCAGCGGAGAGAAGATGCTTGGAGACAGCACCGTTGGACCGAGGACGCTCAGGCCCAAGATTGGCTTGAACATGTACGGACTGAGTACGGTAGGGGACAAGATGGATGGCGGTGGAATGCCCTGTCTCTTTCTTCTACGGTGCATCGGATCCCCCTGAAAACTTATTTTAATAAATGTGCCATCACTTGGTCATGTTTAATTGTGAGCTGATGGTACTCTTTTTGTTATCTCATATTTTCATATGTGAGTTAGACTGGTGTGAATGACTGTTGTGATCAAGCTTTTTTGCTGTGATCAACAACAGAAATTACCGGGGCTCTTACCTCTATCCTCTATTTCGCGCATGTCACAACGTGGCTCCATTATTCTTTCTTTCATTCCCGTTTTGTTGGCTGAGATGAATTTAACTGCTTTGTGCATTGGATAACGACCCTGCCGAGCCCTTTTTTATGGACTTTTCATTTCTCTTAGCGACGCGTGCAAATCTCGTCACACTTTGAAAAGAAAGCGGAGGTGTTTCAATGCTGCAAGGCGCGTTCTCTTTTGAGAGCTGTGAACACTTTATGCAGTGTTGATGGATTCGTTTATCAATCAAGGAGAAGGTTTCTAACCTGTTCGGTTCGGTTGGCAGCAAACTGTTCTATGCGTAGCCAGAGCGATTTTTCACGCTCATGATGCTTTAGCTGCCCATACTCATCCAAGTCGAAGTCAACGTGAGTTTCTTCGTCGATTCCTGCCATCCAAGTCTGCCATACTCTTGCATTTTTATTATGTAGTGCAAAGTTTAAAAAAATGAGTTCATAACTCTTCTTGCGAAACTGACCTTGTTTCTTATACAGATCCCTCAACTGATCTTTATCAAGGAAAGCATAGCCATTCTTCTTTATATGCATCCTCTGTATGGGATTGAAGGTTTGCTCGAGTTCATTGAAGACTTTGCTGATTCTTTTCGTCGCATCGAGAATGTCACCTTCCATTCCGTATAAGTTGAGGTCGCTTAGCATCTAGAGTAAAATCATATAAAGAACTAGCACGTAGACATGTGATTTGGTTGTACCTTGTATGCCTTGTCTACAACTTCTCTTGCCCCGGACACCTCCATTATCATCTCGAGCATACTCTCCCGGTCTCGCCGCGACATTCCTGTTGCTTCGAGAAGCTGAACAACTTTAGTGAGAAGGAGACGAAGACACCAACTTCACTAACCTTGGGAATCGGAGCGATTTGTTGTTCGGTGTCGTCCTTGTAGAAGGCGAGAAAGGATGGAGAGAGCAATCCACGACCCTCGAGTTTGTCAGGCATAACAGGAGCGAAGCGTGGAGAGAGAAACTTGAAGTTAGCCTCTGCTCCTGTCTTGGAGGTATGAGCCTTGATTGTGTTAGCCAAGTGGAATGCCTGCCGCATGAGAGGAGGCATGCCCGGGCCGGTCTCGAAGCCGCCCGACATTCGAAGGTCCTTCTCGGCAGTCTAAATGACTGGAGGAATTGGCTATCAGATTTACGAGACAACCTACTTTGTTGACAAAGACCAGAGCAGACATGGGCAGGTCGTACACACGGGCGCCCTCTCCATGGGCTACGTCATCTAAAGATTTCTGAAAACACGGTCACCCTCTTTTCTGTGACTCCAGTCAATTCTACTGGTCAGTACTCCTCAGGTCACTTGCTCACTCTCTCTTTCTCTCTCTTTCTCTCTCTCTCTCTCTGTCTCTTTTTCTGCCTCTCTTTCTCTGCCTCTCTCTCTCACTCCCTGTCTCTTTCTCGCTCCCCACCCTGCTCATCTCTTCTCTCTCTCTCCCTCTCTCTCTCTGTATATCTTTTATCTCTATCTCACTGTTACTTGCCCGCCCTTTTTACTTAAAACTTACTTTCATGCGTAGTAGACTCTTGTATGTCTCAGCCCATGGCTTCGGTGTAGAGCTGTCCCCTCTCACGATATTCAGAATACCTTTGGAGAACGCTTGCATGGTCGATGGTGAATCCATCAACAATGCAGGCGCTTCTTTCATGCTCTTAATCTTAGAAAAGAACCACTTCACTCTTTCCAAGCGATGGTAGGGATCTTACCCTGTACATCGATTTGGGTTTCGATCCCTTCATGATCAATCGGTATTCACTGCGTTTCACGCGTCTCTTTGAGTCTTCAGATGAAGAAATCTGCAATGAAACACTTTACTGTTTGCGTCTATGCTTGACTTATTTGTGGCTTGACTAAGAAGTTCCATTCTTTACCTTATTCAACCTGAAGAGCTGCTCGTAAATGAGCATTCGGTTTTTGGACCACTTTGGGTGGTGGCGTCTCCTGTATTTCCTCTGCCTTCTAAATGCGCCGACATTCTTCTTTTTAGAAATGATGGCCTTCTGGTTGTCTTTTGCAGGAACAGTCGCTAGCGCAGTGGTCATTGGGCCGCTTAGTTGATCGGTTGCCTCTTCATGTTCTTGGATGAACGCAGCTGCTGTCTCTGCACTATCTGTCGATATTTCATTGCTGAAAATGGGAACAACATCGTTCATTGTAGCATACACTTTGGTATTATGAAAATATTTTTTGCAGTTTGTCCATACCTTATTTGCATCCTTTCTAAGCTTTCTTTGGCTGCGATCATGCACTTTGAAGAACTCACAATATCGAGCTTATCTTTGATCTTATTGAGGCATAGCAAAAAGTGTCGTTCTGCTTCTGAAATGTGAACTTTAAACTGTAAGAAAAGATCTTGGATAGATAAGTGTGAGCCTCTGTGTCAATGGAAATGTTGCGTTAACTTGCCTTCGGTCAGCGTGGGCAGCAACTGCTTGCTGACTTGCACGAGCAATGCTTTCACTGAATGTGCATACCATGCTTGGTGCAACTTCTCCACGGCACCGAAGGAATCCTTGCCAAGTCTCATCTTCTCTATTCCTGCCAGTTTTGCTTGGATGATTGTCTCGGGAGTTGGAGGGACTAAATGAAGGTAAGTCACACCTTAGAGAGAGAACGGAGTGGCAGTTAAGAGATAGGAGAGACAGAACGAGTTTCTCGCAAGGGGTGACGTGATTAACAGATCGAAGATCTTAATCCTTCTATTTTTACTTGCATCTGTCTTATTATGGTTTCTACGGAGTATAAATAGATTAAGTTCGAATCGTATCCTAAGGGCGAAGCGAACTCGGACGAGAACGGTGATAAAAGCGATCTGAGAGAGAGAGAGACCTTCTCACTCCACTTTTGCAATGAGAGATGAGCGGCTAGCGGCTACAGTAGTTCTGTTTGCCAAGCAGCGATAAAAGGCGAGCTTTTTTTTTTCTAAAGACCTCTCACTTTACTTGTCCTTTTCCGCGCCGTTAACTCGAGGAAATTACTTTTGATACTGCTTCTCAATTTTGCTTGGAAAATTTTCTTACTTCGTAAAGATATCAATGCACACATCATTTTTTGAGGCGAAAGATTGAGGAACAATATCTTCCTGTTGTCTAATTTTTATTATTCTGCGCAATTATAAATTTAATTTCAAAGTAATACTTGTATTTAACCAACAATAGTACTACTTATGGCTTAATTGACATCACGTCCCATGTCTCAGCATCAACAAGCAGTTTGTATTTATGCTGGCCGCAATAGCCAATGATGGGTGGAGTGAATACCGTAATCGTCTTATCAGAAGATAATAACTGTAAGGGCGAACCTGTATGGGAGACAGCAATAATAGCAGAAGCCAGAAGCATAAGAAGTCTCAAGGGAGGGCGCGTCATGGCCAACCGCTGGATCTCCGACCTAATTCTCACAATCACCGTTCTCTCCGGGATCGAAAAGTGACGGTCGTTTGCTTGTTTTATTGCCCGATCGCCGAAGATAGCGATGAGCAGGCCGAGTGCAAGTTTAGGTCCTTCAGAATTGAGGAGGTAGTGAGTATTGGGAGAGAGAGGGAGAGAGTTTCGGTCGTGGAATGATGTAGTTGCAGTTCATAGCGCAGTCTCTCATATCTCTCTCTCTCTCTCTCTCTCTCTCTCTCTCTCTCTCTCCCTCTCTATCTGTTAACGTTCTCACTCCCTTTCTCTGCACTGTATACTGCACACTCTCGTTTCCCGTTTTCTTGTGTAAGTCTTGCCGGTGTCCTCCGTTCCTTTTATGCCCTTTCTCTCCGTCCAGTCCTCTCCATTTTATGATGCTTCTCGTCTCGCCCTCCCTTTCTGCCAGCCTGGCCACTCTGTCCAATAGTCGGAAACGGGTGCTCTCTCTATCTTGTTCCGCCTGCTCGCGGGCCCACCTTTTTATCGCCCGCTGGCTACCGTAGAGTCCTAGGCGTCCCCCTTTGAAAAGGGCTCTTTTTTAGGACTGGGTTTTATGGGAGCCGCGAAGGAGGTAGAGGCAAAGAATGAATTGTGCACTGTTTTCTTCAACTATGCTTCGATGGTTCTTGTCTTGAGGTTTCCATAATCTCTGAATTTCTCATTTCTCATTGTGGCACATATGTATGTCTCCAGCTTCAACCATTATGCGGCAAGTAGCTTGAAATGTTCTTCGAATTTCTAGGAAATTGCCACCAAGTGTGACCGGACGATAAAACAGTAGTGCATCTCTTTTCTCGTTGCTACAAGCTATTCTGCGATTAGCGGTAACTGATGCGCACTCTCATTTCTTTTCTTTGTGTCAATATGGTAACAAAATGTTAACAATTTTGACACAAATCGAAATTCTACGAAAAGTTAGCAACGGATGACGGACTTTTCGTATTGTTAGAAATTAGTGGTTGATTCCTTTCCATTGCTCCTAATTGTGTTTAATTGCGATTGCAGTGAACATGCGAAAAGTGCACAGAATGAAGTGGCACTTGGGATATATCTCGGGTGATATGATATCGCAACGGTTTCTCTTGGAATAGTGCGTGTTTCTCTCTTAAAATCCTAAGCCAAACGGGATGAAAGATGTGAGCGTTGAAATGAGCAAGAGATCAAACGTGCAAGTGGAGTGACGTCATGAGCTCACTCGAGAACGATGAACATTTGAGCATCTAAAAAGGGTGTGAAGAGTAGCTCCATTCGGCACCTTCTCGATCTCCGGATTGTATGGAGTAGAAAATTGAATTGTCTGGTCTTGCTGAACTTGCGATGTTCTGACCACATCACAAGAATGCGAGTTCTAAAAAACTAGTTTACTGTAGCCAATATTAGCAAACATTTCAAGAGAAGGATGTCATTCATGGTGCTCTCTTGAAGGCAACAATAGGATACATCTCTGGGGGGAAGGGGGGTAGCCGGAGGACTCCGTCTGACGGATGTCTAAGCAGGACCAGCGCTCTCAATTTATATATTTAATTTGATCCGCGTAATTTGTAGAAGAGTAACCAAGAATTCAATTGATGGCCTTAAAAATATGATAGAAATGATTTATTCAGAAGTCTAACGGCGAAGAGTGAAGAGCTGAGTGGTCATCTCACTGCGAATGGCCTCCGTGTCTTTCAGACCGGAAACGCTAATTTGCTCCTTGTCTTTGCACAGTCTCTCAATCCACACGTTAGTAATTTTGTAATATTACTTATATCGCTCAAGAACCTTAGATTACTTTATATATCATGCAATTATATTTATTGTTTACGCAGTAAGTTCAGGATAAGTCAATGAAATGCTACGTCGTTGACCGGACAGCTTTGAAAGAGGGAGAGAAATGGGAGACCGCTCGAGAAGAGACCATGGGACTCAAGGCTTTCAATGGTTTGCTCCTTTTCAGTTTTATTGAAGATATAAAAAAAGTGGTGCCATATATTTTCAGTCGGAGAACTTTCGCTCGAGGTCGTCGTCAATAAAGACAGCATTCTCGGTGACAATGGCCATGAGGTCAGCTCTACCGTTTCTTGATCAAACCACCAAAGGCGTGTTTTCTTCATGCAGATTGCCTCGGAGGCGCTCTCGTGTACTCGGATTCCGCTGGCAGCCGGAGTGGTGGGGTTCGGGAAGAGAGTCATGGAACAACTGGTCAAGTTTGCCAATGAGACTCCCTCTACAATTACGGTTGGTTTTCAATTACAAGTATTTAATAAAATAAATAGATGCAATATTGACTTAGCCTGGCAGCGCTCTTCGTTCTCACTCGCACGTGCATCGCCTCTTCACCTCGCTCTCTCTACAACTGTACTCCCTCGAAAGTGTTCTCTACTACCTTTCAGGTCTGCATTAGTCATTTATCTTTCTATCTAGCTGTCATTACGAGAGATCTCTGTGATACGTCAAAATGCATCCATTTTTTCCGAGCTGACCTGCATTTTTCATTCGTGTCGGTGTCTCTTTTCACCCTTTCATCACATTAACCGTTGTGTATTATTGGTTCATTAGCTGTGCTCATATTATGACAGAAAGTGGAAGACTCGCTCAAATAGCTAACGGGAGTAGGAATTTAACTTGATTGGTAGTTCGATGGTCTATGTATGGGGTGGAGGGAAGAACCGGAAATGTTTAGCTAACAGTATACGAAAAACCTTGGTGGATCTTTTTCATATACTCGCACTGAATTGATGGTCATATACTTGCTCAAAATCAGAACATCAAGTATTCTCGTATTTTTATCTCTTCTCCCTTTTTTTGTCATAATAGCAAGGCGTTGACAAAAAAAGTGTTGCAGGGATGCTGGATGAAAATCTGCCAGTGGTGGTCGACGTAGAAAACGCCCTTCTTCATGTTGGACTTTCTTTCAGCTCATTTTCTTTTGATCTATGAATGCTAGTGATTTGCAGAGAATCTCTCGTGAATTCCTACGCTCTCTGACGACGGCTTCTCTCGAGTTGCTCAGCACAGCTGCCGTTGATAATCGCGAACTCTTCGAGAAGTGGATTCGAGATTCCGCCACTCTCATGGCTCTGGTCTGGCTGGATGCATAGTTTCTCAAGTCTCTTTTCTCTCTCCCTCTCTCTCTATCTCACTCTCTCTCGTTCTCTCTCTCTCTCTCTCTCTCTCTCTCTCTCTACCTTTCTCTTTTTTTCCCTGTCCTTGTCTCGTCTATCCAGAATTCAATTCATTCGGCCCATTTCTCTCTCACTTATTTTGCCCATTTGCTCTTTCAGTTTGGTGAAGCAGATTCAGTGGAACAGATCGCGGTGTCCACTCTGTCCTCCTGGTCGACAATGAGCATGGTCTCACGGTAGGAAGCATGGAAAGACAGGAAAGGGAAGGGTCTAATGGGGAGGAGTTTAGACCAACGTCGACTCTCAGTCGAATTTTCGGAAGAGACAAAACACTGGCCGATCTGAGAGATCCAAGGATTACTCATTACATTGCCGAGCACGCTCATCCTTCCTTAAAGGTCACTTTGTGCCGTTATATAGAGCACTTTTCATGAATTTTCAATTGATTATTGTATTTTAAATTGTTGACGGGAATAAGCATGCATGATTGAAAGAGTTCCCTGATATTTGATTGGTTGATTTGAGAATGCGTGTCAAGAGTTGGAGTGTTCCATGATTCGTGTGGATGCTGTTCTGAGGAAGCTGGTGGAGGATCAGGGAAAGCAAATCCTCAATGACTACGCAAGTCTGGAAAGACTCATTCAAGTCATCGAGAATAATCTTGTTATGGTAGGGACATCCTTCTCTTCTTTTCCTTATAAAGAATGATTCCCTTAGGCCTAAATAAAACTTTTACACTTTTCTGTTCTGAGCGGCACTATTCGGCAAAATCTAAAATAGCTTTGTGCTATAAATGAATGTTTTTTCATTTGTAGTTAATTGTAAGTGAGAAGAGCCATATTAATTATTTTTCTTTTCGTTGTGTACGATCTCGCGAGCCTCTCGCTCGTACGCAGTTGGACTGAGGAATGCAGAGACGGAGTTGTCGTGGACAACTCTCATCTCAGCAGAGCGTGCCAAGGGCACTTGGCTCCATCTCCAGGCACTCTCCGACTACTTTGGACTTGTCAGATTCAATCTTATGCGATTATTTTTGTGCTCGCGGATTAGCTACGAAAATATTAGCCTACTTACAGATTCGACTAAACCCTGGCCTGTTGAATGCGGGACGAATCGTCCTTGACTGGGGTGGCTATCGGATTGAGTCGCCTACCGAGAGGAATTGGTAGTCATTCAATAGCTGTCGTTTTATGACATTAGTTCGTTCAAGTTAATTGGTTGTTTCTAGAATGTAGTAGCCTTTACTGTTGACTTTGTTATTTATGTTTATTTTCCAAAAGTTCTCAGATGAAAGAGTTCGATGAGATAAACAGTGCCACAATAGGCAGAATATAAGGTTATATTAGGAATAATCACAAATTAGTGGCATTCTTTTTCTTAAAAACATAAGATTAGCTTTTCGAGAGAAAAATATTATAAATAGAAAGTATGCTTAAAGTCACAGACTTACACTAGGGCCTTGAAGAACAAGAGCTACAACCTATTAGGAGACCAGTAGATAAAGCTTTAATAATATTTAATGGATTAAAAAATGGAAAGTGATGAAGAGAGTCGTGTGATGTTTTTCACCCGTTACATTTATGTCTTCGTGCAAAATTTGTTAATTTTGAGTTGGACGATGTGGAAATCCTCTTCGTTTCCAAGTAGAATGGTCCTCTGTGCTGTCTCGACCACACAACTGGCAAGCGAGAGTGAAGGAGTTCCGTCTTCATCGGATAACACTTCTAGTACCTGCAATATTGAAGCCGATGCCTGCTGTTATATGATGAGGTCAAAGCTAACTCCTCCGGTGAAAGCGTCAATCTTGAGTGCCATGGTTGATGGTCCACGGAGGTAGACGAGGACGGAGTGGAGCATCTGACGAGAGAGCACCTGCATAATGTAAGCAGATGATTGCAGCAACCGGGGAGGAGGCCAACCTTGGCGAGGAGAGTCCTGACGGTCGGTCTCTCTGCGAGCCAGCCATCAAAGCGGGAGAAGGTAGCGGGAATGGCAAGCCAGAAACCGTCCCCAGTCATGGACTGGCGAATTAGACCAAGGGGTCCGGGCAGTCCATCCACGAACACTCCGCTCTCTCCTTCCGCTTCTTCCCATCTGAAAAAGCAAACTTCAGTCAATGAACAGTCTCAAGAAGATCATTTGTTCATTGACTATATGATATATCTACATTCTGACAGAAACGTTTTTTCTGATCTCACAGAAATGAAAGAATACTTGAGACTGTTCGACATTTGTCTTTCAAAGAATGCTTGGTGTGCAAGCCAACTTGAGCAGGCGTTGCCGGCCCGACTCGGAGACGATGATGGCATTGTAGACAACTTGCACACTCGTGGGGTGGAAGAGATCGCCGGCGAGGAGGGAAAGCTTCTCGCTTGACGGGTCGAAGAGGAGCACTCTTAACCACACTTATCCACCGCGTCATTCAGCCATAAAATATAAATGATAATTAAAGGTGTCTATCAAATTCCTAGCAACAAAGCGTAACCTTCCATTGGGCCTGGCCTCCATGAAGTCAAGAGCCGCATCTCGGTGGTCGAATCTGGTCGATGTCTCCACGATGACAAGACGGCCATCAGACAGCACGTCGACGTCGGCAGCAAAGCGAAGGGGCGGGGCATCCGATGGACCGCCTTCTAGGAGAGCACCGCCACGAACAAGGGTGTACACCTTCTCTGAAGAGAGAGAGAGAGAGAGAGAGGAAACTACGATATTGAGAGAGAGAATCAGAAAAATAGACACAGAGGAATAGATTACAAGAAACAGGGAAATAATGACTGAAATGAGAGAGAGAGAGAAAGAGAGAGAGAGAGAGAGAGAGAGATGGATGGTTGTGACCTTTGGCGAGGTCGACCTCGAAGATGCCGAGGTAAGCATCGGCAATGAGAAGAGTGCCACTTGGAGAGAAGCGCAGTCCGAGAGGGCGGCCGCAACGGGGAAACGACACGTAGGAACCATCGCAGCCTTCTGATGAAGTCAGGCGGAGACCGCGGACGATACGAGCCTGATTGTGAGAGAGAAAGTAGTAAAAAAGGAGAAGGGGGAAGCCAGGAGTAGACAAAAAGAAGCGACAACTAGTTAGAAACTTATTTCTCGTGCCAAGACAAAATAATTAAATAGAAAAGATTAGTGAATGCTCACTTGTCCGTTGTTCACAGCGATTTCTGCGATGATTCCAGTGCGGAGGCCGACGAAGAAGTGGCCACTTTTCTCATCGACAGCAAATGAATACGCACCATACACACGATCTTCCAGAAGATGAGAAAGGAAAGAAGGACGAACAGGACGAAGGAGAGATGAAGGGGCAGCGAGGCTGAGAAAACAGTTACAGTCATCATGTATGTACATATATACATTTATACTAATTAGCAAATTCTATGTCATTTCGATTGTTTCGAACTTTAATAGTGGACTGCGGGGCTGTTTCACTGCTCATTCGCGACGTTGCAACCGTAAAAGAGGTTACGAGGCAGAGACTGGAGAGAGTGTGTGTGTGGAGAGAGGAATATACATATGCACTACGTACATATGTATGTATGTGACACCATAAAATTAAAGGATAGTGAGACAGATAGAACGATATAATACGATTGCAAGGACGGAATTAGAGAAAGAGAGATGAAGAAGGTCAGCTGTATAGACTTGATCAAGTGCGCGATAGTGCAGAAGAAAGAAAGAAAGAGACTTTGATGAGAGAGAGAGAAGAGAACGCGAGAAAGAGAGAGAAGAAGAGAGATAAATTACAAATAAGAAGTGGCAACCTGTAATGGATCGGTCGGATTGGCGAAGGGACGAAGAGATGAGTGAGAAGAACGGCAGAAGCAGCAGAGAGAAGGAGAGCGAGAAAGTAGAGGAGAGGCAGAGGGATGAGAGTGACAGGCTCCCTCTTCTTCTTCTCTTCTTCTTTTTTCTCTCCGTTATTTTCTGCCAGGCCCATCTTCTGTCCAATTTCACTCACGAAATCCTTCCCTGCTCACCAGTTCCTTACCTTTGATTGTTTCCTCTGGCCATGGCTGTATGCTTGTATGCATATTGATCAGAGAGTGAGGGAGAAGAAAACGAGAGAGTCAGAAGAAGTTAGATAGTGACCATGTCAAGAGAGAGAGAGAGAGAGAGAGAGGCGGAAGAGATGAGTGATACCTGCGTAAAAGCAACGGTCTATGCCCTAGCTTCCCCACTCTTCAAATACGTTGCTCGTTCCTTTGGTCTTGTCATCTCTTCCAATCTCTGTATCTCTTGCTCTCACTCGAGTGATCCCTAGCCGGAGTTCCATTGCCCAATTGCCCTTCTAGATAGTCGCCATCCTTTCTCTATGCTCTCCTCGTATCTACACTCTCTAATCTTTCAACCATCTGTCTCTGCTTCTTCCTGTTCCCACTCCTCTCCATCCTATCTCTAACTTCGGCCTATCATTCCGCTCTTCTTCGTTCCATTTATCCATCCGCTTATGACTTTAACCGCCCAAAAGTAATATGTAGATTAGTCCATTGAAATATTTTACATGCACATACATGCATATAATATAAACAAACTTACCGCCTGTGCTTTAATCTTTCATATTCTCACTCTCTCTACCTTTTTATACACTTATGTACACTCACCTACTCTTTCTCTTTTTATCTTTCTTTCTTTCACTTCCTCTTCCAGCTGGACTGTCTTTTTGGGTTCTCCTACTCAAGAACATAAAGACTAAATGACTGCCGCTTTTCACTTTCACTCTTTTAAATGTTCTTTATGTACTTCTCTTTCAAGCAACAGGGCGCCTGTTTATCTCCACAACACTTATATATTTTTAGAATTCTATTTTCCTTTTCTGTCCAATTCTCTGTCTCCCTCTCAGACTCTCGCTCTGTTCGGTGTCTTCACTTGGCTCACACTCACGTGACCCTCCAAATAGAGTGTGGATGATGTGAGAAGTGCACTGTCTTCTGCGTACTTCTTCTGACTCTCCCTGCCCTGCCCACTGCTTGTTTTGACCATGACTGCTTCTGCTTTGATTGGCCAATGATAAGAGGAATCATCGCGAAGACTCTATAGATGGCTATTTCTCCCTTTCGTTCATATTCTCTGCTTTTCCCGAACTCTACTTTCTCTCTCAATCCACTTTCTCTCTGTCTCTCTCTCTCTCTCACTCTCCCATATCTTTCTCTGTCACTCTCTCTCGCGTTCTCATTCTCACTCTATTTCTTCCTCTCTCTAATTCTCGAATTCTTTCCCCGCGCTGTCTGCTGCACATACCCGTAGTGCCTACACTCTTTTTTCTCTTCTCCTTTCCCATCTTGTCTTCAATTGTTCGTTCTCCATTTGTACGGTCATAATATTTTGCCGCATCATGCCCCCTTTAAAAATTCTCTCGATTTTTGCATGGCATTAATGTTTTTTCTAGTCTTTACTTGTTTATTTTTAATACTTTGTCATGGGACTTTCTATCCGACCCATTTAATGATATCCCTCTGAATAGCTGGTTGTCTCTGCACGTGATTTCAACGTGCTTTGATGTAATGCCAAAATTCCGCCGTTCACTTCAGTTGTGAGCTTGGAAGCATTCGCTATCTCTGAATCTCTCTCCCTCTCCTCTCTCTCTCTCTTAATCGTGCTTCCTTTCTCTTTGAAGTACGGTTTCTTTCTCTTTTTTTTTCTTTTCTCATTCTTTTCTTACTTTGCCTTTGTTAGTCTTTTACTCGATTCTCACTGTCTCTTTTTCGATTGTACACCTCTTTTCTTGCTTCTTTCTTCATCCTCCTTCTGTCTTCTCACCGACATCTTTCTGAGCCACATTGTATGTCCATTGAATTTCTTTTACTAAGAAAAGCTTTTTTTCCGTTTGTTTCATCAGTTTGGTTGTGCTTTGATCCGTTGGCCATCCTCTGGGTATCACTTTATGCACTTTTGCTGTGTCTGCTATCCGCACTGACCTGGGCAGAGTTGTAGGAGACGGCAGGATGGTGAGGGAGAGAAAGAGCAAGCGAGCAAGAGAGAGAGAGAGAGAGAGAGAGAGAGAGAGAGAGAGAGAGAGAGAAAGAGAGGGAGGGAGAACTGATCAGACTGTTGAGAGAGACCGAAAAAGATATAATGCGGTACGTGATTGAGAGTGGAGCGAGGGGTAGAGAGTGTTAGAGACTGAAAGATCGAGAGAGAGAGAGAGAGAGAGAGAAAGAAAGAGAGAGAGAGTCCTGCCTAGCCACTGCTGGCTGTCCTGTGCAGAGCTTCCCTTCCCTCTCTGCTCTTCGCCCCCTTTCAATGTCACGTCTATCATGCCACAGTTATCACACGCTGATCAATTGAAGAGAATTGGATGAGAGATAAGAAGGAATGTGAGAGAGTGCACGAGACAGAGAGAGCAATCGAGATGCAGAGTAAAAGGGAAGGCGATTGCTGCTTGGTTAATGTGCGCGATTTGCAGTGAAGAAGCGAGCCGCTCGAGTAGTGAACGGAGAGAGAAGGGAAGAGAGCTCCGCTCCTGAGGGCAGCTGCACCTTCTCAGCCAGGGACTCTGCGAGGTCGCCGGATTCAAGTTCGTTACTTCTCTATCTTTTTTGTTGATAATCTTTGTTTTCTGTCCGAAAAGAATGAGTTTCCTATACTTCTTCGTATAATAAAATATTTAGTTATCGACTCGGCGATGCATTTAGCGAAACAAAGTTTTTATCTCATAATAATGATAAGAGATTCAATTTGGGTTTCATAAGCAGCTTTTAATGATTGCTAACGTCAAACGTTCTGAGGAGGTGTCCATTCAAGATTAAGCCTTTCCAAAAATGCTTCTTCCTTGACTCTCTTATCTTTTTTTCGTGTCAGTACACGCTGTCCACGGCCCTGTCCCGTGTTCCACAACCAGCGGATTGTCTTGCCTTCTCTATCTCCTCTCTCTCTCTCTCTCTCTCTCTCTCTCCCTCTCTCATTCGCTCTCTTTCTCTCTTCTGCCGCTTTCTCTCTCTCCACTTTATTTCTCTTTCTCTCCACCTTTGTTCAGGCTCAACTCGCCAGATGACGTCTATTTAGTCAGACGTCCTGCCAGAAGGCGAAGTTGCTTCTGCATTTACTTCGTCAAAGCCGCGCAGTCACGAACACTTTGCTACTTCCGGACGGGTGAAAACTTTGGGTGGAGGAGGGAGGACGGAAGGATCAAGCAATTCAAGGAGATAACAAAGAAAGAGAGAAGAGAGGGAAGATGCTCTCGAACGAGGCCTTCCAGAAGCTTCTCTATGATCTCTTCTGCACTTGGCACGGCGTTCGTCGCCACTACGATCCGCCAATCACTGACTCGGAAGAGCAGAAGATGATCAAGGTAAGGGAAGGGCGAGAGAAAGAGAGACAAAGAGAGTGAGTAAAAGAATGAGAATAGAAGAGATAAGGAGAATTCAAGAGAGAAAGAGAGTGAGAAGATAGCGAGGAGCTCTAATTTGCAGGTCAAGAACATGATCTGCAAGTTGCTGACGGAAATCGATGCCCGCGTCATTCGGATAAAATCGCGAGATCCGAACGAGATTAAGCAGCAGGTAAAAGAAGGGGATAAAGGGTTGAGATGTAAGGGGTCAGGCGATCTTTCAGTCACAGTGCGCAACGCTAATTTTAGCACTTGAAGCGAGTGATTTTATCCTTTGGTTTTTTGCTTTCCTTCTAATTTCCGCCTAGCTTACTGTCAACTGTCAGAATGGTCTGCTTTTCGAAGTTCTCTGATCAAAAGACCTCACTCAGTTCTTTGCTCAGCTGCAACGTCATAACCGTGATGAAACGTGCTGCTAGGATGTGCTAATCAAGTAGAAAAAAAAGGAGATAGAGGGAGAGGGAGAGAGACACAGAAGAGACACTAAGGAAACAAAAACGAGTAAAGACTGGTGTGTTGCCTAACTGATCGAATGATTCAGCAATGAACTTGTTTTAATGGTAAGAACACAAGAAGAGGATTAGCAGAGTCTGAAAGGGGTAATGATTAAGGATTTCTACGAGGAATGGACGATGCTGACCTGGAACGTGTTATGCATCACAAGTCGGCTGCAGCAGTCTCAGTCCATGTCCGTGGAGTCCCTCTCCGTCTCCGCTGATGACAGACTCATCTTCTCCAGACTCAACCAGGCAAGGCTCAACATTAACATTCTTTTCTCAATCAGTAATAAGTTGTCGCTGTCCACGATTGCTCTGAAGCGTCGTCGCCTAGGCTAGCGTCCACTTTCTCAACTGGTTCAACAAGCGCGGTTTCTAGATGTGTTGATGACACTTGGCGGTTGTCACAGGCGTTGATCCAACTGGTGAACTACTCACGAGACAACTTGCCGGCCCTCGGAGACCACGGAGACCTGGACTACACTCGGCTGAGGGAGCTGCTGGATCTGACCATGGCTGATCTGCACACTCTCTATCGCTCGCTCACCACGGCCGAGAGTCTCGGCCGGGATCATGTCGATCTCTTCCGCATGCAACTCACCGAATTTGCCGAGCGAAGACTTGGACCCACCATCGAACACTTCAAGGTTTGAGGTTCTATTTTACGAGAAGGTTTATGTTTTTCATCTTAAACGAGTGAGTATTGATGTTATTTGAAGATAGCTTATTAGTCATAATGTAAATGTAGGCAGTGGTTAGTGATTCCCTGTGCAGTTGTTCTGCAACGCGAACTGCGACCGTCTGTGGGCAGCAGTGAGAGCGGCGCAGACAGAGAGAATGCGCTCTCTCAGTCCTCTCGACGACGTCCCCATCATGGCACTCGTCGCTTTCTACTCCAACATGCTGTACAATCTAGCTGTTCTCGCCGCGAGGCTTCAGGTTGGAGAGAAAGAGAGGTGTGAGATAGAGAAAGTGCGAAAGACACAGAGAGACTGCTGGAGAGATTTAGAGAGAGAGGAAATAAAAAGGGTATTCATTGCATCTATTTGAGGGATTCCGTTACGAGTTGGCGATGCGCAGCAAGATGTTCGGCCCGTTCGACCCGGTGCTTCCGCAGTCGGAAGCTGTCTTCTCGGCCCTCGAGCTGCTCATGGCTGACTGCGTCCTCGCAACGGAGCCCTCCACCAGTGCCATCCTCGTCACCAACAATCTCTTCCCGTACGTGTTTTATTTATTTAAGCTAATTTAGAAATATTCTCACTGCAAACATTTGTATATCCATATTTGCTTATGAAATGACTTGGTTAAAGGATGAATTGTGGTGCGCTGGCGCGTGGAGTTGTCTTCAAGGATTTCGAAATCCAGGTTTTGAAGACTGCATTTTTCTCTTCTCTTATTATATGTACATAAATTCATACCACCATTACCACTGTCTTTTCACTATTCTCATTCTCTCCACCCACATTCGCTCTATCGGTCTGTCTCTCTCTCTGTCTCTCTCTGTCTCTGTCTCTCTCTCTGTCTCTGTCTCTCTCTCTCTGTCTCTGTCTCTCTCTCTGTCTCTGTCTCTGTCTCTGTCTCTCTCTGTCTCTCTCTGTCTCTCTCTCTCTCTGCAGGTGGTGAGCGAGGAGACAGCAGAGCACATCCAGTCGGAGTTGCGTGGTCAGAAGATGCTGCAGCAGCCGTCTTCCCTGTCTCATCTGCCCTCGGCTGCTCTTCTCGCAATGAAGCCGGCATCCGGTAGTCTCCTCTAAAATATTCCTTGCCACTTCTGTGTCCGCCGCCGCCTCGGGGTCCATCTCGAAAGAATTCCTCTGATTCTTGAAGGAGAACAGTAGATAATAGCCTCTCGCGCGGTGCCTGCAACAGGTGGCGGTTTCCCGTAGAAGAAGTGAAGAAGCAAGTGGTCATCCATTCACTCATACTCCTCCTTTCCAACCAGGAACGAAACGGGCGAATTCTGCGACTTCTGCTTCGACCGACCGACACTCGTCGCTCTTCGCCGACTCTCCTAACAACACGGCACACAAGAAGTCGGATGTGAACAGCAAAGAGAGCGTCACCATCTACCCCGTCTACAATGCCAAGAATCGCTATTGGCACGCCACTTATCCGCATCTTCTCTGCACAACTCGACACAAGACGGGAAGGAACAGCATCAATAACAGCTTCCAGGTACTCCCTTCATATTTCCTTACTCAATCTTTTTCGCTATAGAGATTATTGCATATTTGATATTAAATTTTTTCGCTTTTCAATTCGATTTCGAGTGTATTGACCATTTTGTTCTGGTTGTGACTTGATTGATGGAATTTATTTATTCGTTCATCATAAATATATAGATGTGACAATATTGAAATTTATAATACCACGTACATATGTACATATATACATATATATATATATATATATATTAATAGAGGGTTTTGTTAAATAAAGATTCCTGCAGGATCTGTCGCCGACAGCTCAGTTGGACGCGCGTTCCTCTGGCAAGAGGCCCATCTTCTACTTCCACATCAAGGCCACGATGTTCTCGCCGTCTAGCCGCTTCTCCAATGCGCACACTCTCTCGCTCCCCTTCACCATCGCCACGCGTCGAAATCAAGTATTTTCGAGCCCTTTTAATTTTTAAATATATTTAAGAAAGCTAATTTGTAAAGGATAGTTAGGTAATAGACTCTGCATAGGACTGCCAAGTGCAACGAATGATGTCTTCATACACGGCAACCATCTTCTGGATCTACGGCACGAATGTCCAGGATGGCCTGCTGCTGCAATGGATCGATTCTGGTTCGTGTCCATTGACCAAGACAGTTCAACCATGCAGATATACTGATACATGAATAGTACTTGTTGTTCGTGAAGAGAGAATTCCCTGAATGTAGGATCTTCTGCCGCTGCAGGGATGCACTGGGACCACTTCAAGGAGCTGTTCAAGCAGCACTTCTCCGTCAACGCAGAGGTGCAGCGGCCGTTGGTCGACGCGGACTTCGATCTCCTCCAGTACAAACTGCAGTGCCCCGACTGCCAGTCTGGCGAGGCAGGCGCCAGGATCAACGGAGCACAGAGTATGTCTCTTTTATAATTACATACATCATTTCACATACTATTTTTGCAAACGATATTTTTTAAGCGCGAGAGCGGGAGAAAAAGAGAGAATGAGTGAATGTGCTGTTTGCAGAGATCGTGACGTTCAAGAACATGTTGTGTCCCCATCTTCGCTACGAGTGCGGCTCCGTGAACGTGCGTTTCTCGGTGTGGCGGGGGATGCTCGAGCTGCTGCAGATCTTCCACGACACTCGCAACAACGTCAGGAAGCTCTGGCAGAAGCAGCTCCTCTACGGCTTCCTCGAGTTTGACCAGGTCAGCCTACGATCAGTAATGTCATGGCAATTACTGTCACTCGCTTATGTTATTTAATGAAATACTATTTTTTCTCTTGAAGGTCGATCAGATGTTGGAGAAGCACCAGGCGACTCTCATCATGCGTCTCTCTTTCGTTACCGGAGGTCAGGAATTACATTTTGCTATAAATGTATCGGTAGTTTTATAGTCGTCAGAACGAAAGAAAAGAAGTGTTTGATTAGGCACAATCTGCTTCACGGTCAAATCGTCTGCGCATTCGCTGGGGAACTCGCAGACCCGGCCGATGCATCTCGAGCCTCTCGACTTGAAGAAACTCCAAGCAAAGTGCCTCAAGGACTATCTCAGGGACATTGCCGAGGCAGAGAAGGTATCCATTTGTAATTATTTACGATTTCCTATTTTTAAACAAATTGCAGGGGAAAATTTTCAAACATTAGCCGATAATCTGCTTTATTCAGGTGAAGTACATCTTGAACTCGTCGAATGAGTTGGTGCGAATCTCCGATGTGCTGCATGAGATGGGAAGTGAGACGGGAAGCTACTCGAATGACGTGGAGCAAGACAGGAACATCTCTTCGAATGTCACTCACTCTGGAGACATCGACGCTATGCAAAATATCAGGTTCAATCAAATCTAATTATCCAATCAGAACCATTTTTATCATTATCATTGCAAAAATGTCTAAATGTTAACGTCAGATTCACTGCAATGCGAATCGCCGTGGTGACATGCAAAGTGAAGCCGCCGTCCGCGGATGCCGTTGAGATGGACGGAGAGGGCGGGCGGATGCTGGCGGGCGACGCCGCAGGCAGAATACTCGGCGGTCGTCTTTCCGCTCTTCTCTCTCCGCCCTCCGACGACTTCGCCAGAGAACTCATCCAACTCGCAAACTTCCACAACAAGTCTAAGCATGTAAGAAACATTTCTTCCTTACACTTACACCTACCACGTGTTCTCTAACATTCGTGATTCCACATATGCCAACTTACAGAGGAAGTACTTGCTATAATTTTTCTCAGGAGATGCTCGAGGTATTGGAGAGCCTCTCGGACGGCCATTTCAACTCGCCGTCCTCGATTGCCTCGACTCCGAATTACCCGAACTACCCATCTGTGACCTCCTCCAACTTCTCCTCGTCCTCTGCAATGCACTCCCCGATTCCCCCCAATACTCCTTACGAGAATGGCTTCCACAAGTATGAGTTCAGTTAGATTTCTCTTTCTCTCCTCGCCACACCATAGTTATTTTCTAAATATACTTGCTTTTATCGTTTCACGTTGGAGGTACATATATTGTATTCACATGTTGTTATTTATGCTAAGGAAGATCCATCTAAAAGGTGTTGGCAAAATATTGCTTGCTAATGAAATTGTTGCGTATTCCTCTAGCCTGTTCGTTTTTTATTTAATATTTGTTGCCTTGAAGAATACGTGCATACGTATCATGGAAAGCAGAGACTTTCTTTTTGTTGTTACGGAGATTTCGCGATTTTTTATTTCACTGATTATTCAGTCTTGCTTGGAGTATCTCCCAACCGTTTTGTCCAGGCATTCTCTGCGCTTCTTACATTTGGAAATTTACAAAAAACTTTTTGATTCCGGATAGCAAAAGTTCTAAATTAAAATGACAAGTCGGACAAAGCACGAGAGATGAATGCATCGCTCAGGAACTCCGCTTCTTCTTTTTCCACCAATTCCATTCTTTCCGCCCTTCCACATGATAAAAGAGATATTGTCGTGCACACTTCAGGTACATTCTTTCCACATTAAACAGGAGAGTGATATCCCACAAGGAGACGGTGGAATATGCATGAGTGACATGGAGAGAACGAAATTTGAAGGGATTGGAAAACGGGGAGAGAATAGACGATGCGAGAAAGGGAGAGGTGCAGAGATGAAGAGACATTGGATTATGATCAAGCTCATCTTAGATGGAGAGACTGTTCAGATTAGAGAGGGTTGATATTGATAGATGGGGAGATCCAGCTGAAATTGCAGAGAGAGAGAGAGAGAGAGAGAGAGAGAGAGAGAGAGAAAGAATGTAAGAGAGAGAGAGAGAGAGAGAGAGCAGGAAGGGAAGTGGCTTGACCGGCTGCGCTGTCCACCCTTGGGGTAGAATGGAAAGCCATTGTGCTGTTTCCTTATCAAAGGCAGCAGTGATCTCTTGCAATGAAAACGTATCGAGCGGTCGTCCTCGGCGCTGCTGGCTCGGGAAAATCAGCTCTGGTTTTTTTTTTAATTTTTGAAATCTAAATATGCCCTTTACATTCATTTTGTACTTTGTGTTATTTGACTAACTAAAATAGATTCCTAAATAGATTCGACGTTTTGTGAATGACGAATTCATGAGTGACTACGAGCCGACGATTGAGGAGAAGTACACGAAGAAGGCAACTTATGCAGGCATTCCCATCGCACTCGAAGTCATCGACACTTCTGGCAAAGTTCGTATCAATCCTACTCCCTTTCAAATCAAATCCACTATTCTTCTCATTTCTTCCATAGAATTATGATTTAAATTATCTTAAATGAGCAAGCACAGGAGTTGGTGGCAGCGCAGCACTCTCGGTACTTGGAGCACGCGGACGCTTTCGTTGTGGTGTACTCCGTGGACAGCCGGAAGAGCATCGAGCACGCCATCTCCATCTTCTCTGCCATTGCCAATCGAAGAGGGACGCATTCTGTTCGCTTCTTTGTAAACAGATATATTTCAAAAAGCGTTTTGATTTCTTTCCGGAAGTGTGATTGTTAATTTAATTCAGGAAAAATGCTTTATATTTATGACTGTCAGTGAATATACATAGAAATTACTTGCTGTGCACATAATAGGTTATGTTGAGCTAAAAATTATGCTCACTTACACAGGTTCCGCGGGTGCTGGTGGGCACAAAGTTGGACTCCCCCTTGCGAGAAGTTAGTCGTGAATCGGGCAACGTCCTCTCCGCTCAGCTTCAGTGCTCATTCGCTGAAACTTCTGCACTCCATGGCACGAATGTTCTGGATGTCAGTCGTTTCCGTTCCATTCCTTAGGAAGTACATACCATATTTCTATCCTACAACTTTTTTTATACTTTTTTCTCTAGAATATACGTACGATATGCGTTTACCTGTCTCATTATCAGACATTCAACATAGGATTGACTTAATTCCTGCAGGTGTTCGAGGAGGTGATCTCGCAGATCCGATACATCGAAGGAATGAAGTTAAAGATGCAACAGAACTCGTCTCATGGCTTCTGCTGTGGACTTCTTTGACGTCTTCTGTGTTCCACCGTCGTTCTTAAATTTTCAAAATGAATTCCTATTAACAATTTAAATTTCCGTCTGTGAACTATTTGTTAATATTTATTATGTTCTATTTAAGTTGTAATGTAAAGAACTCGTCATGTATTGATTTTGAATGCAGATGATGGCATCTCTACTCGTGCAAAAAACATCTCGGAATGAAATACAAATAATGTGTGTCTTCATATTACTGACAATGAGAAAAACCTTACTGAAAAATTGTCTTACGACTTCTTTTTTTATAGACTAAAATCACTGAGTACATACATACATACATATCTGGTTGTCAAAAAACATCATATATTATTCACTTTGCCCTCTCCGCCGTATTACTCCTCTAGTTTTCTCTCGTGTTATCCCTCTTTTCTCAGCTGCCAAGTCATTCTTTATCCGTTCACCATTAGCTGATCTTGCTACATGGCGTGGCACAGGAAGAAGAAACCAGCCACCTGGCACCCCCGGGGCACATTAAATTCACTGCCGAATCGCCTCGTTTCTCCGTCTCTCTCACACACACTCATTTGTTTCCACTCCCTTTTCACTTCCTTTTCATCTCTTCTTTTGTCTTGTTTTCTCTCACGTCTTCTTTCTCTTATCTTTCCTTCTCTCACTTTCTCTCTCTTTTTCTCTCTCTTTACAAATCATGTTTTTGAGGATGGAGGGAGCAAAGAGTCATTCCTTCCTAACCCTGACACCTGAGCTCATGCGTCGTCGATACCTGATTTTTCAAACGAATAGCTGAATAGTACCAAAAGGGCTATAGATTCCTGCAGTGTCAATTCGGCAAATTCTGTTTAAAGTTTTTTATTGCTTAAAAATATAAAGTGAAAAAAGTAGAAAAGAAACCAATTCACCTGTGAGCGCTCAATACGGCTACAATGACTTTTTGACTCACCTTTATATTTCATTGACTGGATTTCCACCTCCTCGTCATTCTTCTTCCTGCTTGACCGCATGGCAGTCTAACTTGCAATATTTTCCCTTCTCCTCGCTCTCTCTTCCTTCTCTCCCTCACTCTCTACTCTCTCCCTGTCGCATGCTCTCTGGTTGATCCGCTGACAGTGATGGCTGATGTCAGATATCTCCTGCCCTTGGCACTCCGAGGCCCGGAAAGAAGCAGCCGTCTTTTCCTCCCTCACTTTTCGATACACTCATCGTGTCTCTGCCAATCGCTCTTTCCTCTTTTTCTCTCTCTCTCTCCCTCTCTCTCTCTCTCCGTCTATCCCTCTATTTTTTTCTCTTTCCCAATGCAACTTGGCTTGTAGTGACAGTCACTGATACACTTGGCTGAGACTTCCCTCCAGGCCTTCTAACGGTTGGCTTCGTGCCATAAAGCAATCCAGCTAGCCCTGCCAGCGTTGGTCGTTTTTCGCTGTCTCTGCTGGCCACGCAGCCACTCTCTTCAAGTACATCTCACACGGCGACTCCGTCTCTTCCTCTCTTATAATTTCTGCTCAACCCTCTCTCTCTCCCAATCTCTCTATTTCTCGCTCTCTCTCCCTCTCTTTATTGCTGCTTGGAGCTCTAAGGCGTCCGAGTGAATAATTCTTCCATCGTGAGTCGCATCCACTCCCTCTTCCAACTGATTACACAACTGGCAAAGTTTGATTCGAGTTGCGCGGGCTTCTTCTCTGGGGATCCTCTTATGCTGTTTTGTTATTCATTGGTTTTAAGAAAGCTCAACGGTGTCATAATGCCGCTTGAATTGCAATTCACAGATTAGCGCCGCTGGCAGGTGAATTTATTATCGAGGATGAACAAAAGTAAAGTCTCCTGTAGTAGTGGTCAATTCCGAGATCTCTTCTCTCCATCTCTCGGCAGACCGAATTCATTAGCGACCTATGACCATCTCAAAGTAATAAAGAGAGAGAGTCATAAGAGCGATGATGAGAAGAGGAGACCAGCAGATGGGGGAAAAAGCAGTGGCACTAACGACACTTTACTACTAGCCTCAGGCTACTGGAAACTTTGCCTTGCGAGGAAGACTCCCCAGGGAAGGTAGGGTAGAGGGAGAAAGCGAGAGAGAGAGTAAGAGGGAGAAGGAGAGAGAGTAAGAGGGAGAGAGAGTGTGAGAGAGTAAGAGAGGTAATGGAAGCCAGTAGAGCAAGAATCATGGCTGTTCATCGTCATCTCTCGGCAGAACCCGAAAGAAGTTATAACGATCTCTTTCTCCCGCTGACCATTCGTCTTTGTACTTTTCTCTCCGCATTCTGATAACTTTTCTCTCACTTTCATTTTATCTCTCGCTCTTCTAAGACTTTTCTATTTCAATTTATTTTTTGCACTCAAACGGAATAGAGTTTTATAACATACTCCTTAAGGGAAAAAACGGTTGTTCTCAGCTGTCATGTGTATTGCTTAAGAATTGGTACACTTTCAGCAAGGAACCTCGTTGACTTGAAATGTTCTCTTCCATTCTTTTTGAAGAAGCAGTGATGACTTCCTTTCCTCACTGTCTGCAACAACAAACTAATCACCTCTCTCTCTCTCTCTGTCTCTCTTCCACTCTTTGCTTCTTTACATCACTGACATCTACACTAGGGATTCCGCCGTTATTTTCTATTATCCTTCTCATCACCATTTTTCATGTCTGAAGCACATGAAGTCAATTTACGATAACAACTGATAAATAACCTTTGATCCCTGCTGTTTCTTCGTTCTCTGTTCTCTTTGTCTGGATCTCTCTTTTTGTCTCACTGTCTCTCTTTCTATCTCTTTCTCTCTCTCTTTCTCTCTCTCTTTCTCTCTCTCTCTTTCTCTCTCTCTTTCCCTTGTTCGGCCGCAGCATTGTTCTTTATTTCTATCACAGTCATTCAACATTCATATTTCCTTTCTAATCAAACGATCATTTGGATGTCTTCCTTTGAGACTGGCGATGAATGGCCGGGGCGCCGTCTATCGAAACAGCGCCGCTCTTGAACAGGTCGGTTTAATAACCATTATTATTTTGTAAGTAATTCCAGGAAATAAATACATTATTTAAACTCTTATCTTTCAGCCGGCCCGCGTGGCTCCTATCGGAAACGTTGTGGTCAGCGACGAAGTTGCCGCTACGCAAGGTTTTTTCTTTTCATTTTTCAGCCATTAGTTTTTTCATTGTATTGAGCAAAAAGAAGGTATGATAATTCAGAAGAGATGACTGGGAGGCTAGCGAGTCTTCATCGTGAAATGGCTTCTCTCCGAATGGAATGCGACCGACTCATCAACAAACACGAAATCGTAAAACAAAGCCTTGTTCAGGTTCTTTTCTTTATAATATTCTTTGAACAATTCAAATTCATGATCAAAACTAAATATTGAATGCAATAAAATTCGTTTCTAACATGGAATCCCAAGGCTGGAACACTGGGCGTGCTGGAGACTTCCTCGGCCTACAATACTGGAGGAGAGAGTTGTCGTTCAGAGTCCGTGACTCCTGAAGGAGGGCAAGTCGAGTCAGCGACTCTGCAGGAGTCATTTGAAACGCTTTATTTTTCATAGATCTTCGTTTTCATTGTTATTTTACTAAATCAAAGTTCCACTGTTTGCCCATAGACAATGTTTTAAAATAAAATTTAATAAATGACGAGTTTCCAATTATTTTGTATGAATGTTTGAGTTGTCCCGCGTGCTTGATCCTCTGTCCTCCCTCTCCGAGTTCCCGTCGACAACCCGCTCCATCTCGGAATGGAGCACCTCCTCCCGTCTCAGCAGCACCAGCCTTTATTCCTCGCCCAACCAGCCAGTTTCAAAATGGAAATCGTTAGTTCCTTCACATACAATTCTATCATTTTCAATGGCCTGTTCCCTGCAGCGATTCGTCAAGTGACAACTCGGAGTGCCTCTCCGCGTCCCCAGCCCGGCCAGCTAAGCACAGCGCATCCTCCACAGCAGATGATGCATCCGGGACAAGAGCAGCGCCAGTCCAGAAGTATCTTCCCTTTGATCTGTGATATCTCAGAAAAAGAGAAAGACAGACAAAGAGAGAGAGAGAGAGAGTAAGAGAGAAACAGACAAACAAAGAGAGAGAGAGAAAGAGAGAGAAACATAAAAAGAGAGAGAACCAGAGAGAGAGAGAGAGAGAGAGAGAGAGAGAGAGAGAGAGCTCGATTCAGTGATGAGCGAGTACACGGGGTGCAATGCGGGACCACGTCGTGACCCCGCGATGGCATCGTTGTCCCCTCCACGTCTTCGTCTCGAGCTGCCTCCTTCTCACTTCTCTTCTCCGAATTCATTCCTTCGCCGTCCATCCCAAATAAATCATCAATATGGTCAGACCTTAATGGCTAAGTGTTCTTGAAGACGTAAATGAAGAGGTTGACCGTTGAATGGTCACTTTGCCCTTTCTGCAGACAGAATTCCATTCCATCCATCATTAATCACCAATTGTTTTCGCGATTTCGCTTTTACCTTTTGCCGTCTGCACCATGCACCACTTGCCTCTTCTCTCTCTCTCCCCTTTCTCTTCATCATTCTCTCTCTCCATCTTTCTCTCTCTTTCTCTCTGTCCTTTTCTTTGCAGTCTCTCAGCAGCTGCTTCCTCTACCTCACCAAGGAGATCTTCACGCCTCCTCGAGTGGCCTTGCAGTTCTCGGCCAGCCATCCTCTCCCGCGTCTCCCCGTCTCCAGAGAAGACCTCAACTAACACTTGCTGAGAGCGAGCAGATCAAGTCAGCTGTTTAGGGAGGAACAGAGTTCTGATCAACTAATAAGATACGACTACAGACTTTAGAAATCGCACGAAAAGAAGTAATAAAAAAATTCCCTTTAAAATCTTATTGTGAGCATGCACCTACATACATGAAAGGGTATGTACACAGTCAAAACAATAAGATACATAGGGTGACTACTCCGGCTGTGAACGTGGAGTGCGACTGCGGACTGATAAAGAATGGAGTGATGCCTCCGCGAATTCCATCTCGGAAACTCTCAGAGTCAGGCTTTCAAAATATATTCTTTGTCAAGTCTAGGCATCAAGCAATTAGGTATTCGAACACTTCTTTATTGCAGCTCACGGCGCTTGCAGAATAATGTGATTCGCGAGAAATTGTATTTAGTTGACAGACCCATCAGCATAAATCTACCGGAGACCACTTCTGCTCTCACAGAACAGGTCTGATTCGCATGTCAAAACTTGTGCATTCATAAATCAGAATTGAATGTGTCTAATTGAGGAAGCTTCTTCCGTTGCGAACCTCGCTTTACCCCGTGGCTACCCTTCGTTTACTGCTCAACTCGTCGCTTCTTCTGCCAACAACCTCGCACCGGCCAGCAGTGTCTACACTGTCTCGGGGGATGTCCACTACAAGTGGAAGGTATGGATCTATCAAAAAGCATCCATTACTCTTTAACAGCTACTGTATTAGTAGCCACTTCTTCATTTGAATTAAGGTGAAACGACGATGCGATGGCTCACGCTACGTGGTCAAGAGACCCATTCGATCTCAGGTTCGGATTCCTTTCTGCTGCACATATTGAGCCATTTTAGGAGGCGAAATACATAGTAAATGAAATATATTCATATAGTTTATATTTTCTTTCTTAATTGTTGAGGTGCTAAAAAAGCGAGAAGCTCAGCTTGCGCGGGAGAGGCCCGGGCAGAGCACGGACGACGATGCTCTCAGTGGAGTCAGGGTCAGACTCTTTCGCACCATCTAATCTATTCTAGTGTTTGCATTGCAGCTCGGCCAGTTCTGGACGAGAGATGAGAGGAAGAAGCAGCTGGAGAGAGAGAAGGCGCGGCGGAGGAGGCAGCAGCAGAAGATCGCTGACGCCGAGGTGGCCGCCAGTGGAGAACAGGTCTCATACTCTTTCAGCTCCCTTCTCTTGTTTGCTTTCTCTCTAGAATCCTGAGCTCTTCAAATGATTCCAGGCTATTCTGTCCCTGTCGGCAAAGAAGCAAAGGCGACGGGCGGCTGATATGCTCTTGGATAACTTCACCACCACGCAAGAGTTCCTTGCACAGCGAAATCCGCCCTCAGACTCCACCAAAGCATCTTCGACGGTCTCTCCCGGGAAACCAGTGCCTACAGTAACCACTGTCTAGCTGCGTCGGGTAGACTAAGAAATTATTATTTTTACGCATTCTCTCTGACGAACATTCTGCCTTGTCCATAATGTCTCCGAATTTCTTGTCAGTACAACGAATAAATATGGTTTATGAAATTACCAAAGATCTGGCATTTAAATGGCGGATTAGTCTGTCAAAAAAGAGCTCTAAGCCAAATGCGAAGAAGGCGACTGCGTTCAGGACTCCATACACTTCCAGTATTAGCCTAAGGAATTATACTTGACGCGGTATGCAAATAATCAAGCCAACCTTATCTGAATTATTTTAATGGGCTTCTTGCTCGCCTGAGCATTGTGAAGAGAACGTGAATAAGATTGGTAGGGGGAAAAGTATTGAGATCGCATTCTTGGATATGCAAGGTAGACTCCCGCCAATGCTCGATTCAAACGTTCTCGTAATCCGGGGATATTCCTGAACATGCTCTGAGGTATTAGTTCAGTTGTAATATCCACGAGTTAACGAATTCATCAACCAGCGGACGGCAGTATAAAATATGTTTAAAAATGCACTTTGTGACCGGCACGGAGAGAAACTCTGGCGCCATTGAGGTGTCTTTCACGAATAACAATATAGGCGATTTCGAAAGAGTGGCTACATCACTTCTAAAAAGGGTAGCTTTTTTTAAATCAATTTGTTACACCGTACTTCCCAATACTATTTCCTACCACTTTTTTGTGAGAAAGTTTACAACAACAACTCTCTGTGAAACATAACAACAATAAGGGAAAACAAAACAATGTGTACCTTATAAGATCATCATCGAATCCACTGACAGCCACTGTTAACTTTTCAAAAAGAGCATGATTGTATTGTTCGAAAGGATAGATGCTGAAGCTGCAATTATCACATATAACAATAAATTGTTGATTCATGCAGCCGCTCATTCAATCAGTTTAAAGTTTGAAAAGTCGAAATATTGAAATCTGGACAGTTTACATATTGGCCAAATGTATGTAGCTTGGCTGATTAGATCTGAGTGTATTATCAGTTTCCCGGTTTTGGACACTACATTCTGGTCACAAACTGCAGTGGAACTTTCTTTTTCTAGATGGAACAGTGCGATATGTCGGAGAGTTGACAGTTTCGAGGCAAGTGTGTGAGAAAAAGCGTTAAAAAAAGAAAAGTGTGGTGAGGAAAAGAATTTCTACTGTGAGATTGGTGCATGCGCCACGCTGTAACAAAAGTTTAGGACATTCTTACAACTTTTACCCAGATAGTGACAAAGATCTAACCGATCAGCGAAGAGTTGCATTCTCTCGCATTGTCTTGGCTGGCAGAGCATCCATGGATTGTAGCCGTTATCAAAGGCAATACTTCGCCAGCCGTCAAACTCAATGGCGTCCAGCATCTGCAACTTATGAATGCACAATTGAAGGGGTCTCTGAATCGATTGCCTTATTGAAGGTGTGGAATTCGAATCCTTTCTTGACAACTGCCGTGAGGAGGACGCGCATTCTCGTGTCGTAGAAGACGTGAATGAAGAAAGAGCAGGAAACCCAGAATCCAACAAGCATAAACATTCCTGGCCCACGAGCGATCTCGGAGCGCTGGAACTGGCGGAGAAGAGATGACAGACAGAACCTTCAAACCGGAATGAATATGAAGATAAAAAAATCTATTAGCATTGAATCGGAGACCATGCCCAGTTGTGCAGTCGATGCAGATGCGGTCTTCCGTCGTCTTTCACCGATGGCTTGGACATCAGCGTGAGCAGTCCAGCAATCAAGAGCACCGTGCTCAAAACCGCAACGTAGACTTGCCAGCTGAAGACGTCGATCAAATAATCCTGCAGTATATTTCTGGAAAATGAATGCAAAATAAATATTTCGCTAGCATTTGATCTGCATGATATTAGGGGGCCAAAAAATAGCTACAGTTGGTTGAAAGGCGTCGTTCTCCAGGACAACGTAGCCAAAGACATTAAAGTTGACTGGAGTCGTAAAGTGAACGATCTCCTTTCTCTCCAGAGTCTCTCTTATCATCGTCACTCCAACGTCTGCGGATCCTGTTCATCATCTTATGGTTTCCTATCTCTCCCTGCATAGATTCGCAGAAGATGCAAACCATTTTGGAGCATTTCAAGCGTCTCAATTGGACCAGCGTCAACTCGTACAAGTTCTGCCGTGAGCCCGGCTGTTTTAATGACGGCATCAACAAACTCAACATCAACGCCTGGTCGTCGGCAAGACAATCGCCTGAAGGGAGTAAATGGGAAAGAAGCAAGAAAGTGAACGAAGATAGTAACGATCATAACCCACCAGCAATTGCCAGCGAAGTTAGAGTATGGGAAGTTATGTCGATATCCGACGAGGCGAAGAGGGCGGCTGGCAATGGAACCAGTTGACTGGTTCATCACATTTCCAGCTTTTCAGTCTGTGGGTGCAGAGAAACGTATTTCCTCCGCTCGGAGAATGCAAAAGAAAAGAGATCTCCTCCAAGTCCAGCAGAATTGTGTTTGCTCTACCTCGCCACCAAAGACAGGGTTTATGAATTTTGCATGCTGCAACTTTTTGTGTTCTCCAAAGGATGTCGGGACACGGCAAAGCACGCAGCCAACCATGCAACCTTCTTAGAATATCCCTTTATCAACTTTTCACGATTCCATTTTGAGGAATTTTCTCATCCATCGTACTGTTTGAAATATTTCCCGCCCTAACACAACCGTGAAGATAACAATTTCAAGGAGAACTAACTTTTCAAAAATATTCAGCAAAATCTATCAATTTCTAATTTAAAAATTATTATATAACAACCATATAACAAGCGTTGTCGAGTTATTTATTTATGTAGTCGCTGTGCATGATCAATGATTGTTAACTGACAGCAAAAATTTTTTTTAAATATCTATTGCTATTTTAATTGTATATACAATCGTTTGAAAATAAGTTCGCAGCCAAATGCGAGGAGAGAGACGGCGGTCAACATTCCATACACTTCCAGAATCAGCCTAAAGCGAAGAGAGCAATTTTTATATCACCAAGATAAATCAGTGTGCTACTTATCTTTGGTTACGACACTAAGAATATTAGCATGCAATGCAGCTCCGGGGGAACTTTTAATCAATCATAATATCACACCCAACTAATAAAACTTTAAAAGTTTGCGTTTCCTTTGCTTTAGAGAGTCTCGCTTTGATTATTGAAGCATCTTACCTTATTTGATGGATTGAAATTGGTTTCTTGCTTGCTTGAGCATTGTGAACAGATCGAGTGTATGAGATATAGGGTGTCGCATACTGGGATCGAATGCGTGGATACGCCGAGTATACCACAGCCACTGCTCTATTTAGTCGTTCTCGCAATCCGCGGATATGCCTCAAGTTATTCTTGTTGCCGTATGTGAGGATTCTAGAATCTTAATCAGTCGGTTCCGAAGGAAGCATTGCATTCACTTTGGACCGACGAAATGAATCTCAAACCTTGAAATAGCAATGGACAGAAACTCGGGAGCCATGGAAGTGTCGCGGACGAAAAGAAGAGTAGGCTCCTTTTCCAGAATCGACACATCCCCTCTGACGAAAAGACCAGGCCTTGCTTTTTCATCAGATGAATCCACCTACCTTATCATATCATCTTCGATGCCTCGAATTGCTACAGTCAAAGGTGCGTAGAGGTCGCTCTCGTAGGTTGGATCACCATATGCATACGTTACAAAACTACAATCATATCGCATTATTCTTAGGATTCTTCATTTGATGGGCATGAGTTCAGAGAAAGAAAACATTTTACCGATGCATGATTCGATTCATCCTTTCACACTGGTGAGGTTGACAGAGCATCCACGGATTGTAGCCTTTCTCGAAGGAAATACTGCGCCAACCACCATATTCGATAGCATCCAACATCTAAGTTTGCTACTGTCGTTTGGCTTTCTTATATTCATCGATAAATATGTATTAAAAGTGAAACGACTAGATAAATGATCTTTGATCACGAATGCTAGAGTAAGATGCCTTATCAAAGGTTGTGAACTCGAATCCCTTCTTGACAACCGCAGTGAGAAGAGCTCTCATTCTCGTGTCATAGAAGACGTGAATGAAGAAGGAGCACAAGATCCAAAAGCTCACAAGTACAAACATTCCAGGACCGCGAGCAATCTCAGAGCGCTGGAACTGGCGAAGCAGAGCAGACATACAAAACCTTCGAGATTCTTATCTTTCTTGATGAATCAGTTTTCGAGAGACTAATTTGGAGTAAATGACATGAGATGCTAATTGGAAAAATATATGTATTACTTGGAAAAGAGACCATGCCCAATTGTGGTAACGTTGAAGATACTGTCGCCCGTCTTGGCGGAGGGATCCTATTGACATGAGAGTGAGGAGTGCGGCAACGAGGAGTACGGCTATGAGCACGGCAATGTACACTTCCCAGCTGAAGACATCAATGAGATATTCCTGCAGGACTCTTATGAGATATTAAAGAGTAAACACGAAAATAATGGATTTTAATAGAAAGTCTCACCGTCGGCTGGAAGGCGTCGTCCTCAAGAACGAGGTAACCAAAGAAGTAAAAGTTAATTGGAGTTAGGAAATGCGCGAATCGTTGCCTTGCTATCGTTTCCCGTAGAATCGTCAATCCAACATCTGCGGTGCCTGCCATATGATATTCTATGATATTCAAAGGGTACGAACAACTAAACGCCCATTTTCCGTGGTGAATTTAGTTTTTCCCTGATAATCAGTACATGCGCTTGAATGATATTGCATAGGAATGTTTTTTACATACCATTATGTAGCATTTGAAGAATTTGAAATGGACCGGCGTCCATATGCAAGACTTCTCCAGTGAACCCGGCAGTTCGCAAGACGGCTTCTACGAACTCGACGTCTACCCCGGGCCGTGGGCAAGAAAGGCGCCTGAACGCCCCTCTCCTGCCCACGGCCCATTGCAAAGCGAAAAAAGAAAGGAATACTCTTTCACTTACCAACAAATTTGATAGAAATTAGAGAATGGCGGGTTGTCCCGGTAGCCGACAAGTCGAAGAGGGCGACTTGTGAGTGGCCACGAAGAGTTCATCGCATGGTCAGCTAAGAGTCTGCTCACTGGTGAGCTCTCCTTCAGGGGCGGCAGAGAGAGGGAGGGCTCTCCTCCAGCCTGCCAGCTATGTGTTTGCACAATCTCCACAAGGACGGAGCAGTGTTGAATGTATTAAATATGAACAACGCCTCCTCCTTTCTAGATTTCTTCTTCTTACCTTTGGTGCTTAGATGGCATGAAGGAGCCAGCAGAATTGTATGTATAAATGAAAGGAATGCGAAAAGAGAAGCAACAGATGCTCTAATAAAATTCAAAATGAGTAGCAGTGGTTGGCTTGCAGTGTTTGCAAAGTATCGGTATGCACATACAATGTACATATGTACATATGTCGATAATTTATCTTGTGCAAGAAAATTTGTCTCGTGGAACTTTGTTTATTGCGCATCCATGGCCGTGGGCTTTGAAAGAATACGGCGTGAAAGTCGAAAGAAGATAAATTCGCAGCACAATGCAATGAAAGCAACAGCAGTAAATATTGCATACACTTCCATGATAAGCCTGAACCATCAATTGTATTATTGCGCATGGCCATTACATCCCACCTGATCTGAAGAATCGAAATGGGCTTCTTGCTGGCTTGAGCACTCTGGAGAGAGCGTGAATAGAATTTTAAAGGTGGTTTGTAACGAGAGAGCATGCGCGGGTAAGCAGGGTACACCACAGCCACTGCTCGATTCAGCGTCTCTCGCAATCCACGGATGTGTCTGTAGTTTACGCAGTAACCGTTTGAGCAGCACATCACCCCAAGCATAGATTCATACCTAGTAATTGGGATTGATACCATCTGCGCTGCCAGTGAAGAGTCACGCACAAAAAGCATGATTGGCACCTTTTGGGCAACTACGACATCTCCCCTGGAAATACGAATTTCAGTGAACTGCCGCTTTGATCAGTAAACTACATATTTGTTTGATGTACCGTAATCGATCTTCCTCGGTAGCACGCACGAGCACGGTCATTGGTGAGTAAAGAGCTTTCAGAAATTCTGGATCGTTCGGAGAGGGATACACGTCGAAACTGTTTTGACAAGTTAGTTCAGACTAAGTACAAAGATAAGATGACGGTAGGATGAATGGATGAATGGATGTACATACATACCGATCAGAGAAGCGATGCATTCTCTCGCATTGGCGAGACTGGCAAAGCATCCACGGGATGTAGCCATTCTTGAATGAAATACTTCGCCATCCACCGAATTCTACAGCGTCAAGCATCTAAACTCATTCGATATAACAGTAGTTGCCATGAAGGATCTGCCTTGTCAAAACTGGTGAACTCAAATCCCTTCTTGACAACCGCAGTGAGAAGAGCTCTCATTCTCGTGTCATAGAAGACGTGAATGAAGAAGGAGCACAAGATCCAGAAGTTTAGAAGGACAAGCATTCCCGATCCTCGAGCGACTTCAGAAAGCTGGAACTGGCGTAAGAGGGCAGAAAGGCAGAACCTTCAAAGCATAAAATATGCATCAAGTATTAAGACGATATTTGAAGCCAAATAAATGGGAAGATCGAGACCATGCCCAGTTGTGATAGCGGTGAAGATGAGAGCGTCCGTCATTGCGAATGGAGGCAACGGACATTAGAGTCAGAAGGGAGGCTATGAGGAGTACGGTGGCTAGCACTACAGCATAAACCTCCCAGCTGAAGACATCGATGAGATAATCCTGCATTCAAGTATGCTATTGAGTTCTGATTTGTGATATCGATTAGAGAAAAGAGACTTGCAGTTGGCTGAAAAACGTCGATCTCCAGAACAAGATAGCCAAAGGAAAGGAAGTATACCGGAATGGTAAAAAGCGCTAATTTGTGTCTGTCGAATGTGTGTCTCAGCATGGTGACCCCGACGTCTGCTGTTCCTGTTTGCAATGAATTCTGTCTTCACTGGGATCTCTCGAATGGTATCAGTGCAAATGAAGCTGCATATATTTGGATCACGAGCAGGAATGCTCGCTTCTCCGACATCCTAATTATGAGAGCAGTATCTAACCATTTTGAAGCATTGAAAGAACTTCAGAGGGGCCGGCATCAATGTGTAAGACAACGCCGGCTAACTGGGCGGTACGCAAGACCGCCGAAACGAATTCAACTTCCACACCGGGACGTGGACATGACAAATGCCTGAGAGAAGCAGCGGAAAACAAACAAAAAAAATATGAAAATTTACCAGCATTTTTCGCTGAAGTTCGAGAACAGATCGTTGGCCATGTAGCCGGCCAGCCGAAGAGTTCGGTTAGTGAGTGATGGAGACGCGGAGTTCATGGCTGCCTTTCCGAACAGTGCTAGACTAAGTCAGTATGGTGAAGAGAGCAGAAGAGGAACAAACTCCGCGGCTGTTGTCTTCTGTTTACTCAGCCCCTTTTCCTGCAAGGAATGACTATATCAATTATACATAACTCTGATGAAGCCTCCCTCATGACACACAAGAAAAAAAAACAACATCTCTGGAGACTGCCAGAAACGTCCAATAGTTCATGCATATCTTTCATGCATTTTGTCATCGCTACCTGACATATCGACGATAACAAGCAAATACGGAGCCCCAAAACTTGTAACTGTTTTTATTTTTTATTTCTTGCAAAACAAAAAGAATACAAAGATTATCTGTGCCACTGCGTCACGTGTTACTTCGAAGAACCGTGACCGTTCGGTGATCATGAGGGAGGAATTGGCGAATATCGAAGGCACAAAATCATCAAAGAAGGCGTGGTGCCTGTTTGAGAGCAAAAATCAGGTTTTATCTTCTATTTTCGCCCGCCACCCTCACCAAAGAGAATTTGATGGATTGACCTTGTTTTTCAGTCTCTCATAATAGATAAGAAAGTGCGGAGAAGTTCAACTGTTCGCTAAGTCGTTCTCAATTCTGCAACAAAATCTCTCCAATTGTCTGCGGTGTTCACAAGTTGTGATTGGAATGTGAGGATAAAAGGAAGCCGGAGACGGCAAAGTGGAGAGGTCGCCAATGAAGATGATCGCATTCCTTGTCACTATTGCATGCATTGGCTACGCATCGACAGCACGTATCGAGGTTTGTCAAAACATTTAGAATACTTTTCAAATATATATCAATTTTTAGAGTGAGAATAAATTGATATCTGAAATGTGTTGAGATGATGAGCCGATGCCAATTTCCCATCTGGCCCGCGATCCTCGGCACGACGGTTCCTCTTGATGGAGGAGTAGAACTTGGAAAATGGAGAGAGCGAGAATTCGAAGTTCCGGACGACTGGGACGGAAGGATCTGGGTGAGGACGGGCTGCGGTGGAGAGGGAAAGAACTTCTACTGTGAGACTGGCGATTGCGGGGTGAGCAAAGCCGAGTTTAGCATGCAAAGTTACACTCACTAAACTTGTTCTCTCATAGAACGGCTTCTACTGCAACGGCTCTGGCTGGGAGGCACCGGCCACCGTAGCGGAGATCACTCTTGGGGCAGTCGACAAATACAGCGTATCACTAGTCGACGGATTCAACGTCCCCATCTACATTGAACCGAAATTCGCAACGTATATCTACTGAAAAGGTAAGTGAAATCATTCCAAATTGAGTAAGAACTACTTCAACATTTTTTTCCTCAGTTGATAAAGTATTCCAGATACGAAAGCCTGTCAAAGAGCGGGTGCTTGTGTTCTTGACTTGAAAGCACTCTGTCCACCTCGACTGCGAGTCGTCAAGAATGGAGAGGTCTTAATTTCGAATTCTTTCGTTTCCCCTTATCAGGAGGTTTAATTCTTTGTTCTGTAGACGATTGGATGTAAGACGACTTGCGATGAATTCGACGACGATGCGTACTGCCAGCACACGACTGCCCTCAGGGCACTCGGCAGCTCCTTCTATGGATACGCTTCCCTCTTCAAGGTTGGCAAGCTTGGGCATTGTTGGATCTCTCGATTAGGACTTGTAATTGTTAGCTTATGGCCAGTCTTACTCCTTGCACTTGCAGACGGCATGCCCAACTGCCAAAGTGACATCGAGAGATCCGTCGGGAACATTTGAATGCACTGGAGGCTGGATGATGCCAAAGGTCATTTACAGGGTCATGTTCTGCTGATTACGTTCTTTCATTTAACTCTGTACTGCTACGGGTACCTACGGTACGATCTTATGTTTGTAATCATGACGATTTGGCAGAAGCTATGTAATGATCGATCTATTTGTACATTCGTTGAATGAGTCTTTCATCTTCTATGTTTGTGTGTGTAAACTTGAATAGCTGTGAATCTCTTCACTTATCACAGAAAGATGACATCGCAGCAACATTCGATAAAGACATTCAGTATGAAATGAAACCACTCAGAACGAATGAAAGAATGAGCGAAGATTTAAGCAGACGCGAGGCGTAGGCGTGAGATATGAGCTGGAAGGAATCTGAGCGAGGACATTTAAAGAGAGGAAGGGGAGGGAGGGAAGATGCGGGTAAGCGGGAGTAAAGAGGTTTAAACCGCGTACAGCAAAGCGAAACCGACATTATCGGACATAGGCATGTGCATTATCAGAGAGTGCCATCACAGAAACGGGCTGCCTCGAATTGGAGGCATAAAGAGGATTGTCACACGGATCAAGAATGTATCGGCGATGAAGGAGGAGATGGAGAAAGAATAATCTGAAGGTAGGCTTGGCAGAGCTTAGAGGCAAGAGAAATGCATCAGATGAGTTGAATCTGTCCTGGACTACGATAGCAGATAAAGCAGAGAACATTTAGACACAACGAGCTGAAACCTATGATGTGAGAAAGAGCTGTCGAAAACAATTCAAGAGATTGACATTGAATTGTGAATACTGATTGGACACATTGTTAGTGAAGAAAAGGGGCACGGCCCTGAGAGCGAGGGCTAAGCGAGAGGGGAAGCTCACTGGTAGATCGAAGAGGCTAACAGCTGAGCGTAGCAGAGAAACTTTCTCCTTCTCCTCGGTTCTACCCAACTGTGACGCATACAGATTGATGGTACTTTATGTCTTTTGCGGCACTTAGGTAAAGTTGGCCATGTGACTGGTTCTTTGCAAGAATGTTTGCAAGATCGTCTCAGATAGGAATTCAAGGCAGAACCGGGTCGATGGGAGAGAAAGGGGGAAGTGGAGAACCAGAGATGTATGAAACAAATGGAATGGTTCTCTCAATAGCCGGCGTGATGCATGGCGCCCATGGCTCTTTGGCTTGCGGCGACGGCGGCGCCAGTCTCGGCGATGCGGCGCGAGAGGCGCTGGAACACGTCGCCGGGCGCCTGCGGAGGGCTCTCCTCGGACGCCGAGCCCTCAGAGTCGCGACTCAGCTGGGAACGGAGACGGGACAGCTTACGGGCGCAGTCATTCGCGATGATCAGGTCTACGGCAGACGAGCAGCCAGAGCGGAGAGAGGTCGGGTCAAGCTGGAAAAAATAGAATTATCAAGATGGCTGATTATTCGGAATTTATAAAGTAATTCCGCAGAGCGGAGCAAATTGAACAACTTTTAAATAAACAACAAACCTGGAAGAACGAGGAGCGACGACGCAGAAGAGGATTCCGACGGGGACGGAGGGCTTCGGGGGCGCTCTTGTTCGCAGAGAACGAGAGTTCTGTGCTGTCCGTGCACGCCCTCAGCCACAACGGCTGAATCGAAAAACCCTTATTCTTCCGTACATTCCATTCAAATTCTTCTTATGTCCTAATATACAAATTTATGTATATTAATGGATAAAAAAAGAAATGACTGAAGAGCTGACCATGTCCTCCTGGCGCATGGTCTCCTTGAGAATGGCGAACTTCTCCTCGATGCGCACGCTGAGCCTCGCTCTCTGCTCGATCATGTGATCACGGTAGCGCTGGAAAGAGAAGACAACATTATTGGAAGGGCCGTGGAATTGGCGTCATTCACTTCAGACGGATTAGATAAGACCCGGGGTGACGATACTTCGAGGAGGAGACATTTTAACGACGATACTGGCTGGATAAGCCGCCCCCCTCTCTAACATGATGAAGTAGCAGAAAGTGTTCGCATTACTTACAAAGTTGTCCGTCCTAATGGCTTTCATGGATGCTATGACACGAGTAGACTAGTTTCTTGTTTAATTTTTAAAATAAATAATTATGTAGATTTATGATGTAAGAATGCGTACAGTTTGTGCGGCGGCGGTCTTTGGAGAGAGATGAGAACAGTCGACGGGAGTGGCTGCGAT
Organism: Allodiplogaster sudhausi; assembly: GCA_945643635.1. NCBI lineage: Eukaryota > Metazoa > Nematoda > Chromadorea > Rhabditida > Diplogasteridae > Allodiplogaster > Allodiplogaster sudhausi. Next base: position 2,081,551 of record CALZFC010000015.1, read on the forward strand.
GTTCACGGAAAGACGGTCACGCTCTTCCAGAAACAACTCCAACTCTCGCAGAAGACGCTCATTCGCAAGAGCGATTAGACTGAAACAGAACATTTAGAGTTGTGTTCATTAGTAAGTCATGTGAGTTTTTCCCATCGGAAGTCAACTATTTCACTGCACATTAGAAAGAAAATCATGGGATTCAACCATAAGTGGAAAGCTTTTAACAAGAAAGCCTTAATGAGTTGTCCACCCTGAAGTCAACAACCACATCAACAAGCTTAAGTTGTCGAGTGATTACAGAGAATTGTGCTAAAGTTGACTCCATGAAGTCAACCATTTTAGCTACACGGATGCAAGGGAAGTCATGGATTTTTCTGGAATGATCGAATTCCAGTTCTTTGACTGCACTCGCATTAGCATATCAAGTCGCTAAAAATAGAAGTAATATTCATAGAACGCACTTTTGAGCGGCCTCTCGCTTGAGGATGGAGCGAAGTGCCGGGTGTTGGGAGGAGACCATCACACGGCGTCTGCCTTGAGGCGGCGTTTTGATACGGTCTTCCAGCTGGAAAGAATCACAAGAGTAGAAGACCATCACTACTACTTTTTCTGTGCTTCACCCTATAAGAAATACGGTTTTCATTAACGCACAAAAAACCTCGTATGCGTATATGAAAATATTAAAATGAAAAAAATGAAAAGTTGCGCTGACCCTCTGTCTGAAGTGAACACTTTTGCGAGTGTTCGTCTCCTCTCGCTGGTGGTGAGTGCTGTTTCCATAGAGGAAGGCGGTCAAGTTATCGCCGCAGAATGTTTCCGTTGATGAAGACGAGCGTTGGAAAGTATGTCTGAAGGAAGGGCATCAATTGAATAAGCAAGCACACTCAAGGAATAAAAGAAAACAACAGTGAAAAGAAAATGTAGGGAATAATGAAATTGTAAATGATCGAAGGCGGAAGGAATGGTCGGATACCTTCTCTCTTGAGTCTCAGTCATCGTTGCCTGGTCGGAGTGTCTGGGGAAGTAAGCTTCGCTTGCTCCGAGTGATTCTGCCATTGCTTCAAGGGACAGTTTTATACGCTCAGAAGGGGAGAGGCCGGCCTCCTCTTCGTAATCAGGAAAATGGCGATGTCTCCACGACGCACGCTCCACTGAAGAGAGAGAGAAGGATGAGAAGAGGCGCAGAGACAGCGAGAGAAGAAAAAGACTGAGTGTTGACTAGAGACACCAGGCACTCAGAGTGTTTTCACTCTGAACTCGAGGCAGTCATCACTTTAGCTTCCTCGGTTGAAATCGGGATTTAACCCGGAGAGGAAAGTAAGCCTCCGGGCACAAGATGCATATGATTCGCGTAATCAGGAGAGATTCGCGGCTGACGAAAGAGAGTTCGGAGAAGATATTTACAGCTACTAGCAGAGCTTCTTTTAGATGACCAAGCTTAGTGCGTCAAGAGATATGTTTTGGTGAGACGAAGAAGAGCGAGGAACGAGCACGAGCATTGGATAAGTTCTAATTCAGAGGCAAGCAAGAAGTTCTAAGTTCCGCAGTCTACTTCTTCGCATAAGTCCGAACGAATGAATGTAGTAAACACGCAATTTCATTCTATTCATTCTTCAATTCTTAATTTTTATTAATGTTTCACTAAATGTGTTGGCAGTTTGAATTAGCCCATTGTAATTAAGCGAAAAATAATAGAATAAAAATGTTGTCACCTTCAACCTCTCCACTCTCGACCTCGTCCTTAGCGGAAACAATGCGGAAGTAGTCAGTGGCCTCCTCGATCAGAACATCCTCTGGCTCCATGTTCTCTTCGTCAGAAATGTGAGCTCCAGCGAGCAGAGAAGGAGAGGAGCGAGAACTCTCCGAGAATTCTCCTGCTCCATTCAATTCTTCCCGTGATGTTCCTCAAGACAAGAGTGGGTTCCTTTGCGTATTCAACCTCGTTGAAATTTATATTGTGCATGTACGCACGTTTTCATATCGATATGTTCCTCTTTAAAATTTCTCTCATTATGTCTGATGTCTGATGCACTACTGGATTCTAACTGACGAGAAACATGTCTAGGAAGCACATGAAACCTGGGAAAGGAGATCGAGAGAGGCTGAATTCTGCACTTGACGGGCGATGCAGCTGGATCTCTTCAAAGGCATGCACTTCCACGGACATGGGCCGTGCAGAGGAAGAACGTTCATTCCTGATATGGCAATTAGGAGCATTGCTGAGAGAATTAACATAATTAGAGATACAAAGATCAAAATGGAGAGAAACTAATAGAAGGAATGCCATGTTGATGAGCTTTAATCTTTTCTTGTTAGTTTTTCGTCTCTAATTGAAGTACACAAGTTTGCATGTGTTTATGCAAAGGTATCAGCTACACCGCATTTAAGGCAACGTCGCCGTTTTTGGCCGCGCAAATCTATCCTTAGGCTGTTTCCCAAAAGTAACGCCTGTCATGGCGATAATCTTTCAGACGCGTCGGTGGATAGAAATTGCAGCAAACTCCTGACAGAACCCACCATTAGCTTCGATTGAGGATAAATAGCAAAGAAGTGCAAGTCCCATTTATGATCCATATTTTGTATATGTACATATATATTACATTAATCCGATTTGATTATCGTTAATGGCTTTTTCAAGTTGCCCAAGTGATATTGCTAAAGTGACATAAGAACTGCGGAAGATGTAATTAGACGATATCTTAAAAGTACCCTCAGGCACTCTTCAAATATCGCCTACTCAAACGATTAGAGGGCTTTGTACCATAATTTTCTTTGGAAATATTAGACCTGCTTATTGATAGAAAGAATAACAATGTCTAAAGTCGTGAAATGCTTGGCAGTGAAGAAGTATTATAGGCGTTCTCATTTTGTTCAGTAAACACAATTGATGACCTGTGAAGAAGTTGTGTTTCGAGATGGTGAATCCGTTCGGATCTCCTCCGAATGGCCTCTGCCAAGAGTCCTCTCGCTCTCTCTTCCTCTCTCATTATCCTTCTCTCCTCCTCCATCTCCTCCTGACTCCGATGATAACGATAATACCAGAAGCGGTCGATCTCATCCATGTTCACCTTGAAAAGCAAAGAACACCGATTGTGGCTAACTTGAAACAAGCTAATACGCTAGAAGGATTTTCTCGACGTACACAAGCTACATTTAAGTGTACGTAGAGAATTGTAAATGAAGGTTCATTCAAGACACACACACAATTAACTGCGGTCACACACAACACATCCGCATCCTCATTTCACGGACACCAAGTGAGAGAGAATGTTCTGACGTCATTCGGTACTCCGGCGAAGAGAGTCGCTTCTCTCAGATTCTGAGCCATTCGGAGAGGGAGAACGGAAGAATCGCCAGCGGTCTCTAGCAGCAGCTCGTCCCGATCAAGCAACGCTTCTTCCGCATTGTTCAGTGCGTCGGCATAGCCGCTACTTCTCGAATTAATAGCTTTGATTATTTTAATTTACATTGATTTCAAATATATTTCACACAATAAAGATAATAGTAGATATTTTAAAATAAAAAAAGTACAATGTTAAGTGCGGAATAAGACCAACTCAAAATAGATTCGTTCTTTGTTTCCATTCACTTCTGCAGGACGATTTTGACCATCTTCCTTCTTATTTGAAGCCACAGCCGTGATCTGATCTCCGTCGACGACTTCGCTTGGCTCTGCCACGGCTGGCTCGGCTTCAACGAATATCTCTTGACCATAGACGGCTTCACTTGGATGAAAAACTTCTTCCTCTACGGCAATATCGTCCCCTTCTACCTTCTGATTTGAAGTTCCGACCGTGATCTGATTTCTATTGAAGATTTGGCTTGGATCGGCCACAGCTGGTTTTTCTTCAACAGATCTCTCTTGCCCATGGACAACTTCACTTGGATGAGCAGCTTCTTCCTCTATGGCAATCTTTTCCCCTTCTTCCCTCTGATTTGAAGTTTCGACCGTGATCTGATCTCTTTTGAAGACTTGAGTTGGCGCGGCCACAGCTGGTTCGGCCTTATTCGATATTTCGTCACCATTGTCGACATCACTTGGACGAGAAATTTCTGCCTCCACCGCAATCTTGTCCGCTTCTTCCTTCTGATTTGAAGCCACAGCCGTGATCTGATCTCCGTCGACGACTTCGCTCGGCTCTGCCACAGCTGGTTCGGCTTCAACTGATATCTCTTGACCATAGACGGCTTCACTTGGATGAGAAAGTTCTTCCTCTACTGCAATCTCTTCTCCTTTTTCCTTCTGATTTGAAGTTCCGACCGTGATCTGATCTCTTTTGACGATTTCGCTTGCCTCGGGCACAGCTGGTTCGGCTTCAACTGATATCTCTTGACCATAGACGGCTTCACTTGGATGAGAAACTTCTGCCTCCACGACAATCTCGTCCCCGTAAGTGAACTCGATTGGCTCCTCGTCTATTGAGATGAGCATCACTTCGTTGTCCTCATTTTCTTCCTCAAGTGGAAGAGGAGGCGCAGAAGTAGAGATGTCTTCCTTGTCCTCTTCCACTCCGACAATTCCCAACTGATCACTACTGTTGTCAGAACGAGCCGTTCGCTTGTCCTCCACTGCTGCCTCCGGAAGATGAACTTGCTCTTTTGCCTTGTCCTCTTTGCTCTCTGTGAGAGGCGCCGCTTGCTCGTAGTCATCAGTGATCTCGACAATGATTGGATGAGACCGGGGGAGATCGTCGTAAAAGGCATCGAGGGGAAGAATGAACGTGCCCGAGGGTGATGTGCCAAGGAAGGAAGGGAAACTTGGCAGATGGTGGAAGGATGAGGGGAGAGTAGTCAGATCGAGGTGCTCATCGAAAGACTCTTCGTCCACCTGAAATACACTACGTAGTTCTTTTCTCTTTGAAAAATATAATGCATAAATATTGTTATTGGTTCTGTTTTACGCACATTTTATCGAGCTACTTCCGCACAATAAAAAAAAATTATTTTTTTATGATACTAGAATTACAACAATATATGGCATTTTAATGTCCACTGGACAATTCTAACCTCTTTGAACTTCTCACTCGGAGCATCCCTAGAAGAGTCGATGCCCTCGATGTCTTCAATGGATTCGCTGTGAACGCGAGAGAAGAGCGGGCGATTGAGGAGAGGCGTCTCTTCCAGTTCCTCCCTCTTTGTCAATACTGCGACATTTCCAGGAATCTCTTCTGCCTGACTCATCACTTTCTCTTCTTCCTTCTTCTGGTTCGATACATTAGCGAGAACAATCCCGAGAAGTTCTGATGATTTCTAAAGATATGATTTCTTACATGTTTTCTTAGATACATAAATATATACATACATATGTACACATGTTTATACATATACTTACGTATATGTATATGATCTGAAAAATAACATATAAAAAAATTAAAGTAAAGTGTTATATTCCTGAATTGGTTTACCTCCCCGTTGGTGATGTCTGGAGAGTAATTCGCATCGCGATTTCCTTGCGAAATTCTCGCCTGCTCTGCAGCAAGATCCTTCCAAGCCTCTTCATCGCCCACCGGAGTCCCAGCAATCGGGAGGGCCAGATTTTCCACGTCCTCTTCTTGTGAAGTTTCCCGCTCTTGCTTCTCTTCCAGGTCCTCTTCGTGTTCCATTTCGAAGTAGATCATCTCTCTGACATCGTCCTTGTGGAAGGCGTGGACAGAAGAGACAGCCGAAGGGCCCCGACTGAGACGGCTGGGACTGGCCGGGATGTGGATAGTGGCAGTTGAGGTGTGCTTGAAGGGGTCGTCTCTGCTGCCGCGACCCTCCATCTCGTCCAAGTCATCCTCTGGTCTTCTCAAGCGGAAAACAACCGGCGAGGTTGCGTGTGCTACATGAATTACTTGGCCCTCCGTGCCAGACCTGGATGGGCTTCCCGAGTGAAGTGAAAGATCGTCTTTCATTCCACGCTGCTCCACATTCTGAGAATGCTCGCTGGGAGGCCGATGTATTGAGGATGAGGGAGCAGAGGTCCTCCCAGTCTCCGTCTCTTCCACTCTCCCAGATCTGGGACTCGAGTCCTCTTCACCTGGATGCTTATCAATGAATGCTCTCTCTTCTACAGGAATGGCCTGGGAGGGGAGTGCAGGGGAGACTTGTTCTACCCACGACTCAGTCCGAACTCGCCGCATTGTGCGCTCGCTCTCCTGCTCTGGAGGAGGAGAAGAAGACTGCTTGGCGCCACCCCTGAAAAATTAAAGTCGATCAGAATAGTCGTCAGAAATAAAAACTTCTTCTTCTATGTACATAAGGTTGCAATGGGATTATTCACTTCTTTTTCTAATGCACTCTAATTATCTAGAAATAAAGTAAAGCGCGTAAACCTCAAATAGTCTTCATCATTCTGATCTGCGAGATTCGCCATTTCGACCTCGTAGTCAATGGGCTTCGCGTCCTTCTCTGTCGTTTCAACGTATTCATGTACTTCATTCAGATCGAGAGGAGATCTAAAAAAGCCACTTGGTTTCCCTACTGTTTTCTCTAAACAAAGGGAATCTTCATGTTTACTAATCGATCACATTTTTATGAAGAAGTGAGTGAATCATACACAAAGTGCGGCAGAAGATGAGGAACATCGGAGGAGCTCCAGTCCGAGTCGGCTGCTGCTCGCACGACCTTTTTGGCAGTGCCCGCCGCGTCCGTTCCTCCCAGGAGCTCCGCCAGCTTCGACTCACTCAAGGAAAAGTAAACATAGAGCCATTAAGCAATTAATTATCCAACTTCCGAAATAATCAAAATAAATAGTTCCTAAAAATGCATATATCTTTGAATGGTTTTCACAGCCAATGAAAAAATTTCTTTTTCTAACTACAAGGCGTGAAATGTCGGCTGATAGCAATCGAAAAAAAATTCTAAGAAACCTATGACAATTTTTCTCATAGAAATGGGAATTGAAAAGTGCACCCAAACAGAGAAGAGAATTCAGTAAATAGCATAGGAGTGGAAAGTGTTAGATAAGTGAACAGTAACGTTGAGATATGAGAGGAAAGAGAAAAAGAAAGAGGATGGGGGAATGGTAGAGAAAAGAGAATGAGGAGAATGAGAGAGTAAACGAGTAAGGGAGAAATATGTTGATAAAGCGAGAGGAGAGAGACAAAGAAAGTAAGGATTGCGAGAAATGCATCATGACTCTTCTGTTTTTGAAGATGTACGCCTCCGGTAACATTTGCCTTGCCGCGATGAGCGGACAAAGAAAGTTTATAAAACAGAGATGGAGAGAAAAGAAAGCGAAACGATGAAGGAAGCCCCTTTCTTCTTCTTCATCTGCTAGCAAGAAGAAGAAAGGTCTTCCCTACGAATTAACCAACTGCTTCTACTTTCTTCACCTGAGGCTTTCCATGAGAGTAGAAGCTTCCACGAGAATAGAGTCTTGATAGCGAATGTCTTCCGAGTCACTCGAGGACATCTCAATCTGGAAACGATGCCAGTCAAGAGATGCTTTCGATGTGGCAATTAAAACTGTATAATGTTGTTGCTGGTGCTAATAATAGTTGTTCTTACTAATAAATAGAGATAGAGTGAAAAGCCAACCCTCTGCTTCCTCCTCTGCGCCGCCCTCTCCCTCACACTCGAACGACGTTCTTTCGACGTTGAAGGCGAAGTCGATGCGCTCGGTCTCAATTCCTGCTAGAAGCCGCGATAGGGAAAATGAAAAAGATATATTAGACAAGCACCCGTCATGCATGATTAAATTAAATACATATATCATTTAATTGATGAAAATAAAAAAAGTTAACGAACAAAGAAAGAACCTACCGAAGAGCGTGGGATGCGCGAGGAAGCAGAGGCCATGCCAGCTTCACGTGGGCGGCTGAGCCGCTGGCGAGGAAGATCCTCATCTTGTTCAATCTGATAGAAAATAGAATTTGTACTGTGACGCCATCAAAACCACCAATTAGAACAAAATGCTTGTGATTATGCTACAATGTATGAATGTATGTATACAACAAAACGGGGGGGGGGAACATTTTCAAAATAGAGAGAACGAACAGAGGGTACGCTGGACGACCGCTGGGTGATGGAAGAGTGCTGCCGCTTCGGTCGCGGCAGCCGCGATGCGGAATGCCGAGTTGGCAGAATCTTCGGCGCTCCAGGGGCAGAAGAATCGCCGGATTGCGAGTCCGACATGACTCGAGGAGCGCCTGGCATACACTATTTTTTTACTTCGAATTAATTGAAAACTCAGGCAAGCTTGAATTTAATGCATATGTATGCATAAAGAATGTAGTACCGTCGGGTTGCACTGATTGTAAAAGATGCAACATGCTCCTAGAAGAGAAGAATTGGTACCACCGACAGGAAAGGCATTTAGCGAGTCAAAGGAGGAACCACGGAATTAGAAAAGCAGAGAGATCGAGACAAACCGAGAGGGAAAGGGAGAGCATCAGTTGATAGCATTTTCTATAGTTCTTTGTGGGAAAGAGAGGCGAGACGAGCTGACTCAGAGGTGAGAATGCAACAGAAGATGGTAGTGAAAACAAATCATCACTGGGTGTTCCAGTGAGAACGAAACATTCTCAAGTGGAATCATGGCTAATGGACGCAGAACAAAACGAGAGATGCTTGCTTCTCTGACACTTTCAGCATATTTCTTTCAACTCCTCTCCATCGCCCTCCCTATCCTTCGGGTGGAAAAGAACACACAGTTTAAAGAGTAGGAGATAGAGAAAGAGAGTGTTTGTATCATACTGCGAGAGATAGAGAATCGGAAGAGAGAGAGAGAGAGAGAGAGAGAGAGAGAGAGAGTTGGAGAAAGGGTGAGAAATGAAGAGAGGAAGAGGATGATGCCCCTGGCAATAGAATACATGTGCTGCCCCAGTGCGCATCCCCTTACTCCCACTGCTTCCTCGTCCTCTGTTCCCATTCCCCTCTGTCAACAGAAGCAACCACCACACACAAGCTCATGCCATTCTGCTAAGTACAATCTTCTTCTTTCACTTTCTCTCTCTCTCTCTCTCTTTCTCTATCTCTCTCTCTCTCGCTCTCTTTCTCTAGGCTTCTCACTTGCCAATTCGCTTCCGGGCGCTTAAGGTAGGCTTATTATCGCTTGAGAATGCTTGCAAATTGTGAAAAGGAGGCTCTTTTAAAGGAAGTAAAATTTATATTTAGGCAAAAGAGCAAAGAAGCTGCAAATGGATGGCTCTTCTGGCTAGAAACAGAGCAGAAGCTGCAAAAGAGGCCCCTCCATGGCTTTCTCTGTTATTTCGTTGCCACGGTGACGACACACGGGCAGAAGCTGTATAAATTCTACTCTCACGCCCTTAGCCATTTTCGAGAAGCAAGAGAAAGGAACAGAGACTTGGGACAGAGTAAAAGAAGAGAGAGAGAGACAGACAGAGATAGAGAGACAGAGAGAGAGAGAGAGAGAGAGAGAGAGAGAGAGAGAGATGGAAAGAGGGAGGATCGGCGACAGAGAGATTTATACTCACGTGGAAACAGTGTGGTGGACATGCAACTAGGAAGCTTAACTGCGACGACATTAGATTAAGTAGTTGTATGATAGATTGGAGAGAGAGAGAGAGAAGGAGAGATAAAGAAAGAGAGAAAGATGTCGAGCAGCAAAGACATTGCAAACAATCCCTTGAATATTTGGAGGGAAGCCAAGTGAAGATTGAGACTGATCAAGAAAAGGAATGAAAATGAGAAGAAAACACGAACCAACAGTCACTTCGAGCACGTTTGTAGAAGCGCATCTCTGCACGCTGATTGGCCTGAAGAATTCCTTTTACTGTTGACAACAACGAGAAAGTTGTCAGAAGTGGCCAAGTAAATATATTATTAGCAATAAACAATGATATGTTTGTAAAACAATAATATGGGGAAAAAACTGTAACCTCGACTGGCTGCAGAAGCAGATTGGCCGGACGGATGAGAAGGTGCAGAGGAAGCATAGCATTGCCTGGGGCATTCAGGGGGCAGAGCAGAGGGAGTCGTCCCGGGATTCCCTCCACATCCCCACTCGCTCTGCTTGGGAGAAGACGCTCAGGGATAATCGACCACGAATCAGGCAGGCAAAATAAAGATACGTATGAGGTGGAGGAAATGACAAAACATTAAAAGATACTTCTGCTTTTGAACAATCTTCATGAACAAGTGCAGTGGAACGGGCGAAGGTTGGCAAGGTGTGAACACTAACGAAGTGGGGGCGTGGAGGGCCGAGAGGAAGAGCACTCGGAGGAGAATTGGCCTCGGGCAAAGAGAGAGAGAGAGAGAGAGAGAGAGAGAGAGAGAGAAAGAGAGAAAGAGAGAGAGAGAGAGAGTGAGAGAGATAGAAAGAGAGAGAGAGAGAGAGAGAGAGAGAATTCATGTGCCATTGTTGACGAAGGTGAGCGAGCGGTTGAATGAGCAGTGAGAATGTGGATTGAAGCAAGCTTCTGTTGCAAGAGATAACATCGCCAGTGAAGGGGAAGATGAAGTCACGGGATAATTAACGGCCAAACATGCGACAGAAATAGCCAGGAGACGTCGTCGACAGCAATCAACTAATGCGGGAGCAGGGCATGCTTGGCATGCGTGTTCCGGTCAGTTCTGGAGAGAGGGAGAGGCAGACAGAGAGACGGGCAGGGGAGAGACAAAGAGACGCATATTAGTATGCGAGTGTGCGCGTGCTGCGCGGACTCTCGTATATATTTCCATCTCTCTCTCTCTCTCTTCCTGTCTACCAATGTTTCACTTCTCCTCCGAGTTATAACTCTCCACTTTACTCTGTAGTTCCTGTCTTTTCTCGTCCAAAAATGATCCGCCTCTAGTGTATTCTGAGTAAGTCGCCATGGACACCCACAACCAATCCCACTCCCGCCAACTCTTATTACCACCACTTTCTCTCTCATACTTAATCCTCTATCTACTGCTTTCTCTAATTGTAAGTTGGTCAACTTTACAATTCACAACTTCATTACCAACCGTCCAATAAGGCTTTTGCCGTAACAAATGATAGAATCCATTCACCTTCTACCAAGGCAGTTTCTCATTATTAAATAATTCATATCATTGAGCAAGATTGATGTTTCCTCATTTTAATAATCGCAGACCTGTATTTCTAAGAGCGTGAGCTAAGCAAATCCAAGTTTTTTTTGTATGATGTGTTGTTCAGTAAACAGTAACTAAGGCAAGCTTTATCAATTTCTATAAGGAATGCAGTAGCCATTCCTTCTTTTAAATAATAATCATCGAATCTACTTACAAGTTAGAAATGCCTGAACATTATACGAATGTTAGCTAAGACTACCATCTCAAAGTTCCTCAGCGTTTGGCACCGGCTAAATACAGAAAATATTTACAGTGGAATTGGAATTAGAGAAAGGAAAGAAAGAGAATAGGTGGAGTACATGAAGAATATCTGTGAATATCAACGTCGATATATGGAAGAGAGAGAAAGGGGAAAGGGAAGCGGGGGAACAGGTACGCGTCTCCTCCTACTTGCCTGCTTGGTCGCTGTCCCCCGCGTTCTGTTCCTCTGCCACTTCCTCGTCTTCTTCTTCCTCTGACTGAGACAGGTTCAGAGGGATCACCGACTGTTGTTTCGTACGGAGAATCGCCGCAGGATTGGTTGGCTAAGGATAACGCGATTGAATGCCCGATCAATTAGACAGCACAGTATTCCCTTCTACAGTATTCCTCAGCGCTGTATATTTGTCGAAGTAGATACTTAATATGCAAAATGCCTTCTCATGGATACAGTAAGGGGAGTAGTAGTGAAAGGCGCACCTTGACGTGCTTGCCAAAGAGTCGAGAAGTGCAAGGAGACAGCATGGAATCGGAAGGGGAAGACATGTGAAGAGCAGACTGAACTGCCCGGCGAGTCCGCACTGCCTCCGGAGTCTCCTTCGAAGACTACAAAAGAACTCATTTCACATCTCAATCCAACATATAAAAGAGTTCTTTCTCCGATTAGTTCCATCAACAATATCATAAATCCCTTGAATTTAACTCTCAAACAGCATGTTAAAGCGCAAGCAATCCTGAAACTTACGATTTAGTGCTGCGCAGCCGTGAATAAAGAAGTGCGTGAACTTTGATTGTAAATACTACGTAGAAATAATGCGACTTTTTAACACTTGTTTTTTTTAAGAAAGCAGCTATCGCAAAATTTTATTCGAACTGCTTCTTGTCAAGGGAAAAATATTAGCTATGTTTATAACAGGAAATCACAAAATTCTTGAAATAGCATTGCTGATTCCTGGGCAGATTCAAACAAATTTCACTTTGAAACGGGTCCGAAGAGTAACTGTAAATCTTGAATCAGCAGATTGGAAGTAACCTTTTCCAGCTTAAGCCTCGAATATTAGCTTATGACGGAAGTCGAGAAGCATTCAATTGTAATGGTAGAACAATAATAGTATCTATCCTGAGAAATAAAAGTGGACCTTGTTACTGGCGTGTTTGTTCGCAATGCTCGAGACGGAGGCGTTCTCGTTGAGGACCGGAGTGGAGAGCAGCTCTTGTTGCGGCTGAGCGGACCGTGCTTGGGTCTCAACGGTTTCCGACTTCTCCACGCTCATCTTTTACGACGCTTTAAAGAAAGAAAAAATTCAAATTGGTTCAATAAAAATATATATGACAAACATTTCAGACACATGCAATAAAAACAGAGCTGAAAGTTTTATCACGTAACCCGAACGCACCGACGATTTGAATCACAATTTTAGCGCCCAAAATGACCGTATGCATAAAAAGGAACGCAGTGTCATCAGTAGGCTACTGGGACAGACTTTCCGAAAATGGGTCAAGAACTCCCGATCATCATCTAGCACGATGACATTCCCCTGCTCATCTTTGTCCTGCATCTGGATCTGAAACAAACATAGAGTGCTAAACGATCAGGACTTCGAATGTTCAACTTCGAATGACGATAATTAAAACCTTTATAATTCGTAGATGAAAGTATATGGAAAGTAGATAACGCATTAACACACGAAACATTTTGATCACAAGCGTCCACCCATTCCACAAGGCCAGAAATCTCACAAAATCTCACGATGGCTTCAATTATGCCAGAACAAAAAGCAGATCAATGAGACATACACGGACCGAATATTCCCTAATGAACCAGCACATTTTTTACTTTTTTTTCTTCTTAAATATATTGCAAAACATTAGCAGGTTCCTTTCAAAGATACAGTGGTGCCGCAATCACATTCAGTTGTCAGCCAACGCGTCTGAAATGGAGAAGGATTATAGAACATTGTCAGTTGGGAAATGAATACTCTGGAAGAGCCTCGACTTGCCTGGTCTGCACTTGGCCATTTGCATAGATACGCAGAAGGAAATCAGCTTCGCAGCCGGCTTCGAATGTTGAGGGAATGATCACATAATCGCCAGGAGGAACTCGGAATCGAACAGTCACCTGGCAAGAGAGGAAACAGAGAGATGAGAGAGACAGAGACAGAGAGAGAGAGAGAGAGAGAGAGAGAGAGAAAGAGATGAGAGAGACAGAGAGATATGAGAGAAACCTCGCGTGAATTAATGAAGACGGGCACACGCGCAATAGACTTGTGAGAGCGAAGATACTGCATGTCCAGTTGGGTGTTCTGGCCAGGCGCCTGAGACAAAGCAAGATAAAAACCTTTTACAAAACGGAAGCTGAACCTCATAGACAGCGAATCCGATGGGCAGACTGTCCTTCCCTTCCACGCGCAGCTCTCTTCTGTACTTCTGCAGAACAGCCACTATCACAGTGCATTTACCTGCAAGTTGTACCTGTAGTTAAAGAAACAAACTAAGAGGAAGAGAACCCTCTCCACACCAGCCTGGTCTCCTCCCTAGTTTGCTCTAAACATATATTCCGTACCATCATGCTCCAGCGACTGGTCCGTCACGGTGAAATAGGAGTTGAATTGCGGGTTGCGCCAGTAAGTCACTGCAATACAAAAGGAGGATTAGAAGAGGGGAGAATAAGAATAAAAGATTAAACGGACTGGGATTGTTGGCACATCCTCCGGCAGTGCCTTGATCCACCTTCCAAGCTCCGTCATCTTGGACCTCCGTCCAAGTAGCCGTGGAGACAGCCGAAGCACCGGCGGCAGTCAAGGAGACTCCGGTCATCTCAGAGATCTCATTCATCACCTGAATTGTCTTTCTGAGATGCTTCTTTCTCTTTTCAGATTCTATCACGAACCGCTGCAGAGAGATTGCACACTTCAACCTCTTCGAACTCGCGCATGAAGTCGTCAAAGGACATCCTCAAAGAAGTACATGAGAACAGTATGGAAACATATCAAGAGAAACTGACCAAAACTCGCCGTCTTTGGCAAAAGAGAGATTCATTGCCTGGCGTTGTTCAGCACTCACATCATCCCACTGAGAAGAGCTGTCCGACCTGTTCAAGACAAACATTCATATGGTCAAGGGAGAAACAGTAAATATAAATTAAAATAATTATAAATAAATAAGCAAAAGGCACCATGGTCCATTCCACTCCTTCGAGTTTCCCCACGGATTTCGGATGCGTAAGAGTACTGTCTCGCCGCGATAAGTTGTCACCTTCAAGGAATCTGGCATAGTCTATTCTTTTTTCAATCTCCCACTTACAGTGTGAAGTGAAGTGACACTGTAGGCATGGCCACGTACCAGACCATTTTGGAGAACAGCTTCCTTTATGTTCGGATCAGCCTGAAATTAGGGATGTTTAAACAGTCTTTAATAATAATGTTGAACTCTCTCTCTCTCTCTCTCTCTCTTTGCAGCCAGCAATAAGAGAGAAGACACGTACGTTAATGCTGCATCCGAAGAGAGAACCCATTTGGAAGCCGCGAACCAGCATGGCAAGAATAGTAGCTTTATCTGCCTGCAAAGGATTTGCATTTTTACAAACATAACCAACAAAATGCGCAGGCAAGAATTATAGTGTGAGAGCGAGAGTTAAAGTACGTACCTCTTTGAGATTAAATGACTCGGTGAGCCCTCCGGTGAAATCCTCGAGTGCTTCAACAGTCGTGCCTCCTTCCAGATTCTCGTATGAGCCGTAGAGTCTGTCACATTCAATTGTGATTCCATTAAGAAAGAGAAGTGGCATCTTAAAGAAGCCTGACTTGGCGTAAGCCTTCTCGAGAAGGGCGCTCCAGAACTCGTTGTGTTCCCGGGAGTGCATGTAGCAGAGGCGGCCATCCACGGTCGGCAGCTTATCGTCAATCACTACGTCCACCCATTGGCCGTAGCGCCAGAATTGGAAGTGGAAGATACCTCGAGAGAGCAGTCAATCAGAGCAGTCAGAAAGAGAGGCTAGAACCAGCGTAGTTCTCGGTGAAGCTCTGGTCGGGGGGGACAACTCGATAGAAGAGCTCGTCGCGGAGGGTCAAGTTGGCCACTGCTGCCAGCAGCCAGCAATCTCCCAAAGCTCCCTGAAGAGAAACATCAAAACCCTTTCTCCCCTGCTTCATTCTCTACTTACCTGCATGACATCAAATCGAGAATGTCCTTCCACGATCAGCTGAGGTCCATCAACGATTTCCTAGAATCAAAATATTCAATAACAAACTAGCAACAAACGATATGAAATGGAATGCGGAAATGAAAAAGAGAACTTGCCCCTGGTCTCTTCCACTCAATATGCTCGCGAGGCCGATTCTTGAAGTACAGAGCCCGGTCATTCGCAGGGAACTCGGGATCTTCGAACAAGCGACGCTCCTGGAATGCATTTCACGATACTTTTAGAATTTACCTTATTCTGTGGAAACAGTCCATGGAAATCCTACGTTTTCAAGTTAGGACATAATTGGAATTTTTGATTTTCTTAATGCAAAAATGCCCAGGCGATCTACCTGCAAGCATCGCTGGCGCTCCTGCTCGAAGTTAAGGCCGAATGATCTGAAGGACCCGCCGCCACTCGTCGGGGGAGGAACCCAGGGCTTCACCTACACAAACACAAAAATAACTACAGCTGAATTGCAGGTATAAGTATCAATTCATAAAAGGTAGTAATAAAAATGACAAATAACAACAGACTGAGAGCAGAATCGACTGACATCTCTCTTGTACTTGCCGGAGATGATGTTGTCGAGGATGACCTTGCCGATGCCGCCGAGCGAGTTGTGCTGGCCGCGGATGTTGAAGAGGACGTCTCCGGCGATGGCACCGATGATTCGGCCCGTGTTCTCGTTCACGCCGAGGAAACTGCAAACATGGAAGGAATTAGAATACAACTTTGTATTAAAAAATAACACCATACAAGAAAAATATCGCACCGATGAGCCGCTCCAGAAATGATTCCCTGCAGGGCACCAGAAGCCAGGGCATTCGAGAGCACTAGAAGTGAGCTTAGCATTTGAAAGGAAAGGAGACGGCTAGAACCATTCTATATTCTGTTAACAGAAAGAAGAGAAGAAAGAGAGCCAAATAGCAAACTTCCTCCTCCTCCGCCGCCTCCTCCTCCAGAAATGTTGTGGATCTCTCCGATGACATCCCCCACACTCCCACCGCCAAAGCCGTCCATTACACCTGAGCAGTCGAGTCTACTTCATTTGGTACTCTTTTATTGGGAGAGGCGGAAACCAAGAAAGTGAAACCCAACCACTGACCCTTGAACATGCTGCCAAAGTTGAGTCCGTGATCACTTCCCCCTGCAGCAGGAGCAGCTACGGCTGGCGCATTGTCGTCCAATGATTCCTTGCGAAGAAGAACATTATTGCGCGAAGAAGATCACCGTAAACATGACTAAATTAAAACAATAGCAGAAGCTGCACACCAGATTGCCTTTGTTGACAGCCTCGTAGAGTTCAGCCTCTTCGGGTGTCGGTTCGTAGTCATAGCTCGGCTCCTCCTGGACAATTAGATCTATGAGCAATTTCTGTTAATTTCTATGAATAAACATGGATTTGGAATGATTGCGCGCACCGGAGCAGAGTAATCGTCATTGTAAAGTTCGTTCTCATCCGGAGGGGGAGCGATCTCCTCCGTCGGGTAGGCGTACTCCTCTTCTTGCTATGATAAAAACAGAGATAGATTATAAGACAAACGGTAAACATTCCACGAAATGTGTAAGCAACGAAGAAGAATAGGCACAAACCGCCGCATCAACTTGCTCCGGTTCGTAGTTGTATTCATACTGCTGCTGGGGAGGCTGGCCGCCGTAGTACTCAGCAGGGTTCTCGTAGCCGTAAGACTGTTCCACGGGAGGCGCCTCACCTCTCTCGTCATAGCCGGCTGAACAAACAGATTGCTTGTAAGATTAGTAAGATACGTTGACAACGGGTGCGTAATACGTAAGATGTCCAGCCAACCTTCTTCAACGTAGTCATTGCCGCCGTACTCTTGGTATTCGCTTCCTCCGTAGTCCTCTCCCACCTCTTCTTGGCCGTACTCGTACTCCTCTTCCTCCGACATTCCCGAATCGCCTCGAGAAGATTTGCATTGTTGCAAAAGAAATCCGAATAGAAGGAATTACGGTGCGCAAAATTCATAATACTCATTTAAGAATGTCACCAACTTGTTGATGAAACTTATAAAGACACAAATGGCTGGTGCATGACTCAATGAGAGCTAAGAATATTCACAAGGCAGAATCTTCACATAGCCACAGGACAATCTCGGGTGAAAAGCGAATGGGAAATAAATGGTCCAGTAATGGCAAATAACTACCGCAAATAATAGTAGTTTACTGATGGGCAACCAAACATTATTCGAACAATTCTTCACTCAGATCTAACCATTAGCAAATTTTTCAGCAATAACCTGCGCATATTGGAGCAGTAATTTGCACATAGCAGGCAGATAATACGCATAACTGACAATAATCAACCATTAAACTGCGTACTGTAACACTAAAAAAATCAGCGTACTGTGGCACTCAAATTATAATTTTAGTTTTTTTTCCTCACGAAGTTCCGAAAACTACCTCTTTACAATTATCTCGGCCCCCTTCAGCGTACCAAACGAACAAAAAAATCCGCTCCTTGAATTTGGAGCGGAAACGAAGCCCCCCTCATATGGGGCGCGGAAAAATACCGCTGATTAACGAAGCTCTAAAGACTGCAACCCTTGTGCTGACCGCGCACCCTATACTTGCCGGTTTTCAAAACAATGGTTTACCTTTTAAAAAGAATTTCCCGCCATTTCCCATGTTCAAATGTTTTAATGGCAAATAAATGGTACGTTAATGGCCAGTAAGGGGGTACAGGAATAGTAATAAACTGATTAGTAGGCCGCCATTATTTCGCCAGTCTGCAGGTTTTGTACCATTCTACCATTTCCGCGCACGGAATTGGCCATTCGCTTTTCACCCGAGAAGACCCAACTCGTAGCCGAGATATTAAAATAGAAACTGAGGCAAAGAGCCGTTCTCGCTTTTTCTTGAGAACGGCTGTATGCAACTAGCAGAGGATAAGAGTGAGTCATCTTTTCATCTGCTCAGCCCATTTTCGTCATTTGCTGCTCGCTGCTATTTCATCAGTTTCTTTATTTCTATGCCATACGCTACGGCGCAATACTCGTATGTATGGAAAGAAAATTCAAGCAGCGAGGACGAAGGAAAGAGGGTGAGAGAGAGAGTGAGTGAGTGAGTGAGAGAATGAGAGAGAGAGCGAGAGAGAGATAGAGAGAGGGAAACAGAGAACATTAAGGGAGTCAACAACGCTTCCCCTCAGTGTTTTCTACTTTAGTTCACAAGAAACAACAAAACAACAACTAGATACCAGGATTTGAAATCGGAAAAAGATATCGAAACACAAGTTTAAAAGAATAACAAAGTGAGTCTTGATATCTATTGATTCGAACGGCTTGTTTTGAATGCGAGAGTAGCCAGCCACGGAAGGGCACACAAAATGTACGAGGGAGAACTGAAGTGAGAAGACGAGAGAGAGGGTGAGAGAGAGAGCGAGAGAGAGAGAGAGAGAGAGAGAGAGGAGAGAAAGAGGAAGAGAGAGAGAGAAAGGGAGGCGGATAGAGAGAGGAGGGCAGAGATCAAAAGATGATAGGAAGTATTGAGTGATGCAAACAGAAAGAGAGAAATAGGAAAAGAATGCGAGCCGGTCATCGCAAGCCTGTCCCACTCTCCCACACGCTCCTGCGAACCCCAGTGGAAGGTTATGGCCGCATTTCACATCCCTTTCTGCTCTGCTACAATTACCTTCTATTTTCATTCTCAATTCTACAATTTGTAAAAAAAAAAGATGCTATCTGCATAGATATATTTTAATCCATGGATTTTGTGTATAAACATTGCACATGCAAATATGAAAGTGTGTATGCCTAACCATAAGTCTAGAGGAATGAGCAAAAATAGCAGCTTTAAACTCTTTATTAGATAAGGAAAAAAAAGATGAGATCAGGCGACTGTTCAGTTTTCAGTAAACGGCAAGAAAGAATGAATAATTGGAAGACTCGCTTTGTCCATCTTGCAGCAATGGCTCGTGGAACCCGAATGTGGAGACGAAGACTCATTCCTCTCAGCCCTCTGCTACCTCTGCAATCTTTCTCTTTCAAGGGGGAACCAAACAAATTTACCAGTCAAACTAGTCAATCATGGGCAATAATGCATGTCAAAGAAACGTCCTCTGCCCACCGTGATCTCAACAAGTCTTCTGCCCACCTCTATTGTAGATCGATTCATGGGTGGGGGAGAGAGCAGAGCCGTGTCGTCGAGTCCCCTTCTGTCGTGGCCGACGGTGGGGAAGAAGCGCGGTCTCCTCGTGCCTCTTCTCTTCTTGCTGTCTGGGGCGACGTGGTAAAGGATGCCGTCGATTAGTCGAATCTCATCCGGGTTCAGATGGTGAAGGGAGATCAGATTGTTGTGGAAGATGTCGAAACCCTCAACAGGAGATCATTGTCGGGTATATGAATAAGAAACTGTTCTAAATTAGTTGATGCATAATGTTCTAGTCTAAACCTTGTGCTCGATGGGGTCATAGATGAACTGATGCGTGAGATCTGCTCGGAAGTGTTCTTCGGGTCGCCAGGGAAGAAAGCGTTGCCTACAATAGAGAGCCTTCGAGTGTCTTGCAAACAGCTTTATCAAGCTACCTTCCCAACGAATCGCGCGAATCCAGTGGATAAATACCACGAGCACCGAGGCATCTCAAAGTCGTTGTCATTATTAATTTTATCTTTTACTATTCTTTAGGAAATAACAAAGCGCAAATTTACAGATGCAAAAATCGACAGAACTACCTTGCAATACCATAGTCCTCCCACTCATGATAAGGACAGGCTTGGCGGTCGTAGAAGAGCTTCTCGGCGAACTCGGCCATGGCTGCCCGCGAGAGAACGTAGCCAGAGCCCCCCGAGTTGTAGCCATGCTCCGGCTGCCATCACAACAGTCTCTCTCTCTCTGTATCTCTCTCTCTTTTCTCTCTTTATCTTTTCAATTACAAAGAACCGAACCATTCTCCTCTTCAACCGATATCCAATGTAGTAAGGCTTCTCCGGGTCGAACTGGGCGAGGTATTTCCGCAGTGTCTCAACAATGACATACGTGTCATCGTCAGCTTTGAAGTACCTGTCGCCAGAAGGCATGTTTTCTGCATTATACATCAAAAGTTCGCACCAGTCAAAGCGGCTGGAGACTCGTGAATAAATGTAGAAGAGAGCGAGTCGCGTCTTCCAGAAGAGCTTAAAGTAGCTGTCGGGCAGGTACTGAATAACAAAATAGCAATTAAACAAGATGGAAAGATTTGAAAAGGAACCTTGAATTGCAATTAAACAAAATGGAAAGATTCGAAAAGGAACCTTGAAGACAGTGTGGAAAGGAATGGAGTCATCGAGGCCCTTGGCACTATTAGTGAAGACATGCGAGGCATCGCAGCGTGGCAGCCAAGTCTCGTTCACGGCTGTCACCTGAAGAGAAGAGGAGGAATCTGCAGAGTCACGCCGTTAGTCATACCCGATTCTTGTGGTAGAGACTGGCAGTCATGACCCAGCAGAAGAGAAATCCTCTGTTCGGCTGCTGCAATGCCGTCTCCGACACTTCCACCGCCTCCAGCAACTGCTCGTTGTAATATCTGCAGCACATCAAGCATCTTTACTCTTTCATTATTTACATATTCAATTTGAAAAAGTTATCAGTAGAACAGCTCTATCTATGAACACCGTGAGATGGAATTTTAGAGCATGTGAAAGTGAGAGTGGGAAGAAAGAAAAAAAGAGATAAGGAAAGATAATTCCTCTTTGAAGAGAGTAATGTGATTGAAACGTTTTTAGGTGTATGTTTACGACTGTTCCTACATAAATATGTAGTACCGGTACTTTTACTCGACTCGGTTAGTATACATATGTAAAAATTCCGCTACATCATTTAGTACTTTTCGTCATGATCTAAATGAATAACCTCTTAAATTAAGTTCAAACCGGCCTGGCGGGAGTCATTTATGCAAGAACCAGAATATACTTGGATATATGGGCACATTGCAGATGGCACTAGGTGATAGGGAAGGATGTACATTGTGACGGAGGGTCGAGATCCGAGAAAGGACGACGAAAAGAGAGAGAGAAATACGACAGAGAGAAGGAGAGAGAGAAAGAGAGAGAGAGAGAGAGAGAGGGAGAGAGAGAGACAGAGAGAGAGAGAGAGAGAGAGAGAGAGAGAGAGAAGGAGAAAGTAGCATGATAGAGGGAAAGAGAGAAGAGAAAAACAATAAATAAGAATGTAATTTTTTCGAGAAAACGTCGGAATAAAAGGGAAGGTTAGAACGCGAAAAAGAACTGAACCTAATTTTACCTTCAAAAAAATTAATTAAAAACGTATGAGCGATAAATAATATAAAGAAAAAAGAGAGAACAAACTCGAAACCGCTGTCGTCAATGGGAACGAAAGGAAGAATCTCGATCCCGGTCTGATACTGCACCTGACAGATACAATAGAATGCATTCGTGTTTAACTGAAGCAAGTGGAAGAGACACACCTTATACAAAAGGAGAGAGGAGACGATTAGAAAAACAAATATTGATGCGAGAAGAAGTTGGCAGGCCAGGGAGCTCCACGAAGCTGAATTCAACCACAAATCTTCTTTTGGAAATTAATTAAATTCCTAAATCAAATAAGTATGTACATGGCTTAGAGAAGTTAAATGTGCCATGAGGAAGTCTAACCTGTCTTAAAGTGTGCATGGTCAAGAAGGAACTCGCCCATATATGTAACTCAAGAAAGAGAGGGGAGACAAGAGGGAAGGGGAGAACGAGAGAGAGAGAGCGAGAGAGAGAGAGAGAGAAAGAGAGGGAGGAGGGGGAGAAAAGGATATGGGAAGAGAGGGATATTCATCAGACCCATAATGGCGAAGCTAATGTGCATAGCGGAAGACAATGACTTCCTCCCTCCTTCGAGTTACATTTTATGAGCCCCAGTTTTTTGCAAGCGAGACCATTGTGACTCTTTTTTTGCACGCTCCAGTGCCTTGCGAATAACAAATAAAAAGGGAGCTTTAGATCGAAATTACAAAACGAATAAGAATAAAGATTAACTGGAGCAAGGATGAAATTGCGGCGAGTTTGCTTAGAGAGAGCGCCGCACATTCGGCCTTTGAGAAGAGCGAGGAACACGGAGACAGCCTCTGGCACGAGCTCGGCCAGAGCTCCCTTCGCAACTGACTGAGCCACGTCTGAGAGAAGCATTCACTAGTTTGTGCCTTACTAGTTACAACAGAAAGTACATCACAAACATTACAGATACATTGATCAGATACATGAATATGACTGAAGCGAAAAGCTGACTGAAGCGCCGTGGGGAAGAGATGGCCGGAGGGAGAAAGGAAAAGGTCGCTCTCTGCCAATTCGCCTGTTGCCTCTTCGCCTTCGCTGCTAATCCTCGTCAACATTCCCTCGCCTGCTCAATATTGCGCGGTGGCACGCGGCTATCGGCCAAGGGGATCTCGGAAGAGAAGAGGAAGACAGCAGGTGAGAAGTGAGAGAGGCTCTCCATTTGGCAGCTATCCCCTCTTCATCGCCTCTCTCTCTCTCTCCCTCTCTCTCTCTTTTAATTCGCAGCCCTCCTAGTGTCATGCTGAGTAGTCGCCCTCTGCTCTTTCACCCTTCCTGTCCCAACCAGACAGAACAGCCTGTCAGATTCCATCCTGGATCTCTGAAACTCCCCTTCCTTTCCTTCACTCCTGTCTCTTTCCAACGTCTTCCTCTATGTTTACAATGGTAATTTTGACATGGAAAGATTTGCCCTTTTATTGAAAGGATGATAAATAAATAAATTTGTCTGTAGAATTTTTGTTTAAAGAAAAAGCGATACTCCAATCCAATTTTCTCAACAGAATACCATCCAACAATGACTGTTCTACAAGTTAATTTTACAATTTACGACTGATCCCAAAATCCACGGATCAGTCTTTTCGTCTTGAAATGAAATTGGATACTTGGCTAGATTTATGGACAGTCTTATGTTCATGACGCTTGAATGGGCAGCCGGGTCATGAAAGAGCGATGAGGAAGAGATTACGATCCAAGCAGGGTTCTCTTGCTAGACCCCTCTCACGACTTGGAATCTGCGGGAGACATCACTCACACAGACAGTCTCTTGGTTGTGAGGACAAGTGTTTGAATTGTTTATTGTTTCCTATTACAAGTAGACGCCACAGGCACATTGATCAGTGAACAATTCAAGCATGAGCAACTTCGTTTCGATTTGATTTCTTGACCATCCGGGAGTAAAGTGAGTCCGGGTTGGCGAGAAGCCTCTCAGGAGTGTCGAACTCGGCCAGTTCTCCGCCGTCAAACACCATTATCCTGCACGGAGAAGAGGACTTGGAAGTTGGAAAGAATTTCGCGAAAGTAAATCCTGAAGTTGTGACAAAACCTGTGATAGCCGGCGAGGGTGTGGAGGCGGTGAGCGACGGCGAAGACGGTGGCGTGAGGGAAGGAAGAGGCGAGGACAGCCTGCACGGCCGAGTCAGTGGCTGCGTCCACACACGAAGTCGCCTCGTCCAGCACCACCACCTGCAACCCTCCCAGAGAGTCATTCAATGCCATCCACCCCTCATTGAGAAACAGTAAAGAATCTCACCTTGCATTTTCGCAGAAGAATTCGTGCAAGACACAAAAGTTGCCGCTGTCCAACACTGAAAAGCTGATGAATTTGGAATAAATTGTTTAGAAGTTCTTGACCTCAAATTCTTGCCTCCCTCAGCGATGAGAAACTGAAGGCCGCCCTCCAGCGAAGACGTGAAATCTTTGAGCTGACATCTAAAAGATCCCTTCTTCTTCTTCTCAGTTCAATACAGAGAAGAGACTCACACTTCCAAGGAGTGCCAGAGTTCTTCGTCAGATTGTTCATCAAATGGGTCGAGATTGAATCGCAATGTCCCGGAGAACAGAACCGGCTCCTTCAAAGACAATTAATCACTCTTTCTCTCGCTTACTTTGATCTTTTCGCGCCCTTGGATTCCGTTGTATCGTTTTTTAAGTGAATTAATTCGACATTGGTAACAAGAAGGAATTGACTTGTGGAATGATGGCAATACGCCTTCTCAATTCGTGCAAGCCGAGGGTTGAAGTGTCCCTTCCAGAGAGCAGAATCGCTCCGTCAGCCTGAGGTTCCACAAGTCGAAACAGTGCAAGAGTGAACGAGCTCTTTCCTGGGAAATATAATTGTTATATATTATCTAAAAATAGATGCATTTAATGATTATTCTAACTGCCAGATAATTTACGATATTTAATCAAAATTTCAGATAATTTAAGATCTTTTATTAAAAGCTGAGAAACGCTGCCATGAACCGGATCCAGTTCGGCCCACTACTCCAATCTTCTCTCCAGCATTTATGCTTGCAGTCACGCCTTTTAGTACGATTGGAAGACCTTCACGATATCTGAACTTATTAGATACGTGTTTGTTAATCTCCATGTACATACATACATACATATATTTACATATATGTATGTATGTGTATATTGTATTTGAGAATGCGTGCAGGTGGGGAAATCGGGAGATAAAGTGAACCTCAAAGAGAGATTTCTGCATTCGATGCTCGGGTTCTCAGGCCAGTCCTCGCTTGGCGGCTGCTCACTCGTCCATTCTGCCTGAATCACCTTTTCTTTCTCTGGTTCACCTTCTTCTCTTCTCCCGACCTCTCTTTCTGTGCTGTCGTAATCTTTGACTCTTTCCACTGCCACGATCGATGTCTCCAATTCAGTGAGCATTCGAACAGTTTGATTCATTAGCTCTGTTATCTCAAGGATGAAAAACAGATTAGACAATGACATTTCTCAGTTCTTACCGTGAGAGCGTACGAGACAGAAAGGCCGGCCAAGCCAGCCGAGATGCCAAAGTTGTACGAAGATAACACTGCGAAGACGGCAGCGAAGAGGACCACCCAAATGACACTTATTAATTTATAGTTATCTAAATACAAAATATACAATTAGAAGTGAAAATGAGATAAGAATGAGAAGAACTGAACTGACCAGACTGCTTACGAATTCCAGGTTGAGTCCGATCATTCGGTTGATGATCGTCATCATGTAGCGCGCTTTCACTGATTCGTCCACGAGTCCCGCGAAGCGGACAATGAAAGAGTCCACATGAAAAAGGTTTTTGTACTTTCTCACAGTATGTGAGTTTGCAAGATATTGAATGACGATAATTTAAAAAATATTCAACCTTGTTGAAGGCTCGAATGGAAGAGACTCCATTGACTGTTTCTGCGAAGAGAGAAAAGAGAGGAGAGCGGTTTATGCTGTCGATTCGGCGGAGTTGACGCGACGGGTTAATGAAGAAGTACTGAAGAAACAAGTTTTATCCGGAACAAATAAAGAATTCCCTTTCTGGACGGTACCATAATAAGGCAATAGAGGCCAAGAAGCGGTAAGACGGCGATGAGAAACAATGGCGTGGTGTACGAAACTATCAGTAATACCGCAACAGCCTATAAATACTACTTATTATCAAAATCTCTATCTTTTACAGAAGATAAATAAATTGACTTGAATGGAAAAAAGAAGAATTGCTTGATTGTTGTAGGAAGACTTCCGTCGACAATTTCCATATCACGAGAGAGACGATTGAGAATTCGTCCGACTGGAGTGACATCGAAGAAGCTCATTGGAGAACGAAGTATGCTTCTGAATGGTATTTCTATTTAAACTATATTACTACTATTTTATTTGCTTTTCCGATTTCATCCTGATAGATTGTTTTTTCCTAAGTTGTCAATCAAAATAAGTAGACTAACTTCAAGAGTGGTGCGTGAAGATTAATCGACGCTTGTTCGAAGCAAAGAACGAGGAAGTGAAGAGCGAGTAAGATGGCAGCAACTGTTAAGATGAACTGCATCACTATTGTTAGCTGCTTTATTTTGCTTAGAGCTATCAAGAGAGCTTGCAAAATTTAATAGACAAGAATAGTAATGTATCTCCACGATACCTTCGGAGCAGCCAAGCGCTGAGTAGACTGCGAAGTTTTCAACATAAGTTTCGTTTCCGCTCTGCATATTCTTTGCCCGATCAGTCCTAGAAATATTTCAATATATGTATGTATGTATTGAAATAAAATGAATTAAAATGATCCGACCATCTTGAGAGGTATGTGTTGCGCCCCAATTGCAGTGAAATGTGAACAAGGAGAGTGAAGAAGAAAAGAGCAGATAAGCGATAAGTCGCCGCTTCTATCAAGCTCCAGTACATTTGGCTATTCACCTATAATGTAAGACATTTAAACTTCAATACAAAACGAATAAATGTATGAAACAGGAGACCCTTCCAGTAGCCATTTTCTCTTTTTCCGGTCCTGCGCTGCTCGCGGATTTGACATCTTCCGGGTCCTCGTCGACTTCCTCTTCAGGGAAGCTCGCCTTTCTCACTCGATACTCTTTACTGCGTTCTGAGTTTCTATCATTATATTCAATTTTTTTAAATATTATAATATCACATAGATATGAAAGTTAATTGCATGTTGTGCACATGTATAAACTTTCATAATTTAATTTTAAAAAAAATCAATTTCAACGGACATACATATGTAAGTAAATCACGAACCACTTGCTGTGAAAGATGACTTCTTTTGTTTTGCGTCACCAGGTTCATCTGATGGCTCTTCCGCTTTCTTCTTTGCCTTTTCACTCAAGCAAAAAGGAAAATACTTACATTGAGTGGTATCTTAAGAATATTCTGTATCCAAACATTCTGCAAAAGCTCGGTATACAGCAAATTGTCTTATAAACCTTAACAGTTGGAAGAATTGTCCATGCGCCTTCTCGAGTTGCTCGTACTTCCCTCGTTCAACAATTCGTCCATCTGTCTTTTACAATGTAGCTTCATGAGTTCCAATTGAATGAAGAATATAACCAACCCTCGATGACCAGAACCTCTGCTGCAGCGACGGTATAATGAAGACCATGGGTGACCAGGAGACGAGCTCTGCAGAGGAGGTGCTTTCGAGTGGCGAAAGCCATGTATGTACGCACATACATATAATCTTGAAATCTTTATGCTTGACTTTATATTTCATTTTCATGAAATATTTCATACTGCCAGATATTGTATTGTTTGAAAGAGCGATCGAACTTGTCTCTGAGCAGTCCGGAAGGACCAATGAGATCTCTGAAAATGGCTGCGCCAACATGGGCATCCACCGCAGAGAGAGGATCGTCCAGCAGATATATTTCGGCGTCCTGGACTTGAAAGAGATGAGTAATCTTGAAATTCGAGGAAAACGCTAGCCTGATAGAGTGCTCTTGCCAAAGAGACTCGAGCCTTTTGTCCGCCAGAAAGCGTAACTCCCTCAAGAATGAATTCACATATGTATGTACATATGTATGTATGTATGTACATACATAGATGTTGAGTGATACTCCCGGACATGAAGTATTCACTGACATTTTCGCCGACAAGAGTCAGATCACCATTCGGCAATTCTCGGAAATCAGCGAGAAGCTGACACGCCCTTATTATCTGAATCATACAACACGTTATATCTGAATATTGCTTTGTAGAACATCATAAATAACAGCAACCGTCATGTAAGATCGCTGGTCGAATTCCTTTCCAAACAAGATGTTCTCACGAACAGAAGCGTTGAGAAGCCAAGGCTGCTGGGGGACGAATCCGATGCTCCCGGAAATGTGAAGAGTTCCGACCACTGGAGTCATCTCTCCTAGAATTACTTTGTTTCAAGAGCCCTATAAAATTATGTGAACGGACCAATGATAGCCTCGAGCAGACTGCTCTTGCCACTGCCAACGGAGCCGACCACAGCGATCAGGCTATTTTCATGCAGAGAAAAGGAGATGTCACGAAGCAGAAAGGAGGAAGTACCCTGATAGTTAAGCTGTCTTGGCCAGATATTTCATAGAAAGAATTCTTGCTTACCAAGGACATAATTTTCGGATTATTGTAAAAATGGATATCACCTAGATTGGAGGCATACTAACCTCCCAAGCCCATATGCATTCCTTGGCTTGGAGCGAAGTTCCCGGAGGAGCTGGGAAGGGAAGCGAAATCTTCTTTTCATCTTCCACCATGAACTTCTTGAGCCGAGCATTGCTGACTGTCGCCTTAAAAACCCGTTTAACTGAATGGAGGTTTTAAAAAGTAAAAGAATAAACCTGCACAGTATGCGTGATAATGAGTCCAATAACACGGAGTGGGTGGCGGATTTGATTGAAGATGACGAGAGAGACGAAGACAACGTCGGCTGTCAGAATGTTGTCTTTCGACCAGAGAACGTAGCTTGTGAAGGAGGCAGCGGCCACCTGAAGCAGGCGGAACTTCAGGAAGTCACAGAACAACTTCTTATTTACTAAGAATGGTGCAGCAGTGTTCGCCGTGTCGATAAACTTGGACAGTGAGGCCATCTTACGAAGATATCGAACCTGCAGCAGAAGTACATCTTCGTGTTCATCACCACTCATAAACTTCTTTCAATTTCAATGCTTACTTCCCGTGCTCTGAGAGCGTTGATTCTCTTCTCAAAAGCCTCTTCCCAGGCATACAATTTGATGAGCTTCATTCCCTGTAGCATTTCATTGCAAATCTTGCATCGCTCGTCCTTCAGTCGCATTTGTTTCTGCTGAAACTCACTCATTCATACAGACATGTTATATATCTTTCTAATTATATGAAAGTGATTAATCGCAGAACAAGTACGAATAGTAATGGCAAACTTGAACTGCACCTGGAAATTCTTAATTCGAATTGAGGCGAAATAATTGAAAGGAATTATCATTGCCATTACGAACAGTCCAACTATTCCGGCTGGTCCAATAGTGAGCAGAAGCAGAATCATCGATATTGTTATCTGAAGGATGAAGTGCTTCATATATTTATGAACAAATGATGGAAGTGTTTAAAGAAGATTAGAATTAAGCGTAAATTGATATGCGATGGAGAAAAATGTAACTAAAAGATATTTTAAAGGTATAGACAGTGTAATGATAATGAATGAGACCTGAAGAGGAGCGGACCACCAGTGCTGGCCCACCTGGAGAAGCATACAAATCTTCTCCACGTCAATCGCTATCAAATTAACGATTGCTCCAGTTGTTTGACCATTTCTCGCTTTGCTTGACAACCGAAGTGCCTGAGACATGGGAAGAATGCAAAACACAGCATTATACTATACTATATTATCCAGCACTCAATGGGCAAGAAAAAAGAACCTTCGCATAAACTGCATTCGTAAGCATACTGTAGACTTGGCAGGCTGTGGTTATCATCACTACGAAGAAGGCGTTGAAGAACAGGGCCCGGAGCTGATTGTGAGAATTAATTACATTGGATAATTAATACAATTACAATATGCATATTTGAGACATGAATATAGTTATTTCATTGTTCTATCTCTCTCTCTCTCTTTTTTCCTAACCCTTCTCGCTTATTGGGTTTTAAATAGATGAGAAGGAATACATAAATATGTACATGCGTCTCCGGGAAATGATTTATATTTTCCAGTGTAACAAAAATATAGACGAACTGCGGCAAGCGCGAACATGGCGACTACAATTGACATTCCAGAAGAGAGCGGGCTGTGGCTCGAGTTGTTGATGTAATCAATAAGAAGTCTGGAAAGAAGATCAGATTAAAGGAGGGCGATCACCGAAAATTTGTTTAATGCTTTTTCGAATTGCCGCGTCTGCCATGTGATTCCATACTCTCATTCTCGCGTGCTATTTCGCAGGTCGCACAAACCCGCTGCGTGAAAATAGCACGTGCAAATGAGAGTGCGAAGGGCCGCGGCAATTTGAAATATCACATAATTTTTCGGTGTTCGACCTCCTTTAAGAACGATAGAATCAATCAAACAGGTAGAAAATATATATTCATAATGGGTACTAATAAAAAATTGCATTAGAAGAAGAACTTGAGCAATAAAGGCTGCATGTTCTGTGAAAGATCTGCAACCAAGCGAAGTCCAGTAACACTCAAGAATTTCCATCTAAACGACGACTGTGATGGTTTGATAGCCGAATACATTTATTCCCTTTTCACTCTTTCTTCATTAAAAGTAGGCTTTTTTTCAAAAAAAAAAAAGGTCCAACCTAAAAATTCTGAGTATAGTGAAAACTATGCTGGGATATTTCGTCTGAATAGTCTTAGAATCCTGCTTCTTAGTGCTTTGCTGCTTCGAAGTGTCAAATCCTATAAGATCAGTTCGACTTTCTGCACGTGGCTGTCCATCTACAGAGGTATGCAACGAAGTTATAAAAAGTAATATCTTTCCTTGCACACTCGAATCGTAAGTATAAAAATATGAAAGGTTGAAATAGAAATAAAAAATTGTCCTTTAGAATAACAAAGGAAGACTAACTTAGAAGGCTCCTCGCCCATTCTTTCTCCCACAGCTCAGCGAGATTGTGACTTCTCCACAGGTTGCGTAAAGGAAAAAGGTCTGCCATGTTCAAAGGACTTCTGAAAAGTGGCACGAATCTCGAGTAAAACAGCCTTAACACTACTTCAAAATTTAAAACTCCTAAAATACATACTGCGAGCAAACTCAGAAGGACTGAAAGAATCAAACCTAATAGCTTTGCGAATAATTGGATACATCCAAAAGTAGAAGACACGAGAAAAGAAGGAAGCTTTCTCCTCTGGCGACTCCTAGAAATATGGACATGGATGACAAGGCTTTTGAATTGACATAACTCCTCTACCTTAATAGTCTCGTTTGTTTTGTACGGCAGAGCCAGCAACACCGTCTCCGCCATGATTAGAAGTGTTCGAATGGAGATCGAAAATCTGTCTCTTTCGAAAACCGAGAAACTCAGCACCTTAAGTAACAGATAAAGAAGAAAAAGTCTCTTCAGTTGCATCAATGTGGAAGCGTACGCACACTGAGAAACGCCGAGTGTGGTCTCGTGTGTGTTTTTGTTTGGTTTCGCAATTTCTCTCTCTTACTGCCTCTCCCTCTCTCTCTCTCTCTCTCTCTCTCTCTCTCTCTGCTTCGTCTAGTTGTCTCTGGCTCTCTACGCTTTTCGTGTCTCTCTGTCTTCGGTTTCACCTCCTGGCCAACAGTGTTCACATCTTGAGTTCCCATTCCGCTCTTTATTTCCCTTCGATGCTTTTGCTCCCTTCTTTGCCATCTCTTTCTAACTCCATATTCTGCTCTCTGCCTTCATCCATCTCTCTTGCTCTATGCCAGAAATATCAGCCCCAGAGAACAGGAGCGAATCCTTCCCAGACAGCTGTGAATGCGTCACTCACATCCTCCTTCTCTCGAAGTCATTTGCATCAATCTGCACAATTTCTCAATATCAAACTATAAGAACGAATTATAATTAAATAAGAATATTTGTATAAGTTTTATTTTATTATGGGAACTTAAGATACAAAGGTGGTGTTGACGTGTCGAATTGATGGTATGGCTCACGCGAACTCCACACCTGCTTCTCTCTCTCTCTCTCTCTCGCTCTCTCTCTTTCTCTCTTTCTCTCACTTTCTTTCTCTTTCTTTCTCAGCTTTCTCCTCATCGTTCTTGTTATGCATGTCGCGAATGCAAATTCACTTGGCGTCTACGAACATAAGTCAGCCACAACGTAGAACCACAACACTAGAATTTGTTGCAGATGTATGATTCAGAAAGCATTATATTTCCAACAGCAGAAAAACGCCGTTGAAACTCGATAAGAGCGTAAGGAAAATTAAAAAGCATCAACATCCCCTTAAGGGGAGCTGTGTATATCTATCTCTTGGCCTATCTCTACATGAATTCGGTGGAATACACGTCTACATACAGGATACTCCATGCATCTTCTCAAGATGAACGCATATTCAGACTGAGATGCGCATCCCAAGTTCCCTCAACGAAAACAATTCGCAATCAAAATTATTCTTGATTGGATGTTTCATTCAAAATGAAAATTTAATTTCTCAACGACATTAAGTTTTTTCCATTGTTTCCATTGCGATCTTTGCTCCCGTAAAATTTAATAATTATTTTTGAGTTAAATAGATTCAAGAAAAGTGCGTCAACAGAATAAAACTGACGTCTATGGTAAAGAAGGAGAAGGCTGCCGAGGACTGAGCTGCGAAGATTATTGAGAGAACAGAGTTGACAGGAGAAGTAGCAACGACAAGAACGATTGACATCACAATCTTCAAGTTTAAGCAAAACATTTGAAATATGAAAGAAGGAGATAATAAAAATTATAGGAGAAAATTCAAACCTCATCACTAAATATATGTATAAATATATAAATTGCAGTTTGTCATTAAAAGTAGGCGCTGATTCGCTAGAACTAACGAGAAATAATTAGAGAGCTTGGCTGACATAGGATGCAGCCGAAAAGGCCGGGAGAATGAAGGAGGGAGAGAAGAAAGAAATGGCCGAAGAAGTGCCCCCTTGGTGTTGAGTGCCCGTTCCGGAGTCTCCGGCATCTGGAGACTGTAGAAACGAGGCAACTGTCACTGCTTCGACGATTGAAAGTAAAATTGACACGGACTGCAAGAATGACTGCTCTAAATTTGAATTACTCGGCGCAAAATTGGACTAACCGCCCTCGCGATCACGAGAAATGAAGTCTGCCTAGCCTTCTCAATGAACAGCAACGCCAGCTTTACTCTTTGTTGGTTACAGAGACTTAAATGCAAACTGTAAGGCACTCCCCGATCCCCGATGAGTCCGGTATGTCCATATCACAGGCTGACAGGACTCATCAGGGATTGAAGAGTCCCTTACAATTTGAGAATGTAGAAGGGAAGGACAATCCAGAGGAGCAGAAGAGGCGCGGCTGATATGAGATCACGTCCTGCTTCTTCCAATATCTACATATCACTCACTATACGTAGTAACTTTATCCAAATTGCAAAACGGTTATGGAAAAGGGATACCAAAACTTTTTATCAACAACTTTTATTTCGCAGTTAAAAATAAAAGCTTGAACTGTTAGCAATGCAAAAATTTTTTTATTGTTGCCCACCGAAATTGACGTGATCCATTCAATGACCTCGTCCATTGCCGTCTGCAGACTTCTGTAATTGCGGAATCAAGGATGACATTGTATGAATACTTACATATATATGAATGTGAGTTTGTGCAGTCAACTTCGCGCATCACTCAATGTCAGATATTATTCACTGTCGGAACCAAAATTGAGCAGCATAAAAACCGATCACGCTATTGCACTAAATAAACATTGATGTAAAAAAGGTGAATAATAGCCCAAATGATCAGTGAGGTTTTTAGCGAACGAGTGAAAGTACAATTGAGATGCGAAGCGTGGATACATATCTATCATCATTGGAAAAATACATATGAATGGAGTAACAGAACGAGGCTTTTTCAACGAGGAAATGTGTATTCTGAGGATAAGATTGTGGTGAAGGAGCGTTGAGAGAGAATGGTCACATTGAACTTTGTGTGACCAGCATTTGCTATAACTAACAGCAAGAATAGCGAGACCATTCCAATTCCATAAAAGATCGTTCGATATTTTGATGAATTTTGCAAAAAGATGTAAATTCTAAGGAAAAATTATCAATCCCCACCAGCTTTTTTTTGACCTCTTCACCGATTCAGGTTGCCGAAGACCTCTGCTTGCAAGAAGAGATAGAAAAGAAACTGGCAACATCTCTAAAGATGGCATAATAGGAAGAGATATACATGCAGTGGAGGCCAAGATTGATAAAGAAACTGCAAGTGGGGAGGGAGAAAGGACCCAAGAAGCACGACATCGGCAGCCTTCTGCAGGTCAACCGCAATGCATGACTGTAAAATGAGATGCGCCCCTCCATTCTCTCCCTCTCTCTCTTTCCCTCTCTCTCGCTCCCTCTCTCTCTCTTCCTCTCTCTCTTTTCCTCTCTCTCCCTGTCTCTCTCTCTTTTTCTCTCCCCTCTCTCTCTCTCTCACTACTCGTCATTCTCACTCTCTTTCTCATCTGCATAATCGAGCACCTCTGCCCTTTGAAAACATAATTCATTCTGTTATCAATGTCGCTTACTTTGCTTACACGTGAGCGGCGAAACCATCAGTCGGTCAAAAAACACTTGACTGATTCACCAGAATTTATTAGATATGAAAAGAGAAAGAGAGAAAAGGATATAGAGAGAAAAAGAGAGGAAAAGATCGAGAGAAAAAAGTAAGCAAAAGTACTATTTCGAGACACTTTGATCTAGTGCGTATTCTGGAATATCCTGATTAGCATGGCCGGTTGCCTTCTCATTCAATCAAACTCAAAAGTGCATCGTTATGAATGAAACAGAGGATGGCAAAACGTCCTAGCAATGAATCCTTGTAATGCTATTGCAGTGTTCTTACCGTATCTTTATAATATGATACGTATCTCCCGCGGGTCGGACGAAGTAGTTTTCCCGATGGAACAGAACAGTGCCACCATCGCATGGAATTCGTAGCCAAGAGGTCTTTCATCTTTCGGAAGACTCGCATTGCTGCATCGCCCTTCACTGGTCTTCTTCCGCGATCAGATTAAGAATGAATTGTATTAAAAAGTGTCTACGAATAATTCCAGTTGATCATTGCCATCTGGACGACAACCCGAGGCCTTCTCAACTCTTTGACTCCCAAACGTGTGACTCCCTCGATTTCCATATTTTACATTGACTTGGTTCACTTTTCTATTCAATTGTTTTTCTTTCATTCACCGGTATCAGCTATATTACTATTGATTTAGTCCAAACTCTTCTCTTCCTCGTCTCTCATCCCCGACACTCTCGTCGACGCTCGAATCTCACCCGAGTCTGGTCAATGCTTGTCGTAATGTCTTCACACTTTGAATTCACTTTCCACGGGATGCTCTGTTCCTTGAATCAAAACTAAATCACAGTGCGCTCTGAGAATTCAGGTTGTCATCAAACTGGACTCTCAAGCAGTGGGGACGACCTCCCACTCAAATCGGTTGTCTTCTACATTCCGCAAGAAGCGGTTGCAAGCATTCCGTATGACAATGAGAACATAAATTTGAGGGCCATGTTGAAATAAATTCCATTATTTTGTATTCTTTGGTGCCACGAGGTAACAACTGCTAAAACGATGACGCAAAATTTTCCTGTTAAAAAAATAGATACTAAAACGAAAAACAGCGACCCGTGAAGTAGATGCATTTTCTGATCTACTTCATTCTTGATAAATAGACTGATTATTCCTTTTTATGGCAGAATTTGGGCATCTTACGCCTCCTAGAGAGGAGCAGCGAAACGTGTGCCGCGAGTGAACGACGGTCTGGCTTAGGCTCTTCTCTTCTCAAGCTTGGAAAGGATAATTCACCTTAAGATGAGCAAAATAGCCGGATATGACCTGCACGATATGCTTGTCAAAGGGGTTCACGAAAACTCAGATGACACAGCTGTCAAAATCTGACTGCAATATTTTAATGCTGAAATCAGGTTTATGATATAAATAGTATGATGAATCTAATAATGTAAGTACAAAGGCATATTTGAACGTCGGTGGACGACTGGAGATTTTATTTTATTTATTTTTCTTCATATTCGCGTATTGTTGAGAATCAATGCCACGTCAGATGATGTTTGAGCATTTTACCCTCGTTGAGCGATTCGATATTACTCTCATATCTAGGTTTTTTTACATGCATGTAGATATTTATCTGCGAATGTGCACATCTTTATTACCCGAGTATTGGTCTTACATTTCTTGGCAATGCGATTATTGCGAAAGAACATGAATTCGTATGGGAGATGTGCTCTGTTCCCTCCTTCTTCCTTCCTATGCAGTCCCACTTTTCTTCATTTTTTTCATTCGTATCCTTCTACCACTGTCATCTTTATGTGCACCCGAAGCTGCGCACTCATTTCAGCATTCCAAACACGAATACCCTAAAAGTAGATCTAAGGCGAACAAATAGTGTCTTGTTTTTTCGCCATATTTGGTCAGGTTGAGCTAGAACCTTCGATTGCAAGTGTCCCAAAGTCACAAAAATCTCTCTGCCCTAAGGAAATTAAATACATTCTCTACTTTAAATTTACGAATTATTTATTTTCCCGCCATTTTCAAGAATATTTGGCAGAGCTACAATGTGGCCGACGGGGCCATTCAACTCGATCTCTTAAAATGTCGCTGACTTATGGGCATCCCATGAAATTATAGGCGTCCGACCGATTTATAGGCGTCCCATGGCAAAAATTTTATAGGCGTCCCATAGAATTTAAGGCGTCCCCAACACTTTTTTCTCTTTTTCTTGTCGATGCACTTTGAGGAGAAAAGAGTACTCCCGAGCAGAAAAAAATGGTCCAAAAATTTTGGATCATCTAGGCCAGTAGGGCCCAAGGTTTCGGCAGGCCGGCCCGAACTTTCTGGCCTGCCGTAAAATGAATTATGAATTTGAATATGTTTTCGGAGATTAGAAAATAGCCCTGCTGATCGTATGAGGTGCGGTGATAATGAGCGGAAAGCAACGACTTTATTTCTTCCATCTGATCCCAAAATTGTCGTCGGCGTCCGCAAATGTAAGCAGTTAACTCGACTAGTTGTGGAATGACGGAGGAGAGCTTCATTCTTCGAATACCGGAGGATGGACACGAGAGTGGGGCGGATGTCGTCGAGTGGCTCCGATTCAATGGTGCTTGCTCTCCACGGCCGGCATTGGAGAGTGGGCAGCAGAGGACGAATGTGACTGGAGGAAGGAATCGATGTTGAGCGGAAACTCAGTCAGGTGGTGGAATCGTTAAACCACGCCAGAAAAAAAGAAGGGAATTCTGTTCGGCCATCGCGACGGCGGCTGCGGTGACTCTCTCAGCAGTGACGGTCAATAGGTCAGGTGAGAGAGGGAGTTGGGTCAGGAAGTTGTAAGCATTTCTTGCGTCTCCTTCAAATATGCAATACAGTTGTATCAGACGCTGTCCCGTCGTCAGGAGTCTTCCTTACGTCGGAAGTCTACTTTTCCAGTGTAGTTCCATTCCCACGCCAGTCATAATTTCATCATTGTCTTTCTCGCTCTCTGTCTTCTTTCAGGAACAAGAGGAACAGTTTCATGGCCGCTTGTGCCTCGCAAACTGAGATGGCTAGGGAGAGTGGATATTCGGTGCTTCCTGCTCTTTGTTTTTCGTTCACGCTTCTCCTCACACTTACTTCCTGGTTGCTCGGGCAGTTGGCGCGTCGGCGTGAAACACAGCTGCTTGCGGATGCTTCAACATTCGATATTCGGAGGCAGCCTATTGGATATGATCCTGCCACGGCTTGTATAGAGCTTCCCGTGGTGCGGCTGGCTTGGCTGGCGCTTGCAGTAGCGAGATGTAACCGTGAGGAGTGGGCGGGAGGTCATTCTGTCGGTGATGTTAGAGGCATATACGCACTCCGACCGTACGCGTGATCTACGAAGCCCTAGCTCTCCGTTGAACCTCTCTGAAGGGCTCGCTTTGCCATCAGTCTCGGAGTGTTTCGGTCTCCTTCTTGGACATGGTTTGCTTGTAGTGTTATTCCCAGGACTTTAAAATAGCGGCCATGGAGTTCGTTGTGGCTTTTCTCTCTTCGGGAATGGCGACCAGGGTGCTTCCCCTTGCTGGCGAGAAATTTTTCTTTCATGTTATGGGACGCCTATATTTTTTTCGGACGCCTATAAATCTATAATACGCTTTTAAATATTAGGAACGCTTAGATTTTCTATGGGACGCTTTATTTTCCATGGGACGCCTATAATTCGTTGGGACGCCTAACAAGAATAGAGCCGAGTTTTTCCATTATGATCTTCTTTAAAGTGTTAACTGCAACTCGGTATTCCCATACAAATGATCTGACTCTGCTTCTCCGAGCACCTTGTTAATTGCCTGGTTGTACGCTAGCGGAGGGTAGGCTCTTTTGGTGCCTCTGGCATTTCATAGTCACTGGGGTTTCCCATCCCTATTTTTTACTCTTCTCTCAGTACTCTCTTTTCCCTTCCCTCCGTCTCTCTATATCTCCCCTTTCTTTCTCTCTATCTTCCTCTCTCTCTCACCTCTTCCTTTCTCGGTATAATTACTCGGTAGGTCATAGACTGGAACTGCCCTCTCATTACAGTTGTCTGCTACATGCGCGTAACCTGCACAAGAGGAGCTTGCTTCCGTCTTGAAGCTTCTCCTTTACTCTTTCCCTTCTACTACGTTTTTCCCTTCCTGGATCTCTCTCTCACTCTTTTCTTTTGAATCTCCTCTCTTCTATGTTCTGTCTGCTTCCATAATACGCAGGAGTCAAATGCACTTGGAGCTGTTTCGAGTGAACTTGCGACCACCAAGGAAGGCTTCAGTAATTACTCGCGTGCCATTCATCCGCCTTTCACGGATTCGCCGGATCCTCTCTAAATGGTTTATGCAGTGAATGGAAGACCAATGATTCGCTCTGCCAATTTGCTTCATTACACTTTCCGTGTACTTGTAGCGGAAGCTAATGGCAGAGATCAGATAAATCGCCGTGGTCCTCTTCCCTGGCTATTCTCGGTTGCTGAATGAAATGTCCTTCACTCTGACTGAGTGCAACCTGGCTGCTTCCTTCAAAAGGGAAGATGGCCGAACGCCGTTTCAAGGGAACTTAGGAGGAGAGAGAACGAGAGAGAAGGAGAGAAGAATCGAGGAGATCACTCAGAGAAGCCCCTGAAGAGACAGAGTCTGACAAAGAAATTGGAGACTGACAAACGAGTCAGAAAATGTTCGTTCCGGCTCTGTTTTTTATCCAGGCATCTACGTGCAAAGATGTTCAATTGAAACATTCTGTCGCTTTGTGCCGGTCTCTCTGCCCTTCTCTTTTTCTAGTTCTCTCTCAGCTCTCTGCTCTTCTCATTCTCTAGTTTTCTCTCGAGTCTCTGCTTTTCTCTCCTCATTTACTATCTCATTCTTTCTTCCTCTCTCGTCTCACTGTCTCCATTTTTATCTCGTTCATTTATTTCTCCTGTACTTCACCACCCGCATCCCCATTCGCCCCGTGGGATTCCTCTTCCAAACACTCAATGAAGCAGACAGAGGAAAAGTGCTTCAAGCTCGAAAGTCCTAGTCAAGACTTTTCTATTTCACGCTTTTCGCATGTGGAGCAGTCAAAATGGCAGATTCAGGAGGAAACAACAAATCGTGTCAGAAATTTCGCGAGACTCCTAGACTTCTTCTATTTCTTCTCCTGTTGATGTACTGGCCATGGCGACTACTGTCGCCATTTGCTGATACATCAACACTACAATCTCATTCACTTCTCTTTTCACTCTTTCCACAATTTCACAGTAACCGCAATTGACATAATACAAAGATAGGACAAATATTGTCGGCTGCAAGGACAGAGAATGGGCTTGAAAAGAAATGTTTGTCGCCTTGGGCATTCCTCGCTCTCCCCAAGAGAGAATGAGAGACCGCTTAATCTTATTCAGCGGCTTACAAAAAGAAGAAGGGTGCAAGAGGGAATTTGCTAGCTGAGATTCATTCTCTGAGTCCTCTTTCTTCTGATTATGCAGTTGCACAACGTTGGTCCATAACAGCTCCATGAGAATTAAATGGTCTATGATTTGTGAGACGGGAGCCAAGAATCTTACGCACGAGCATTCTTTCTTTTCCACAAAACAAGACCTCAGTTTTCCTGCTTTTGATGACTACCGAAAGTAGAGAGAAAGAGAACGGGTAAAGATAGAGAAAAAATAAGGGGGAGAAAATCATAATGATCATTCCGTCCAATTCCTCTTTTTCGCTTGTTTTTTGGGTATTCTTAATTCCGTTCTGGGAATACAGAAAAGAAATAACACTGAAAATCACTCATCCTCATTCATCCCTCAGCTCTTCCTTGTGATACAACTTTGTTCATCCCAATTAGATACTTCCATCCCTGAACATTTAATAACTCGATCAACACAGAAAGGCGGTGTCCTTTATGCCCTTTAATAAAACATTAAGACTCCCACTCTATTTTTAATGTGGTCTTCCGCTAGACTAACTTTATGCTCCTTCCTTTTCTCATGAGGCACTTGTCAAAAATTCAAATATCCGCATAAAGTGCAAAGTTTATCGAGAGAGACAATCTGAATGGCCGATTGCTCTCTCTCTCTCTCTCTCTCTCTCTCGTTCTCTTTCGTTCTCTCTAATTCTCCACCTCGCTACCTCTTCTCCCTCTCTTCCTTTCCTCATCACTCCCTCTCCGGTCATTGGCAAACATCTCTCACGCTTGTATTCTGGCCTCTTTCCTCGTTGGGGGCAGTCCCTGGTTAACAGAGCTTCAAGCTCTCCTCTCTCTCTCTCTCTCTCTCTCTCTCTCTCTCTATCTTTCCCTCCCTTTATCTTTCCCTCCTCCTCCCCCTCTTTCTGTCTTCTCAATCTTTTCTTCTCCTTTTTATCTCTCCATCCAAACAGTGCCACGCATTGCTTACGTTCAAAATCTCGTGAGGCTTCTTCGTCCTTTTAAATTGCGACCTTTCTTGGCAATGAGGCTATTTACCAGGGAGATGTCATCTCAGCCACGCGCCGTCAACATCCCTCACTACACTTTATCCCAGATTCATTGCCCTTCCTCTTTTCCTTTTCCTCTTTTTGCAGGAATTAACGAGTGACTTATTTCAACTCTTTTCCAGAGTTCCATCTGAATCCTCTTGCAAATACTCTGAGCCACTTTTAGACTTCTCCTTCCCTCCTGCAAATAGTGTAGCTTCTTCTCTCCTCATCTCAGTCTTCTGCCTGGCAAGTGAGGAAAGAGGCAATTTGCTGTGTCGGTGGCCATATTCCGAGTGCTCTTCGACCGTGGCTCTTGGCTGCTTCTGCCGCTTCTTCCTTCGTCTGGCCTTCCTCAGCCAATTGCTGTTCTACTCCTTCTTCTCCTCTTTGCCCTTTCCAATGCAGACTCACTTTCATTTGTCTTTCCGACGTTCCTTCATCCGCCTGTTCTTATCATTAGTTTGATCTTTCTCTACTAATTGTCTGCCACGACATCTGACTTCTTCTCAACCTCTCACGACTTTCCTCTGATTTTAACATTAGATTAATCGGAGGTTGAAATGGAAAGCGAGCGCATAGTCAGTGAGGCAGGCCATCGAGTGAATGTCGGTCTGAAGGCATTCTAGAAAATACCCAAACTTTCTTTCTAAATAATTAGCTGTCTGGCCTTCTCTTCCCACTCACAGATCGCTTCTAATTGTAAGTGCCCGGTATTCACTCTCAAAAGACGTTTATCCGCATAATCCCATATGCTGAATGTAAATAATGGAGAATGTCACGTTTTTGATTTTACTTCCGTGCAAAATAGATAGCTTTCCAACAGACTCATTGCTACACTATACAATTGTCACACCCGGAATTTTTTTAATCAAATGAGAAGGTGAAGTTCTTACAAAGCTGGAAACGCTGTGAAACAGGAGTAAAAGATAAAAATAAAAAGAGTTGTAAGTAGCTGCATCTCTTCCACTCGAGATAAACATAGAAAGGAGTCATTCCTGTCTTGGGGAAGCACTCTCCGCGCTCTCTTTCTCATGCAAGTTTCCTTTCGTTGATAGGTAGTGTCTGTTATTATATCTGCATTCGGACGAAAAGCTCAAAACAATTGCAGAGAGCTATTTATGAACCGAGCTGAAGGGCCCTATTTTCCCAAAAATTGTTCTCTTTCTTCTTTCACTCTCTTTCTCTACCTGTCTCTCTCTCCTCAACTGCATCTCTCGTGTTCTCTTCTCTCATTCTCGCTCTTTAGATATACATATAAGAGTGCTGACTGTGCATTAGTACAGTCAGCACTCTTTCCAGTAAACTGGAAGTATAGTATATCCATGAAGGGGGTAAACGCCTCGCTCTTTTATGGCAGCAAATCATATTATTGCTGAAGACGCTGTTTGTTTCTCTTTCCAATGGTATGATTAAATAAGAGACTCGCTGATCTCTGCTCTTTTCAACACTCTCTTCTCTTCTTCGTTCAACAGTCTGTGCCACGAAATATCAAACAAATCTTTCCTATTTCCACACTTTTCTCCTGATTTTTTCTTGTATTTCTCCTGCCTGAATACTAATGGTAAGACTAGAGAAATTTAGCGAAGCCATGTATTGTCTAGACGATTCCTCGAAAAGGGCTTGAAGTATCAAAAGGATTATGTCTTTTCTCATCTGTCCTTTGTAACCTTCTTGCAGTTTTCGCCTTCTCATGTTCTTTTATTCGAAACATAAGATTCAGTTACAGTTTTGCTTTTCTAACTCACTCCCACTCCACCCTCACTTCCCTTTCGCACGATTTAGAACAACTGACGTATTTTACTTTCATTGGGAATAAGGAAAAGGTTACGTTTTCTTGTAAAAGCAAAAGTGATGACTTCAGATTAGTGAGTCAATCACTCAGTCGCATGTTCATACAAATACATACACGTTTACGTTATCCGCCCTCATCATTCTAACTGAAATCTAGCTCTCTCTCTTTCTCTCTCTCGCTCGCTCTCTCTCTCTCTCTGTCCCTCTCTCTCTTCCTCTTCCTCTCCATCTCTCTCGACTGTTCTCTTCCCACCCGTCATCCTGTTTTTCCCACGTGAACATAGTAGATGTGTATATTTATTCGCGTTGCATACATTTCTCCGTGAGAAGCCAGCCTCCTCTCACCTCCTTGTAGTGATGAGGAATGGCAGTCTCGTCGCTGCCTCAACCCGAGTTTCTTCTGCCCTTGACACCTCCGAAATGGACTCTTCCTCTTCTTCCTCTTCCTTGACTCCTTCTCGCGTGATCGAAGAATGGCTGGCTGTCTCGCAGCTTCTGCAGTGGTTCGTGGTGGTGACAGCTGCTGTGACCCTTCCCATCCTTCTCCTCACCCTCGCCTATCTCCGGCGAAAAAGGTCAGAATTATTACTATTGGCAATTAAACGAGCTTTGCTACCAATGCTCTATTTGCTAGGACTTTTCCGTTTCATGTGACATTTATATGGTATCTGGCAATGCCACAATATGCTATTTTCTTGATTAATTCCATTTATTACTATGAAAAATGTGCTATTAATGCCGCCTTTGATTATTTCCAACAATGATTTTGAAAGAAAATCGCTTCTTCGGCAGCACGAGCAAAATTGAGCATTCCTTGCACTCTTCTGTCGACAAGGAGGATTCATCCCATTCCACCACTCATATCCATTTTAATATTTCTTACCAGAGCTTGCTCCGAACCGCAATGTCTATGAACAGTTGGCCTCAGTTGGCTCTCGTTCTTCCTTTGCCTGAGTTCGCTCACTGAATATTGCTTCCCTGGAAAAAAAGAACATATGAAACGAAAGTATCGATGGCCTCTGATGCGAGGTAAACGATAAAAGCAAACCATATTATTATTTGAGATTAAACACAGAGTCAAATCAAAAAGGCGCTGTTTATATACTGCGTACTCAATATTCAACTCGAAAAAGCATTCCAGTCTTCAACAAAGTATCATTGCAGGAAGTCGCAGTATTTCCCGTTTCTCTTCGCCATTGTCCTCGGAAACTTTGTGCAGCTCTTCTTCATTGTTACCGTACTCGTTCTCAAAGAACTTCCGAGTGATGTTCCAGGTTAAAGGCACTTTTGTTTTTATTTCACCTTCTCCACAAGATAATATTAACGCCCTCATAGAGCAGTTAATAATGCTCAACAATTAATGTAAATTCATACATTCAAAAGAACTAGTTTTTGCAGGCTCGATTGGCTGTAAACTCACGAACTTTATCGCAAACGTCGGGGCGTGCTTCTGCCACTGGTGCTGGGTTGGAATGTACATCCAACGATGCTGCTACATCTTCTCGCCCACTCAGGTCACAATCTTCATCTTCCCTTCAGCCCCGTTATCCCCTTTTATCTTTGGCTGAGAGGATTACTCAGAAGGCAGCCGCAATCCTGATCAACATGCAAAAACACTTATGTCTTTAATTGTCTGAGAAATGCGAACTGCCTGTTATGCGAAATGGAGATTGAATTAGGCCATTTCTCACGTGTCCTTTTGCAGTCTCTGGATCCGACTCGCTTTCCCTGGACGATTCTCTGCTCTGCGAGACGCATGCTTCTTCTGTAAGCTTGCGGAACTGCAAATTAAATTAATACTTTTATATACATACATATGATCATTAATATAATTACTCTCTGTTATGTATAAAAGGGGAGATTGAAACAGAGTCTGAGATCAATTCTTTCCTTTCAGCACCTTTTGCATGGCAGTCGCCACTCAGTTGTGGACTCCAATCCTGGTGACCGAGAAAGAGCACGAGAATGGAACGGCATTTTGTGGACCGGATGAGAATATTATCAGGTATATCCAACACCTCTTATCGAACTTCAGAATGGAAATGTCGCGGTGGATGAACACCTGAAATAGTATATTTTTGCCATAAATAGATCTAGCGTGAATATCAGCAGCCTATTCATATTCCATGCAAAAGAAGGAGATGCGCACGCATTCGAATCAGGCCGCAAGGATAAGCAGGCTAATGCCGAGCTGAATGTGCACTGATTATAGAAGAAGGACTTTTGAAATGTGCGAAGATTATGACTTCATTTCTTCCTCTTCTTAAGCTCGGCCGCGACTTTCCAAGCCATCGCAATCATGGAGTCGACTTTCACCTTCTTCATCCCCTTTCTCCTCACGGTCATCACTGACATTTCGGTTAGCAAGTCGCTTCTG
The DNA here is from genome assembly GCA_945643635.1 of Allodiplogaster sudhausi. NCBI lineage: Eukaryota > Metazoa > Nematoda > Chromadorea > Rhabditida > Diplogasteridae > Allodiplogaster > Allodiplogaster sudhausi. Next base: position 2,126,396 of record CALZFC010000015.1, read on the forward strand.
CAACGAAATATCTCTGCATCTTCTGTAAACATCCAATTTTAGTCCATGAAGGCATATAATTATGCATTTCGTCCATGTTTCTACGTCATTCTCCCACCTTAAAAGATCTGCGCATTCTGCCATATTCTGGTGTCCTCTCCCCTTTCAGGTCTTCTTCTGGAATCACCCGTGTCAAAGGCAATTTGCGCTCATTTCCGTCGAGTCACTAAAGTTCGCTTCATCTCTTGACCTTCGTTTGTTGCTTCTTGGTGGAGAGAGAAAGGCAGAGGGAGAGAGGAAAGAGAGAGATTGAAAGAGAAGACTAGCGAGAGAAAACGACAGAGAAAGAGAGAGAGGGAGAGAGAGAGAGAGAAAGAGAGAGAGGATTGTGATGGAGGTCTAGTGTGATCTCTGATGTCTGCAGGAAGCCGACCCGTCATCTGGTGCACCACAACGACACTCACTCGGTGTATCTGAAGATCATGAGCGAGAAGTGCATTCTGGTCAGTGTGCCTTCTCATGATTAGTAGTGAGCATAACAAATGGATGCTCACACGTACTCCAGCAGTGGCGTGCGACTATGAAAGCTTCAGTATCTCGAGTACATCCTGTACCAGTTGGCAATTTAAAATACTATATTCCTAATAAATTGGAATTCTGGCAATGATTGTCACGAGATCAAATTTTTTTCTTTGTTTCCCGATTTCCACTCTCCACTTCCGCTGAACAAGGGTACAGCGTCACAGGGAATTTGTATGGAGAACACGTGGGGTTTCTGGTCAATGTCGCATGTTCAAAAAGGAAACTGAGATTTGTCAGTTACATTTCGGAGAATATGTTTTGCTTTCCTCTCTCCTTTTGTCGTGGGAGCCGAAAGGAGTGGCCACAGCTGCGAGCATTCCACTCTTTTCTTTCATGGCTCATGGTAGCTTCTCTCCTCTCTATCTCCCGTTCCATTGCCTCCCTTTTGATGAGTGGAAATGAGAAGGGGAGGGTGGGGATGATTCCTGTCATTGCTTGCAGTCCTCGCAGCGTCGTCGTCACTTTGCGATCTCTCGTTGTCTGCTCATGGCGACCTTCAATCTTTCACTGAATCTCCCCAACTTCCTTGTCCAACTCATTGATGAATTCTTTCATCTTCGATTCGGCGCCTCGGACGCCGAGCAGCTCTTCTACATCAAGGTTTCTCAATGTACACAAGTGACGACAAATAACCAGAAAATTTTACACGTCAAAATTTCATTTAGATTTAACCAGAAAATGCATATGGAAAAAAATACAATAAAATGAATATGAAGGAATATTTTTAGATGGACGCGATGGCTTACATGCTGTATCTTCTGCAATTCCCGATGGTTCCCTTCTATGTCTATCTCCTGCGCAATGATCTCGACCCCCACTGCAGGTATCTCATTCTTTCACTTTTCTCTCTGTTTCCCTGTCCCCCCACTTGCTCGTGTAGTCTTATGCATTTCTTTTTCCTTTGCAGGCGCAGTCCTCGCAGTCTTCTAGGAGAAGATGTGACAGATGTCCTCTGCAGAGCCAGAGGCAGTCTTCCTCGCTTCTCCATCCACAGTGGACACCAAACTGCAGAGATGCGAACTCTCAGCGCAGAGACCAATTGCTCGCGCTCTCCTTAGATCTCCCCTTTTTCTTCTAAGCATCCACTCCTTTTCTCACTGTCTCCGCACTTTTCTCCAATCGTTGTTTCTTGCCATTCGTTCTAAAGTAAATGCTTCTCCCAATACGTAATTATATTTGATTTCTTCAGTGAGCTTTATTTCTCTTCGTTGACGGCTTTATTCTGTACCTGGCATTATGTTAGAAAGCTTATCCTCTGCTGATCTCCTGTGGATTTTACATTAGTTGATATCCCCTGATCAGGGATGCGGGTAATTATAGGTTTTTATTGTCCTAATATATAATAATGGTCGATGAATTTTATGCTGATGATAAATCAATTTTTTGAATTTCAATATATGAAGCCACTTATATGCATCAGTGGTATGGAAGTAGTAACTTGAACTCTCGACCATCTAGGATGATCATGACGGAGGAAACAGAAAAGCGTACGCTATTTTTGTTGTTGTTCATGTTTTTTCTCCCAATCATGGTTCGTATATTTCTAATGATTTAATCATCCTTAATGAAGACACATCTGTCATACATAGAAATGCCCTTCTCCACGATCATGAAAATCAGTGAACATGCATAGCCCAGTACAAGAACTGCGAACATTCCTTGTAGTCCTTCTACTTCTAAAAAACATAAACTGATTATATTATATCTGCAAAATTTTCAGATCGTGCATTATATTGCAAATACACAATTGAATGTAAATTATGTTTTAATAATGGTGATAAAATGAAAAGAATACTGATAAAAAGGAAGTGCGTACTGAGTGAGTCGTAAGCCTGAGTCTGTCGCTTGTCTTCTTGGCACTTCTTGACGGCGGGGCCGAATGGACGGGCATCGGCATGCACGTACTTCTCATACAAGAAGCGGAGAAAGTCGTCGTGATGTCTTAGCTGAGTGTCGATGGCCTTGAACTTGGCAGTCGCGTTCACAGAAAAGAGTAAGTGGGATGACAGCCGGGGAAGTCCTCAAGCAAGCTAATTCATCTACTTATTTAACTAATTGTAAATAATTTTTGATGATTCGGCCATTAAGAAATAAAATATGGTTAGATCACATTTGTTTTTTTTCAATCCTAATTATTAATAAATTAATTGCTTAAAAGAATATTTTAGAGGACTGGAACAGACCATCGATGACATAGAAGAGATTGCAGTAGTTGTGAGACATGGCGGTGATGCTCATGTCTAGCTGGGTTGCGGTGATGAAGCTGCCAGTTGCAAGCAACGAGAACAACTCGTCCAAGTTGTTGACATAGCGCTGAATAAATCATATTACTTATCGCGAGAGAAAGGGTTCGAGTCTTATTGGCAGATCGAGAGTGAGTACTTCTGACAGGAACGTCACACACGGAATTTTATTTAAAAAAAAAAAACATATTTTACAACGATTTCCACGGCAGAAGAGAACACCAACAATTGGATTATCCTTCGTGGCCGCGCGTAGACGAACCATGGTGGGTTCATTCGACTCATGCAGTTCACGATGGAATCTAGAAGAAGGATGAAAGAGTAAGAAAAGATAGAGAAAGAGAGAAGAGAGAAGAAGAGAAAGAGATGAACAGGGATAAGTTGGAAGTGACAAGTCGAGCAGCGCCTCGTTCGATCATAGTAATGGCCTGGTCTGCATTGTCGAATTGCTGCCAGCTGGCGTCAGTCATCAAGGAAGCGACTTGCTGTCCCGTGTACAGCTGCGCCATCATCACCGACAGCAGCAGCGAGTACAACAGGTTCAGCCCGTTCGCTTCAATGCACTTTTCATATACACTTACACACATACATATGTATTTGAATATTCTGAAGATACAATCGAATACGATGAAATGAACTCGGAATGAAGTAAATGAGAACCAATCCAAGATGAGAGATGGTAGGTCTGCAGATATTCCGCCTTGCCGAGTTGCATTTGAAGCGTTCGCCATAAGCTTCTACCAATTATCTGAACGAAAGACATAATATTGCCAGGTTGACCGCTTCTCCCTTGCCTCAGAAGTGTTGCTCAGCGATCGTTTTCTGGCGTAGAACCAGTCGACGGAAAACTCGATCAGCGTCAGCACCAAAGAATGGGCCAAGAAAGCGGCTGCTATTCCTATCCAAACTTCCGTTGAAAATGCCTAGGGGAATTCAAAATGTTCAGTTATAACCTTCCATAAGAACTAACAAGATAAGGCGTCCTTAGCATGCTGACTCTTTGCTCTCTTCTGTAGCTGGCGATGAAGACAAATTGAGACTGAGAAAGCATTATTAAAAGTTCCTTTTCACTGAAGTAAAAAGATCAAACCATATGAAGCAGAGTCGTCTGGTGAAAGTGGCTTAGGCGGTCCATTTTTGAAGACTGGAAAAAGAGGCACAAGAAGTCCACTGTTCCATTTTGAACCAAGGCCAGGTCGCCACTGAAGGTCCCGTTCTCTCTTAAGGCATTTCATTTTTTAACCAAGCTTATTCCGTGTCCGCTCGAAAGTAGATTGGACGCTAACGAATTAATTCAAAATGAATTGACACTAAACTGTAAAGTTCCCCAATCAAAGAAGATTGGATCGGAGTGTGGAATGATGACAGACTCGATCCCGAGCCCGGCTGCAGCTGCCATGAAGGAAATCATCTGGAGGAAAGAGGAAGGCAATTAGAAAGGGTGAGAAAAGATATGATTCCTTTAAATAGTTATTATTCTTTTGTTCTGCGGCTTTTTTTTTTTAATTTAAAACCAAATAAAACTTTTTCGTAATAAAATATTTGTGTGAATTGGAATCTCTTTGAGTACTCTGAATAACTCCCGACCACCCTTGAACTAACCTCGTGGCACCATCCTGGGAAGACGCATGCGACATTTGGTTTGAAGCGTGGATATTCAGCGCAGAACTTATTGCTCTCCGGAGGGCTCTGCGTTATGCCAACTCTCACAGAATCCCATATCTTCGGCATTACAACCGGAGAATTATAAGTCAAGCGATTGTCGTCCTTTCCATAGGAATTAGCAAACCGCGAAGAATTGGCTCGACGACTTCAATAACCTTTTCGACTTTATGGCATCGCAAATGCAAACAGTTAGGTCCACGTGCACTGCTGCTGGTTCGTCTTTTTTTTTTAGTTTCTTTCTCTCTCACTCACCCTTCCATCACTCTCTCTCACACCCTCTCTCACTCTCTATCTCTCACACTCTCTCTCACTCTCTCTCTCTCTCTCTCTCTCGTCTTGTGAGTCTTGCTGCCTAATATTTCTCTCTCACCACATTGAAATATTATACCTACCAGTTTTTGTGCCATGTGCGCTGGAGTCAAGTAGGCGGATTTAACTAATCATATATATGTATATTTATTTAGGTAGATACAAGTGATCTTTTGGGATCTTGCTTTGCATGACTTTTACTTACATCCACGTTTAGTTTGTTAGCGTACCTATTTGAATCATTTTGACATGCGCTCACATAATGAACTCGTGAAGCTCAACATGGCTAATTTTTCCACCAAGAATGTATTTATTTATACATATGTATTTATACATATACGGTGTTTAAAGCAAAGAGTGAAGTTCGACTTGTCATCTAATGTCATGTATTAACGAAATTAGAATTCCTAATAATTAAAAAGTTGCCAGTCACGGGGTAAGCTCAGAGTGGAAGTTCTCAGTCTTCGTCATCTTGAAAGTCGATTTGAGGAGGGGGGCGAGAGCGGTCGGCAGCGGCGGTCTTCATGGAAGTGTAGATAACCGTGTCAGGCATGATCGTCTGCTCGTCTCGGAAGATGTCCTCGGTCAGTGTGTACAGCACGTTCATCTGCACTTATTCCTGGTTCATTTTACTATACAATTAATTATAATTATATCGATGTTTATACATAGATATGGCTCGATGTCTGATTGGGAGGAATCTGATGGTGAGCATGATAGCCACCTATAGAAAGCGACATGTAAAATAACCCTTCCTGCTCTTGAGACATGGTTATTGGCATTGGGAGGACAGTCCACGAGACACAAGTCTGGAAGTCTGGAGTGGTCAGAGAACCCGTGTAGGCATAGTAGTCATGGTCAGCTGAGAGAGAGAAGAGAGTTAGAGAGAGAAGAGAATGACAGAGAAGGAGTGACAGAGAATGAAGTAAGAAAGAGAGGGAGTGAGAGAGTGGCGAGAGTGAGAGATAGAAGAGGGAAGAGGGAGTGAGAGAGTGAGAGAGAGAGCGAGAGAGAGAAAAAGAGAAAAAAAGATATGTCATATTTGAAGAGGACAATGTCTGCAACAAACGTGGTATAAGTGAAGCGGGATCAATGACGATGGGTACGTCTGCTTCCTCTTCTCCAGTGGCTACGAAGTCCTCGATGGCTGCGATGATTGGATCGAATGCCGGGTTTCGCGCTCCAATCTAAGGAAATCAAATCATAGCCATTCAATCATTTTAAGAGAAGTCCCTTTCTATGTTGACAGTTTGGGCATAACAACTATGGCTTATTAGCAAAGTTATGAACCCGAACGAAGACTCCAAAGACTGCGAGACCGCCTTCTTTGCCAACGGCGTTACTGAAGGAACCGTACTTTGGGTTGAAGTGCACGAAGTGGAGCTGAAAGCAAAAGTGTCACACATGTACATACATATGTATGTCTGTTTGTATAGACACAAGATCTTTAGAGACAGAGAGAAAGAAAGATATTGTGAGATAGACAGAAGAGGAAAGAGAGACTGCAAAAGAAAGAGAGGCCTCTGTACCTCCCCATTGTACTTCATTCCATCAATGAGATGCTCGCTGCCGAGTTGGTTGGCCGGACTGCCCCAGTGCATGTGGAACTGGTAAAGCCGCATGGGGTCTTGCAGCTGAGAGGCCGTCCAAACTGAACTGCTTCCTGTTTGTTGTTGTCCTGTCTGTTCTTATCCTCTCACTATCCAATTAAGCTCTCTTCTGCCTGCATTGCTTTTGCAAGCGTGCGCATTTACGAGATTAGAGATAGAGCTGGCAAATGACCGGAAAAGAAAGCTGACACGGATTAGCGGTCTCCTTTGTGAAAACAGCCCAGCCGTGCTCGTGATCCTGCAAGGAAATCGCTTTTTCTCTCCCCTTAAGACAATGAAATGGCGACAACAACCCGAACCATGTGGATGTGATCCGACACTCCACTCCCTCCGTAGTTCAATTGGAACTTTGAAGAGTCGTAGTTTTCATTTGTTACAGCCGTGTCAGAATGAATGTCTATCGGGCTCATCTGGGCATTGTCGAGGTCTAAGGAAGGGAAATAGAATGGGAGAGAAAGAGACAAAGAGAGAAATAAAGATATAGATAGAGAGAGACAAAGGAAGAGATTAAATTATCCTACTTATATCAATTTATCAAACATTCAATCACCAATTCCTTCTGTTATTCATCTGGAACACATTGCTTTTGTCATTTTAACTCAAAATGACTAATCCTCACTAATAAAATGGAAAACTAACTTCCGAAACAGATTGCCCGCTTGACTCTCAGAATGGAGTTGCCTCTCATGTAAGTCCATCCATTCGCAGAGCAGCTCAGAGGGCTTTAAACAGTTCAAAAATGGTGACAAATAATTCTAAAGGGGACAAAAAAAATAGACAAAAAAAAGCTGTGCATTCGAGAATATACATACAGCAAAAAATTGTGGAATTCACAAAGTGCATGAGATTTTCAATTGCCTCAAATCAAATTTCAAGCATTCTGATCAGTGTCAGACTGCGCCTACAGTAACCTGTAAAATATATTTCTCACCCAAAATTTGCTGCCGGGATGTCGGTAAAAGTGTCATCCGGAAAGAAGAGTCGAACTCGAGGGTTATTCGCAGGGCCACAGGTCACTCTTGCAGAGAGGCACCCTCCCTCTTGAGAGTAGGCAATCTAGAGAGAGAGAGAGAGAGAGAGAGAGAGAGAGAGAGAGAGAGAGCGAGAGAGAGAGAAAGATTGTGTGAGCGAGAGAGAGAGAGATAGAGAGAGAGTTAGGGAAAGAGAGTACTAGAGTGAGGAGTGAGAGACAGAGGAGGAAATGTAAGTTTAATTCCGAATCGGGGAAAAAGTAATGGTCTGACGTTGGTATCGGTGCACTGGATGCATGTCTCCCGAACACCGCAGACTGCTCCGGTTCTTTTCAGATTTTGGCTGCATGTTTGACAGGCTGAAGAGATCAAAGATAGAGGATGATAGTTCTCTAAATGGAGAAATGAACGAACGTTTAGGAGAGGGTTGCATAGCTGCGCAGGAAGTGCATGGCTGGATAAGAAAGAGAAGAGGAAGCAAAATGATGGAAACGGATATCAGCCATGCCATAGTAAGTGATCCCTCGAGGGACAGGTTCACTTCCCTTTATATTCCCGGATAGAGAGAGAGAGATGGAGAAAGAGAGACAGAATAGAGACAAAAGTGTATAGTAAGACAGACAGAAAATAGAGAGAGATGTATCGTAAGATTGACAGAAAAGAGAGAGATAGAACCTCTCAACTCTTGCGATCTTCTCTCTCATTCTCTTCCTTCTGAACGTGCAGTGAGTGAAACATAGTTTGATACCTCTTTTTGTCTTTCAATTTCGCCGCAATGGAATGAAGTGATGCTCATGTCAGATGGGATAAGGAAAGATTGAGGTATTTAATTTGAACGTATGCGACAAAGGAGACCAAAAGAGAAGGAGGGACGAGGAATCGTGAGATGGCAAGCCTCGCATTACGCCGCACAACCACATCACATTAAAGTATGATTTGAAAGTGGCCTTTGCGGGAAGTGGAGCTGGTTCTCACACTTCCTTCTCTTTCGGCTCACAATAAAGGGGCGGGGCAGGCGGACTAATTGAGAGTTGCCAGACTGCCGCGGGCATTGGAACCACGTCGGAATCCTTTCTCCAACTAGCCCTCCGGCTCCATTCAATGCTTACTGCGCTAAGGAGGGACTGTTTAATCCGATGGAATCGCCTTTTGATCTACGAATGTCAAGTCTCGTAGTGCATCGGAAGTTTGAATTTTTCATCATCGGACGGCCCGTTTAGGTACTCTTCTTGTTTTCAAATCGTCAGCGGAGTAGTCATAGAAATGAGCAAAAGAAGGTAAAGATAGTATTTCAGCACGACTTTTTCATTCCAGCTGTAAACATTGTTATTGCAGTGTAAACAAGAATTCAGGGACTTTTTTGCCGCTGACAGTAATCTTCTCATTGCATTTATGATACCCTTCACTGCAGTCGCAGAGAAAAATTAATTATTTATTGCATCGAAGAGCTAATCATTCATTATCTATCCTGGATGATCGCTTTGATTTGAATGTAGAATGGCTAGTATTCAGAAATAAGCTGCCTAGGGAAAAAGCACGCGTTGCTTTGTCATTATTGTTTGCTCTCACATTTTAGCATTCTCATTTAATATTACCGGTTGTCATATTTCAGCACTCATAACAGTTTCGATGTTCTACTTTGTTTGCAGTTTTATATGGAGTTTAGTCTCCAGTGGGGGAGAGGGGTGTTCAACTGTATGTGAGGCCGCTCCATCAGACAGTGGAGAGCATGACAACCAAATGGAACTTATCTGCCACACGTCTACATCGTTTGCTTGCCATGAACGAAGATCTGAAACCCGTCACTTCTGACACCGTAGTAGCCGGGCAGGCAGAGAATGAGAGGGAGAGAGGAGCAGACTAAGAGAGTGTTAAACATAGGAGAGAGCAGCAAAAGGAAGAGCGAGACAGAGAGAGAGAGAGAGAGAGAGCAAAGAAGAAGAAGAAGAAAAGCTCCCAGCGGGTTGAAGAGATGGGTTGCCCACTATATGATATGCTTGTTCGCTATGATTGCATGGATCTAATTTTTTGCAGTATGAAAAAGCTCGATCCTTGGTACATACATACATATGTACATACATACGTATCATGGTAGAAATCATTTTGAAAAAAAAAATTCTAAATGAGAACAAAAAATAGACAAGAAAAATATTCTCTACACCTCCCGCAATTCATTTTTATTGACCACTTGAACTTAAAAGAGTTTGGTAAAAAAAAAAGCTCTTTTCTTCACAAGACAACCACTGGCCGTTGATATGAAGAAGAGAACGTGCAGGGAGAGTAATTAGAGAGAGAGAGAGAGAGAGAGAGAGAGAGAATGAGCAGAGAGGAGGTAGAAAGAGAAGAGGGAGAGAGATAAGGAAAGGAATTAGTGCAGCGAGAAAGGAAAGTGAAGAGAGAAGAAAGGAAGAAGGAACAGAAGAGTAAAGAAGTGCGTTGATGGTCAACATATATAGAGTTTTGGCAATAAAAAGAATAATAGCCGGTCTCACAGATAATGACGGTTTCTCATGCTGGATTCCGTTCTTTGTGTCTTATCCTGATCGCTTGCTCTCCTCAAAAGAGCGATCCTTTGCATGACTGGGAAAAAACATGCGATTTATTGCGCAGCAGAATCATTCGAAGTATTCGAGACGAAACGAGGGAGTTGCATCACAGATTCTGCGTCATTCTTTATACACATTCTAGGTGCTTTCTTGAGGAAGTCTATTTGATTAGAGCACGCGACTCGTATTTCCGTAGACTCGTTCTTGGGGCAGTTCCTTCCAACAGAGAATACATTTTGTCACAAGTGAACTTTGACAATGTGATATTTTGCTAGACAACAACAGTTGTTGAAGTAAAATATTTATTATATATCATTGTGAATAACAATCAAATGTGTTCTTCGTGTGATCAGGCCGACCACGTCGACAAAGCCATTTGATTGTTATGAACAATGGAATATAATGATTCATTGAGAGAAACATACGACCATTGGCCGGTCCATTCATACATACACATTTTCTTCACGTGCACTGCAAATTTCTTGGAATTCTCTAAAAATGAGTATTGAAGTTGCAGAACAATACTGTGTGAAAAAGACTCGGTAGTCGAGAACTTCCCGTTTCGGTGGAATCTCGCAGATTTTCCATCATACGTATTGTCATCAATACGTATGATCTTCTTGAAGCATGGTCGATGTTTCCAGCTGCACATGCAATCTTAGTGGAAGTAGCATTGAAGAGTCGAAGAATACGACAAACAGAGCAGACTGTTCGCCTTTCTACGAACCTCGCCGCTCCTTATCACATCAGATTTTTCTTTAATTCCCGCAACATTTCTCCATCATCGATAAGCAGCCGAAATGGAAAACGAAGTACATACAAAATACTTACATATATCCAGATTAGACATGCTAGTTTGTTGGCTGATGTCTTAACACAACGAACTTTCTAAATGCAGTCGATTCCAGAGCGACATGTCATTTATGCGCGATAACATCGTATACCAAGAACATTGCAATAACACAGATCACTGCGCTGTGCAATCTGATTATGCAGGCTATCCAGCGTCTTATTGAACTTTCCGACTCAATTGGCAAATGTTGGCATTCCAAAAGTGCTAGCTTTTCGTTCACTTTTCAATTCCATGGAAACTTCATGCCAATATTTGTCATTGTACAAAATGTATACCGTAGAATTCAGCTCAAATGGAGGCAATCAGTCAACTTCAGTTCATTTGGAACTACGACACATCGCAACCCTACAACTGCAAGTAGATAAGATTTCGCTGCTCTGCTGTTTCCTTCGGCACGTGCATACAGATTCAAGACACTCTTTTCAGTTTGTTCATGGCACCAGGCATCGAATGGAGTACACGGTTTGGCACGCAGAACTTGCCTCTGGGCATCTATTTCATCACTCTCAGTGTCGTCTACGAATTCCTCTACTGTCTCTGCGCAATTGCAATGTGGGATCAGCGACAGCATTCGTGCTACAAAGTTAGATCCCCTCGAAACCATGCTTTTTTTTAAAATTTTAATGGTTATTATTTTTAAAGCTCGTTTATATCTACATATAAGTACATACAAACATATTGATCTTGGCCCAGTTATCAACAAAAGTATTTTTCAGATTATGATTTTTCTGGCTCTGAATGATATGTGCGGCCTTATCACAAGAGGAATTCTTCCCGGAATATATCTTCTCACAGCAGAAGTCTACTGTAGCCATCCAGCATTCAATTACTTGATTGGCGCCTTCGGATTAGGCAAGCTAACGTTGAAAGACATGCATAAGTAAATACATGTAGAACGGGGAGCTAGAGGTACTATAGCTGAAAAAATGAGAGAGTTCGAGAAAGAAGGAGAGGGAGAAAGTGAGAGAGGAAGAAAAAGAGAAGAGGGAGAGAGAGAGTGAGAGAGCGACGAAAGAGAGAGTAAGTGATAGAGCGATGAAAGAGAGAATGAGTGAGAGAGCGACGAAAGAGAGAGTAAGTGATAGAGCGATGAAAGAGAGAATGAGTGAGAGAGCGACGAAAGAGAGAGTAAGTGATAGAGCGATGAAAGAGAGAATGAGTGAGAAAGCGACGAAAGAGAGAATAAGTGATAGAGCGATGAAAGAGAGAATGAGTGAGAGAGCGACGAAAGAGAGAGTAAGTGATAGAGCGATGAAAGAGAGAATGAGTGAGAGAGCGACGAAAGAGAGAGTAAGTGATAGAGCGATGAAAGAGAGAATGAGTGAGAGAGCGACGAAAGAGAGAATGAGTGAGAGAGCGACGAAAGAGAGAGTAAGTGATATTGCGATGAAAGAGAGAATGAGTGAGAGAGCGACGAAAGAGAGAGTAAGTGATAGAGCGATGAAAGAGAGAATGAGTGAGAGAGCGACGAAAGAGAGAGTAAGTGATAGAGCGATGAAAGAGAGAATGAGTGAGAGAGCGACGAAAGAGAGAATGAGTGAGAGAGCGACGAAAGAGAGAGTAAGTGATAGAGCGATGAAAGAGAGAATGAGTGAGAGAGCGACGAAAGAGAGAATGAGTGAGAGAGCGACGAAAGAGAGAGTAAGTGATAGAGCGATGAAAGAGAGAATGAGTGAGAGAGCGACGAAAGAGAGAATGAGTGAGAGAGCGACGAAAGAGAGAGTAAGTGATAGAGCGATGAAAGAGAGAATGAGTGAGAGAGCGACGAAAGAGAGAGTAAGTGATAGAGCGATGAAAGAGAGAATGAGTGAGAGAGCGACGAAAGAGAGAGTAAGTGATAGAGCGATGAAAGAGAGAATGAGTGAGAGAGCGACGAAAGAGAGAGTAAGTGATAGAGCGATGAAAGAGAGAATGAGTGAGAGAGCGACGAAAGAGAGAATGAGTGAGAGAGCGACGAAAGAGAGAGTAAGTGATAGAGCGATGAAAGAGAGAATGAGTGAGAGAGCGACGAAAGAGAGAGTAAGTGATAGAGCGATGAAAGAGAGAATGAGTGAGAGAGCGACGAAAGAGAGAATGAGTGAGAGAGCGACGAAAGAGAGAGTAAGTGATAGAGCGATGAAAGAGAGAATGAGTGAGAGAGCGACGAAAGAGAGAATGAGTGAGAGAGCGACGAAAGAGAGAGTAAGTGATAGAGCGATGAAAGAGAGAATGAGTGAGAGAGCAACGAAAGAGAGAGTAAGTGATAGAGCGATGAAAGAGAGAATGAGTGAGAGAGCGACGAAAGAGAGAATGAGTGAGAGAGCGACGAAAGAGAGAGTAAGTGATAGAGCGATGAAAGAGAGAATGAGTGAGAGAGCGACGAAAGAGAGAGTAAGTGATAGAGCGATGAAAGAGAGAATGAGTGAGAGAGCGACGAAAGAGAGAGTAAGTGATAGAGCGATGAAAGAGAGAATGAGTGAGAGAGCGACGAAAGAGAGAGTAAGTGATAGAGCGATGAAAGAGAGAATAAGTGAGAGAGCGACGAAAGAGAGAATGAGTGAGAGAGCGACGAAAGAGAGAGTAAGTGATAGAGCGATGAAAGAGAGAATGAGTGAGAGAGCGACGAAAGAGAGAATGAGTGAGAGAGCGACGAAAGAGAGAGTAACTGATAGAACGATGAAAGAGAGAATGAGTGAGAGAGCGACGAAAGAGAGAATGAGTGAGAGAGCGACGAAAGAGAGAGTAAGTGATAGAGCGATGAAAGAGAGAATGAGTGAGAGAGCGACGAAAGAGAGAGTAAGTGATAGAGCGATGAAAGAGAGAATGAGTGAGAGAGCGACGAAAGAGAGAGAGTAAGTGATAGAGCGATGAAAGAGAGAATGAGTGAGAGAGCGACGAAAGAGAGAGTAAGTGATAGAGCGATGAAAGAGAGAATGAGTGAGAGAGCGACGAAAGAGAGAGTAAGTGATAGAGCGATGAAAGAGAGAATGAGTGAGAGAGCGACGAAAGAGAGAGTAAGTGATAGAGCGATGAAAGAGAGAATGAGTGAGAGAGCGACGAAAGAGAGAGATTGAGAGAGAGAGACAGAGAGTGAGCGAGAGAACGACGAAAGAGAGAGAGAGAGAGAGAGAGAGACAGAGAGTGAGCGAGAGAACGACGAAAGAGAGAGAGAGAGAGAGAGAGACAGAGAGTGAGCGAGAGAACGACGAAAGAGAGAGAGAGAGAGAGAGAGAGAGAGAGTGAGAGAACTACGAAAGAGAGAGGCGAAAGTGAGAGATAGTGAGTTAATAAAATTACAGCAAGAAACAGATAAGAAAATTGCAGGCATCTGGGGGACATGTTGCATGTCTTCATTATTGCTCGTAATCAATCGCTTTGTTGACTTTTATAAGCTTCGATTACTTGGAATGTTCTTTGAGGTTCTAATTGTACATTTTTGTAGGCAAATAGGCAGATGATTTGTTGTTGAGGGACGAAATACGCTGTTCTCGCTCTTGCTTCCCATCAGTTTCGGCCTCTACATTACAATCTTCACTCCTCCGACTGTTTTCAATTCCCAGAAAGGCGCTTTCTTTGTTGATCCCTTCATTAATTCTTCTCCCTTCAAAGTTAGCTTCTTCTGACTCTCTTCCTTGTGATGACCTCTTCAAGTTCTTCAGTACTCCAACTATTCTCTTGCCGTCAACAACATTTGCATTGTTGTGGGCACCAGCGCTCTCTACGTTCTGTTCACTATTCTCCTCTTTCTCAAACGGTTACTTCTGCTTTTCAAGGATATGTATGTAGCTCATCAATTGACTGAATGTTCAGAATAAAAGAAAGAACGCCGGCGTTTACAGCGGGATCCGCTTCTGTCTGTTACTTTTCTTTCTTTCCCCCACTTATTTCATTTTATCAATATACAAAGTATCTCACTTTATCTTCAGCTTTCTCTCTTTCTCCCTCTCAATGAATCGTCCCATGTCAGATCTTCCTTCAATCCTTCTGTATCGCCAGCCTGAATGTGGCCACGGCGTTAGTGTACATCTATTTACAGTTCTTCAAGGCTCCAACTTTCCTGCCCACCCTTGCCTCCCTTTGCCTCCACACTGCTCACGGTAAACCACTCGATTCCACCATCACCTATGTTCATTTCTTCTTTCCGTTCAGCTGCACCAATCTTCGTTTATCTTATATTGAACAATACTATCCGAGGTCGTGTTAAACAGCTCGTTCTTCGATCGGTAAGTGCAGTTGAGAGATGTTCATGTCTACTGGGACAACATAGAGGGAAGACGGTGACTTGCCGTCGATGCTACATAGCATTCTGGATAGTGTGTTTTCAGCATCGGGTTCGAATCCTCGTCGTCTCAACGTTTTATTTCCTAAAATACAAATTGTAGGGGAAGAAGCCGAAGATATCTCGCTCACTGCAAGGATGATGCTCTTTCCAGCGATTGACAAATTAAGATATCACCGTACATACATACGTATGTACATACACACGCACTCGTTCACTTGCAAGAACAGAAAATGAAATTATTGATGAGTGAAGATACTATAAGATCTCTCGAGATTGCACTTCATATCGACTACCATTATGTCACTTGCAACTTGCCATTCAAGCACCTTTCTATCAGTGAATGGATATGAAGAAAGCTGTGATTTGGAAAATAATATATTTAATTTTTCTTCAAATGCTTCAACGTTTTCGTTATTCGTCCACATTGGGAACACAAAATTTACAGGGAAATAATAAAAAATTTAAGTTTGAAATTATTCTGTTAAATGATCAGAATTACTGTATCTTTGCACATATGCCTGATTTGCCGCCTCCTTGCATCTCTCTCGCTCTCTATGTATCCACCCTTAGGCTTTCCCGTTGTGATTTCGAGAACTTGTGGAAACCGCAACCACATTTATGATAGAAAGTTCGAACTCACGAGACATCATAATAAAAGAACCTGAGTATATACCTGATATTAATACATGCGCGTTATTATGTTCACATTCAGATCATATTTACATTTTGTTGCTGGATTAGTTAGTAAACGTCAAATGAATAATCCATATCTTTTATTTCACCCCGTTTATATGGTTCGCTAGTCTTCTTCTTAAACTTTACTCAAGAGAGAGAAGGGAGAACAACTGTAAAGGCGGGAGAGAAGGACAGACAGTAGACGAGGTGGAATACCATCTAAGAGGAATATTCTCAAATTGCTTGGACTTACTCAACTTCATTTTCAGAGAAAACGCCATTAATGTTGACCGGCGAAACAGGAGGTGGATAACGAAGTCTCAGCTGTGCCTAGTGAATGGTGTCCCTCTCACGAATTCGACCGACTGCGACTTCCATGAAGGAACACTTGCGGGAGCAGAGAATGGACCAGCGTCTGCAGAAGTTATCTGCCATGTCGCAGAATTGGGCCTGAGAAGAGAAAAGATCATTGTTAACTAGAAGATATCAAGAGACTTCCTTAAAGAAGAGTAAATAGAGAAGTAGAGAAAGAAACCTGAGCAAGATGGTCGAATTGCGTGACACTTCTGGCCCAGCTGTGAAGCCATTGCTCGACGAGAACGAGCAGAGAATGAAACCACGGCCAGAGGAGGAGAATCCACTGTCTGCAGAGGGAACGAAAAGGAGAGAGAGAGAGAGAGAGAGAGAGAGAGAGAGAGAGAGGGACACGGCTAAGTGAGGGAGAGTGAACTCGCGTGGAGAGACAATGAGAGGGAGGGTGATCTCTCATGGAGGGAGAGTATGAGAAGGAGAATGATCTCGCATGGGGAGAGAGGAGGGAGTGGATAAGTGTAAATTATGAAGCCAACTCGAAAAGCAGAAGGAGAGTGAGCTCGAGGTAGGCGAGGAGCAGATAGAAGAGAGCCAGGAAGCACAGAGTGAACAGGAGAGGCTGAACAGGCCAAATTCGATGTCATGGGGTATTTATTGCAATAATTCCTTTTTCATGATAAAATAATAGCATGAGAGCTCGAGGACGGACAGGCTTGGCCGCAACGAATTCGGCAACTTTGATGGCTGTGCTGCTGAAGTGGCCACTGAGGGAGGCCAGGTGCTCAAGGAGATTCGAGGACGACGAAAAACTAAAGATTATTATGACCTCTTTTACCAAAATGAATCGACAACATAAGTATCTTCACCAACCCCGCATCGAACTGGCCGTAGGGGTTGTATTTCTCGAATCTGCAGCCAAAATTTTTACTAATGCGAATAAAAAATAAATTTAAAACTTCGAATTTTCTACCAATGAATTCTTCCAAAACCAGGATCTGACTGGTCAAGTTGCGATTCACAGTAGTCAGGAGCGGGGATTGCAGTGGCAACCGACTCGACTTCATCAGGATCCAGAATGTAGACACTCGAATTGCTGCGACTCCTGTAACTTCAATCACTATTCAGTTCACTATATCTTGGGAATGTACAACAAAAATTACTACCAATGAGAAATTCCGTGCATACAATTATAATAATTCTATGCCAAAATATATTGGGATTCATATACAAACTGACACCACAACAGCATCAGGTACGATATTCTCCAGAAATCTAAAAGAAATGTGCTAAGGATTTGGTTTTCGAAAGACTCTGAAATTTAAAAATATGAAACAAGCGAATAAACAACGAACTCCTCATCTTCGTCAAAGAAGTGGACAGTTTCATCCATTTCTACCGCTTCCTCGATATCCGAAGGGCAGCCAGGGATATCATTTTCTCGGCGATGGATCTTCCTACAACAGTGTCAATGCTATAACGTTCCCAACCACCTCTCACTCTCTCTCTCTTTCCCTCTCTGTCTCTCCCTTTTCTTCCCTTTGTCTCTCTCTCTCTCTCTCTCTCTCTCTCTCCCTTTCCTTCCCTCCGTCTCTCTCACTCTTTCCTTCCCACTGTCTCTCTCTCTCACTCTCTCTCTCCTTCCTTCCCTCTGTCTCTCTCTCTCCCTTTCTCTCTTCTCTTCTCTCTCTCTCTCTTTCTCTCTCTCTCTCTCTCCCGCGTTAGCTGACATCTTGCGTCTGATCCGCAGGGCTCTCTCAGTCTTGATGCTCTTCTTGCGTGGTCGGAAAGTGCGAGAAGCCGATGAAGAGAGGGCGGACTGGTGAGCCATGGTGCAGAGGAGAAGACAACCGTCCTGAGACGTAGAAACAAAGTGAAATGACCGATTGCTGCTCTATCATTTACCACCCTAAACTGTCTACATCTAAAGAGGGTCCAATAAACAACAAGATAAGTGAAATGCAAAGTGGGCAATTCATTCAAATACAAAATGTCTAGAAGATTAAGATTTCATCCCAGTGGCCCGCAACACAACAACAGTGGCATGTAAAGATGAATCATACCGCGTATAAAATCTTATCCCACCATAGTGCACAAAAGCAAAATAGCGAGGAGCGCTACAGTTCGCACTGCTCTTCTTTGATGTGGCTGATGAAGACAACGTTGATGTGTTGTAGATCATTTGGAACTCGCGCCCACCTTATTTCGCGCTTATTCTCTCTCTCTCTCTCTCTCTCTCTCTCTCTCTCTCTCTCTCTTTCTGTTTCTTATACCCGAGCGATTCTTCATCATCCTTTTAAATTTATGTTGTAATAACTCTTATCTCATCTTTCTACACTTTCCAGACTCCCTCTGTGCGAATGGAAGAAGTTGCATGGCAGATCTGGTTGGTGGCATCCCTGGTCTTCCTTCTCGTCCTTCTTATCTTCTCTCTCCTCGTCGCTCGCTTCTGCAAAGGATGTCTTGGCCACAGTCGCGTCTCCTACTCGGTTAGAACTTTGTTTTGGCCTTTTATTTGGCTGTATGAGATCCTTCAAGACCGCTATACCAAAGTAAAGAGAAAGAGAGATTGAGAAAGAAATAACGATTGAGAGAGAGAGAAAGAAAGAGAGAACGAGAGGGGGGGAGAGAATAAAAAGAAAGCGAGAGATTGAGGTAGGGAGAGAGAGAGAGCAAGAATAAGAGAGAGAGAGAGAGAGAGCAAGAGAGAGAGATAAAGAGAGAGAGAGAGATAAAGAGAGAGAGAGCAAGAACAAGAGAGAGAGATAGAGAGAGCAAGAACAAGAGAGAGATAGAGAGAGCAAGAACAAGAGAGAGAGAGAGAGAGAGAGAGAGAGAGAGAGACAGAAGGAGCACGAGGTAAAGATATAACCAGAGAGAATGTCATAGATCTATGGCAGAAGTTGCAGGTAAGCAGTGTGGCGTTCTCGCGTCGTCGTGGCAGTGACAGCATTCGTCTGCAGAAGGCCATTCGCATTCCGGAGAGAATGCTTGGAGGTGACGTGTTCCAGGAGGTCAGTCTTGCTCTCTTCTATCACATCTCTCCCTCTCTCTCCTATCACATCTCTCCCTCTCTCTCCTATCACATCTCTCCCTCTCTTCCTCTTTCAGATTCCCGTCACCGTCGAGTACGAATCCGATGCAGGGGAAGTCTTGCTGTGATGTTCCCCTCGACTTCTTCTCTCTTCAAGCTCAAAGCCACACGCTAATCAGCTAACAATAAGTAACAGTTTGCCATGTTTTGTTTCCACTCGAACTATAGCGTTTTACTCACTTGTACTTACGGGGGCTTGGCCCGACTTGACCAGATGTCAATTTGTGGTGTGTTTATATCAGTATTACATCCTGTGAATATATCTAGCAGCCTCAAAGGCACTGCACATTTCATTCTTCTTTACTTTGATCTGATTCTGTGAATAAAGAATTGCACAGTAATTATTATGTTTAAACGTTTTATTGATCCTCGCTGAATGAAGACGAGGACCCCGTGTACGGATGCCCTTTCAAAGGGATGGGAACGAATGGGCGGAGCCAGAAAGAAAAGGGGCGGGACGAGTGTCGCATGTCTGGTTCACAAGGAAGCTCTGGTGGCGAAGAAAGAGAGAAGACATGAGAGAAAGAGAAATGAGACTAACTGAATAAACCGTAAGAGAGAAGAAAGGAAGGAAGAGTTGGAAAGGACCGAGATATCAGAGGAATAAACACTTTCACTGCAGCAAGTCAGTGCGAATAGCAGAGGATATACTACAAAATGACAAGGTTACGACTCTCAAGATCAACCGAAAAATGAGGCGATCAATAATAAATGGACAAAAAAAAAGATCAAAGAAAAAGAAAAATAATTTTCTAAACCATATCGACACTTATTAACATTACCGTGCACATCGCATAACTCAGTTTCAGCGAATAAATAATATAACCTTTCAGTAATCGATCCATCCTTTCTATCATTAGTTGACGAGTCAGAGACCCTTAGGGATGGAGGGGGAGAATCTACACCTAAGATAACAAAGAGGGCATATGAGATTAGGAACTGAGGCTGGCTGAGTAAAACGGAGAGAGTAAAGGGAGTTGTTGTCTTCGAAGAAGGACAATTCAACGGAGGAAGCATCCATTCAAATCAGACTTGAAAGTACTGGAGGCGAGGTGAAGCGAGCTACGCTTGTAAAACGAACTATTTCAATGATAGAAGTCACAGGGACATATAAAGAGGAAAACGAAGACAAGAAGTGCTCTCACTACTTCAGGGATACAACTCATGAGACGACACGACATGACTACTTTCTTTTGAATGCACACTTGGACGATTCGTTGAAAGATGATCGGGTGAGAGAGTATGATCAAGCAGAAGGAGCAGAGAAAAAGGGAGGGTGGAATCAGCAGAGGGAGAAGCCAAGGACAAGGAAGGGAAGCAGTCAACACTGCTCTTCTCACTCATACCCGGCACGGCAATTCTCGAAGGGTGGAAGGGCCAGGCAGTAGTCTCGACTGTACAAGGGAGGAGAGGGATGGAGGATAGATCCACAGCAGATGATAAGACCAGAGGTATTATGGTGTCAATGCAACAGAGCCAATCTCGTGCTTTTCTTAAGCCACCTCAAGCAGATATCCTCAGCGAAGTGAGCATATTACAGAGAAGCTGCGAAAGCAAAGAGAAGAAGGTGAGTGGTGCGAGAGTGAGAGAAAGAGTGTGTGTTAGAGACCAGAAGTAGTGAGAGAGTACAGGGAGACGAGAGAGGAGTTCAATCAAACAATCACTCTAAGCGCGGCACGTTAAAGTTGTCTAATCATAATTTTGAAAGAGTATAAGAGAAGGCAGTTAACCTATAAAAGCGCAATAAAATGATCTCCTCTCTCTTCACACAGCGAAAAGAACACCAACCTCTGCCATTCTAGCTAGTATGATTAAATACAAAACAGTACATCAAATATATCTTCTGCATAAACATAAGAAAGTGCCCGTGACCACCCAGTACAAGAGATGTGAGGAAGGGAAGGAGGGAGGCATCATACATCTAAGGGAGGGTGCAGGAGGGGAGACGGAGAGAAAGGCTGGGAAAACGAGAGAGAGACAGAGAGAGAGAGAGCGAGAGACGGAGACCTTATCTGCCGACAGCACCGAAGGCGGAGGAATGCGAGTTGCCGTAGTGGTGGATATGAGGCTGAGGCCGTTGATGAGGAGTGGGGATCAGCGCATATTGAGCCATGATCGGGATGTGGTCCGAAGGCACGTGCGGGTGCGGGAAGCCGATGATCTTGTGCTGCTAGAATGGACTCAACCTTCCGAGTGTCAATTATAAATGTAATAATAAGTTAAGTGAACTAAATGAAGGAGCTGAAGTGCATTCCTCCCACAAAGAGAAGAGGGAAGAGAATGACTGACCTGAACCCAGTTCATGTCAAAGGGGCCCAGTACTCCGAGACGAGCCAATGACTGCGGGGAAGAGAAGATGTAGTCTATCATCCCCTTGAAGTCCAGCCTGCAATACAGAGTACTATTTTTTAATATTGATCACGTTTAGTATGGAAAAAATGAAGGAAAGACCATAGATGATACATGGATTTTAAGATGACCTTAAAAGTCTACAATTAAAGGAATGATGACTAACGTGAAGTTGGTGAATGGCACGACAGAGACATCGAGTGCAGAGTCGAGGCGGAGGGAGTGCGTGTAATTGGCACCGTCACTTGAAGAAGAGAACTTGTCCAGAGCAGAGTCATCCTTGAACCCTTTCAGATCCGGGTGAGTCCGAGACACGGCGCCCTTCGAGAGAAACTCGAACACTCCTGAAAGTGTCATTACTTCATTTCCTTTTATACTCTATTCCCACATTTATCATTGCAGGCAACTAAAGAGTCCCACGTGTGATTTATGAATCAACACGTATCTCTCCTCCAAATCCTTTTGGCAATGTCTAGCCAAACCCTATGCGCGGATTATTTGAACAAGGTTCACAAATGGACAAACATAATAAAAAAGATTGTGTATTAACTGGCTGAGCAAAGGCCAGTGCTTCTTCCATTGTATTTCTTGCAGCCCAAAGTAAGAGGATTACTACAAGTCCGCTACGAATGCGTCTTCGCTTGTTATTCATGCAGAGCAGTCCGAAAATAGAGCAAGCAATTCACTGACGCCATCCATTCTCTCTCTCTTCAAATCGGAGTTGTCCTGTTCATCCGCCACTTTTCCTCTTCATCAACTTCCCCGAATCACCGTCAACAACCGGGAGGACCCCATTTTGTATTGCAGAGCCATGTTTTGCTAGCCAAAGAATACAAAAGCTGCAGCGATCATGATCCTAACTCTCGTAGAAACAACTTTCCTTCAGCATTTCTCTATCCTCCTCTTGCAGTCAGTTTCCCTTGTCAGCATACTCTTTCTCTCTGCCTTTCTCTCTTTCTCTGTTTTTATACTCTCTATTTCCCTCTCCCCTCTCCACCCTCCCTCTTAACTGACCAGAGTCAGGTAGGGAATTGAGATCGCCGCATATGAGCACTGGCGTCTGGTGCGCAGCAATCCGGAATTGCTCAGCAACCTGAAAAGAGAACGTAAGAGTAAGAGAAAGAGAGAAGAAAATAATACAATGGAAAAGAAGAAGAGAAACAAGATGGGAACAGGCAACACGAGGAACGTAGTAGCAGCTTGACAGGCTTTCCCTTCTTCTACTCTTCTCATACTTTCACTCTTCAACCTTTGAGTCTTAAAACAGACGACAGATTGTGCGTATGACGGGGGGAGTGAGAGAACGTTTGCAAATGAGAGCAATGAGGTGGCGAGACGCTAATTTTTGCTCAGTAAGCGGGCGCGTAATGAATGCGGAACTTGCAGTTGCTGCGGGGAACAGACATCACTATGCAAATGAGAGACCAAATGAGCAGAAATTAAGCGAGAACGGCGTGTAAAGCGGAAGAAGTGACAAGAGCAGAGCAATCTCTGGGGAGGGGGACTGACACTCTCGACGAGTTTCCACAACTCGGTGGCCAGCATCATAGATTGGACGAGTTTGACATCGCAGAACTCCGGGTCCCAGTGGAAGTGCGTGGTGCACACGATGAGGGGGTGGCCCACGACGTTGTCTGCCGCGGGCATCGACACTCGACCAGGGTCTGCAAGGATCATTATCTCTTCTCATCACTAGGAAAGAGAAAAAACTCACGGTTGGCATAGACGGCCTCCTTGACCTTCAAGACAGCGCAGAGTGCAATGTTGTCCTTTGGCATGACCCGGTTGAGCATGTGCTCTGATTGCTGCGCCTTCTTTATTGCCACCTGTAGAAGGACCATTCTGTTTATCCCTTCAGAAACAGAAAAAATTTTCAGTCAATTCCTATTATTACTAATCCAATTACATAGATCCCATTCAGTCACAATAACAAAGGCCGGCAAAACAAAGTAGTACAATTGTGCTCTGTTCATTTGTGAAATGTTAGCATTCCCCGGTAATAATAACTACGAATTCAGAATTATGCAATCGCCACGTCCTTTATTTGATTTGTAATCCCTCAAGAGAGGAGAAGAGAGAGAGAGAGAGAGAAAGAAACGGAAAGGAAGACAGATGGAAACGTAGGAACCTGCGTGAATTCGAAGAGATGTTCCCGTTCGATCTCGAATCTAAAAATAGAAGTAGTTCCCCCATGTTCTGGCTGAATAATGTGGACAGAGTACACACAACTCACGCATGCCGTGTTCAGCATTAGAATGCGCTGGGGAGCCATACTAATGACAATTGCACGTACAACGGAAAAGACTCCTTTTTACATTTCTATTCCCCTTTTCTACTACTTATTCCTCCTTCATAATGTTTGCTTAATTTCTTACACCGTCATTGTGAGGCCTTATTCTCATCGAAGCAATGAAAACCTTTCCTATGCACAACTATTTGGATGTCGGTTGAAAAGTACAAACCGAAATAAACAACGATTCCTTGATTCTGTTTGTTTAAAAGTCCCGGCTAGAAGCAAGCATCTCTGCATCTCTCTCCTCTCTTATGTCTTCACTCTCTCTCGTCATCTTACAATGCACTTTCTGTGCTCCAATGTCAGGCCAATAACAATACAACATATCGGAGAGAGAGAGAGAGGAGAGAGAGAGAGAGGAGAGAGAGAGAGAGAGGAGAGAGAGAGAGAGAGAGAGAGAGAGTTCCCAAGAGAGTGGCAGCCACTGGCAGATTCAGTCGTCAAAAGCAAAGAGAAAGGGACACACGATATTAGAAGACTTCCTTCAGCTAGCTCATTCTGAGCAAACATCATCAAAATCAACATTATTACACGAAGGAATCTACTAATGAAACATTGATCAAAAGAAGGGAAAAAAGTTAAATAATGAGTGGGCACAAAAACTGACTTGTCGCTTTTCCAGAAAATTGCGCATCCGTCGACATATTTGCGATCTTCCTCGTTCATTGTTTTCGCTCGACTCTTGGGAGAGAAGATGGAAGAGTAGCCGAGTGCCTTCATCTCCGGCTGGAACAGCAGTTTGTACTGCTCCGTCCCGACCTCCTGCAACGAAACAAAAACATGCTTATTCCAGGCCTTTTCAGGGCGTAAATCATATGAGCTGTATGATGAGTGTCAGTCCATCGTAGTTATTATTCTGTGGAATGGAATGCATTACTGCCTCTGCCTATTGCAGCGATAGTCGTGCTCCGAAGTTGGCAAGAACATCCCTTGTCTGTTTCCCTTGGCATAAGGAGCGGTGAATGTGTAAGAGTTGTGCCAAGAATAGAAGAGAAACGCGCTCCAAGTGAGGGCAAGGCAAGGCGAGGCTTCGCGAGATCAATAATAAGCTCTCGTCTTTCTGCTTTCTTCCTCTTTCCACTCCCACCCAAGATGCGCCTCTCAGATATGATCATTCGTCTAGGCCAGCTGCATTTCGAAGCGGAAGAGGATGAGAGAATGGAATTGAAGAAGAGAACTCGCAACAAATTCAGTGTTGCAAAAACGCATCGGAAATATATAATTGAATCGAGCAAAAAATTGGAATGCCCGTACACCAACTCAAAATTCCATGAGATTTGAACCTGCAGAGTGATGATATCAGCTTCGTAGTTGCGAATCTCTTTGAGAATGGACTGCTTGCGGTATTCCCAGTTGAGAGACCAGCTGGGGCAATACGAGTAGATCGAAGTAGTCGCATACGTGTCGCACAGCACGTTGTAGCACAACACCGTGAATGTTGCTGAATATATTCATTACTCTTCTGATATCTGTGCACCGCAGCTCTTTCAAAACTACTGTAAAGAATCGCTTCACTTTGAATAAACGTTATTTACAGCATTTACTGTACTGAATGTGATGTTTATTGTAACTTTAATCGTGTTTTTACCAACAAAGAGCTGACTTTGTTCAGCATTAAGCAACTATCAAATTAATTGGCTCACACTTCACTTAAAATGAAGAGTGAATATTATCGGTCAGGTGGGCGGTTAACTGATGGGGGGTCAAATCAGGCTGGCTCGCTTTTTCTTTGCTCTCTCTCTCTCTCTCTTCCCTATTCCCTTTTCAGCGTGCACACAACGTTGCAATATATAACTCGTTTCTGCTCACTCGGAAAGGCAAAAGCAGATGACACTAGACAAAATCCAGCCTCTCTGACAGTTTTAGGCTGTGACCCCTTCACCTTTCTGTCTGTCTCTCTCTCCCCTTCCTCTCCCACGAACTGTCTCTCTCCCCTCCGCTCACGCTCATTATCTCTACCCTCCTCTCATTCTCTCTCACTCTCGCTGATTCCCTTTATAACTCTGCCAACATGTCCATGTTCCATCTCAGTTCTCACTTCGATTATTCAATCCCCCTCAAATGGGTTTGTTCATCCACTCTTGGCTCTCTCAAACATGGTGGCTTCATTAGCCTTCCCCTTTTTCTCTAGACTCTCTCTGAACGGTGTGCTCTCTTCTCTTCCTTCGATGCTCAGGCTGACCAATTGGACGTTCCGGGTCGGCGTGCCGTATCATGACCCATGTTCGATCCGGTGGAGGCACCGTGTTGACTGCAAAGAGAAAGTGAATAAGAAAGCAGACGAGAATAGGCAGAGAGAGAGAGAGAGAGAGAACGAGAGAAGCAGAGTGAGTAAGAGTGGGGGGACAGCTTGAGAGAAAGCTTGAATGAATGAGCGAGCGAATCAATGAATGTATTATGAGTTTGTATAGAAGAAAAATGAGACTAGACATTGCAAGACGAAAAGATGAATACAGTGAACATAAAGAAATAAATGTGGAGTATAATTGTAAGAGCTAGATTTCTTGGTCTCTGGAACACTTGTAACCCAAAGCTAAAGACACGAAAAATGAGACAAGATGTGATCAGTGCTGAAAAAGCTTCGACTCTCAACTTCGGACTGGTGGGTTACAGAAAATCGGTGCATCCGGCATGGGCTGGAGGGGTTAAACGAATAGAATAACGCGTTGTCCTAGAGGTTCAACACTGTGCATGCATCGAACTTTTAATGCACTAGATGCGATAAAATCCATAGATATAACCATTTTCATTAACAGTAGCTTCAGTGTTCCACTTCGTTGGTTCGATGTCTCGCATGATTCAAAAATGTTCTGTAATGCTTGAAACAAGACCATCTCTAAAATTATATCCGTGTCCGCATACTATATATTAACTCATTTCACAGTATGGCCGATTGGGCCCAACAATGAAATCTACTCCTTTTGATTCATTCTTTGCTCTGTCAGCAGACACAGCATAAGCTGCCCCCTCCTATGCTTTGTGTGGTGTTTCTTCTCATGTCGGCATTAAGATTTCAATGCAGGATGAGTCGGGTTGAAGTTGAGGAGAGCAGTGAACAGGAAGTGTGTATGTTGTGTAGCGAAAGAGAGAAAGAGAGAAAGAGAGAGAGAGAGAGAGAGAGAGAGAGAAGATTATTGCATTGGTATGGGAATAGTAGCATAGAGAGGCGAGAGTGCATGGAACGAATGAATGCAGAGTGAAGATCGGTGAACACATGTAGAGGTAGATTACAGAGTGAAGGGAAAGTGGAGGCGGGAGGAGATGGAAACCAGAGCGCTTAAGATGCTTTCGTGTCTGGCTGGCAAGACTTGCGATGTCGGAGGATTGGGAAGGAGGGGGGAGGGCAGGGAGTGGGTATAGGGATGGATGATGAGAGACATGAGGAGAGGAGAGGGCAGAAGAGAGAAGAAAGGAGAGGAGAGAAGAAGGGAGTGAAGAGAAGAAAGGAGAGGAGAGAAGAAGGGAGAGAAGAGAAGAAAGGAGAGGAGAGAAGAAGGGAGAGAAGAGAAGAGAGGAGAGGAGAGAAGAAGGAGAGAAGAGAAGAAAGGAGAGGAGAGAAGAAGGGAGAGAAGAGAAGAAAGGAGAGGAGAGAAGAAGGAGAGAAGAGAAGAAAGGAGAGGAGAGAGTGTGCCACGTTGGACCACCCCAGGCACTGGGTACACGAGGCAGTTAATGGTGACCACTGATTTATGTCTCTACAATGAAACAACGCGTTATTTGTCGTTCAAGACGCGCGGCAGCTGGAAGAAGAAGAAGAAGGAACAGAGCTACTTCTTATTCGTAGTTCACACGCTGTCCATCTCTTTCTTGGACAGAGAGCAAGGAGGAAACAAAGACAAAGCAGTCAGTCACCAGCCATAGAACATCAGCGTCTGGGGCACCACAATTGTTACAGCTTGAAATTGGCTTACAGTAAGATGCTAATTTTAAACTACTTATGAGATTTAGCTGTCCCTACATCAGTTAGGTCCAAAACTCAATAGCTCTTCCTGTTGATATCCTAAAAGCCGCCCTACGTTCAACGCTCAGAATGTACTTACCTGAACTATACAAGTGCAACGAAATAGTACAAAACGACGAAATACCTTTTTTTGCAGATGCTTCGGCAATGTCATGGAAACACCTAACGCCACAGTACCCATTCTTCATCTCCTAAGCCTCTTCTCCACGTGGTTTTGCACAAGATTTCCACTCAAGCGGATAAACACCCCATGTCTCATGCAAAAATTGCAGGTACTCTTTGCTCGTGCATTTTAATATCTCATCACTGCAGAACCAGTCGACGCTGATCTCTATCGTTAGAAGTAAAGTACATACGTACTGGAACATGCCCTGTCAAAGGGCAGAGAACTAAACAAGAGGCCAGCTATGACGATACTGATTGTGAAGAGAGGATGTGGGAGAGAGAGAGAGAGGAGAAAGAAAGAGAGAAGAGAGAGATGAAGCGTAAAAGGTAGGGTCTGTGAAGGAGGCATACCGACCGTTGGCCTTTTCTGACCCTTGGTGCCGCGGCGCCCCTTGCACGATAGGCGACATCAAAGGATCGTGAGAGAGGGGAGAAAGAGAGAGAGAGAGGTTAGACTGCATGCATGCACATGTGCGCGCAGCCGTTAGACTCTCTTGGAAAAAAAGAGAAAGGAAAGAGAGAGAGGGAGAGAGAGAGAGATAGAGAGAGAGAGAGATTTTACTTCAGCGCGCCGAGCACCGACTGGCAGCAGCAACAGTCCTTCCCAGACACAAAGCGTCTTTGTCCCTTCCCCCCTTTTAGTCTCATCCGCGATTCCAGTAGTCCCTTTACTATGACTGACCCTCTCAGCGTAGTCAGCCGATCTCGCCAGTGAGTTCAATCAATTAGGTGACCATTCATTGGTCTCTCCAATAGAAAAAAAGGAATAAGGATGACGGAGAGAAAGGGGGAAGAAACTGAGAGTGAAAGGACAGAGGAGAGAGAAATCTCTATAGGAAAAAGGAAAGACGAAAGAGAGCTCAAGTCATCAAGGTCGTATTTCGGTCAGCAGGTCAGCAGCCGTCCATTTCAAATTATCTCAGTCAGCGACTGGAAGAAGAAAGAGGGAAAGCGAGGAAAAAGTGAAAGACAGCAGGAAAAAAAGAGCACAAGAGAAACAGAGAATAATCTATCAACATTTTCCTGTCATCTTCTACTTCTCCTTCTGTTGCATCTGCGACTTCATTCGCCCATTGGCCCCCATTCTCACGTGTGTGTCTCATGCCTGGTTATTGGTGCGGAGTGATGAGGCGAGAGAGAGAGAGAGACAGACAGAGAGAGAGAGAGGAGGGCAAAGAACGTGAGAGAGAACATGTGTAAGCATGGACGAAGAGGAGGGAGGTGACTGATGAAATGACCCACGCCGTTTGCGTCTTGTCCTCGTGCCCATGCATAACGGACGGCTTTCTCCTTCGCCTCCCTCTTCTTTCTTTCTCTGCTCTTCCCCTTCTACGATCTCACTATGTCATACATTGACAGGTGACAGCCTTAATCTCTCGTGTTCCCATGTCTCCTCTTCTTGTTATCATACAAGAGAGCAAAGAATGCTAATTCTGGTTGAATCCCTGGCAAAACCTCATAAGAATGAAGGGCAGCTTAAGGCTTCCTCCTTGCTAATTCGCTTGCTGCCAATGCTAGTTCAGTGGAAGTGAGCAAATAAAAAATATAGAAACTTGCAGGCGTCGGCACTTTGCATCGGGAAAAAATTGCTGAATTTACATTGAATATTCCAAGTATGGAATAGGGAGAAGGCATCCCCCTCTTTTCCACTCTCTTTGTCAGCTGTAAAGCCATCGAAATGGCAGATGCGATCGAGCAAAATGTGTGAGGGTCAAGACGAAGAGAGAGAGAGAAGGATGCTGAGAGAGAGACCATAATAGGCAGTGAAGAATAAAGATGCAGATATGCATTTGTGCTAGAGAAAAATTTGCTCAAGATGTCAGCTGGTCGTTGACTCGATTGCTGTGGTGACCTCGCTAGAAATGTTGTGAGAGATGGACGGAGGAAGTAGCAAGCAGGGAGCCGCCGAAGACGGCATCCCCCATCCGTCCCACTCCTCCACACCCTCCCAGACTGCAACCAGTTGAGGGGGACACGACCATTTCTACACTAGCATAATAAGAAAGTGTTGGGGAGGAAAAGAGACTCGAGAAGGGTTGTCGAGGAGAGTGGGAGCCTCCCGAGGGAAAGCAGCCTTGCCAAGGAAGAGAGAGAGCGAGAGAGAGAGAGACAGAGAGAGAGAAAGAGAGAGTGAATCCTTCACTCTCCGCCATTCAAGATGAAATGGAGAATGAAAATAGAGGAAGCAGTGAGCTGTCATGAGAGTTGTGAAGAAGGACTCTGATGCCCCTCTCATTCTCCCGAAAGTGAAGACGAACAGCAGGAAAGGCCTTGCAAAAGGCAGCATGAGCCTTTTTTCACAAGGGGAATAAAAGAGGAGAGCACGGAAATGAGGATAAGGCTAGGAAATGGGCTGATATAAACTGATTGTGAAAGGAGAAGGAACAGATGAGTTAAAGCCAGAGCAAGCTGCAACAGTTGAACTCCTAGTCCTCGATAAAGATAGAATTACTTGATGAAGTCTGTTGGAAATGGTAGAGGCACTAATGCAGAAAGTGTGCTTGGCTGGAACACATAGGCAAAAAACATTGGCGTGGGAACAATGTTTTGTTTTGTTTTAAATAGGAAGGACTGGACAGGACTAGGCAAGAGAGAGAGAAACAAAACACCCAGAAGAGAGAAGTTCCCATGTTAGATTTGGAGCAGCCAAGTCTGCGTGGCGAGACTGGCTGCTCCAAATCAAATTTGCACACCAAAATTATCAGCAAGAGTAAAGGCGTAATGACAGCAGACTGAATGAAAGTAACGGGATTATGATGGTACAGGAAGTAATGCCAGCTGGAACAGATTGAAGTGGAAGGTCTAGGAAACGAGAAGCAGGGTCTGAGACAGAGGAAGAAGTAAAGAATTGCCGGGGTCTTCCCATGTGAGTTCACTTGCACTCTAAGGGCGTGAAGAGAGGGGAGAAATGGCACGGGCTTTTCTCTCCTCTTTATTGTAGTCTACTCCTCCATTCAAAGTCGCTTTGTCGCAGATATTGTGCAGAACACTGGATCCGCTGCTAGCATTTCCATTCCTGCCATGTATTCCTTCTTTCTCCCTTCTTCTCTCTCTCTTTCATTTCTCGGCGATAGTTCGCACGGAGCCAGCACGAGACATCTGTTGATACGAAAGGAGTATCCCGGTCGTCAATGGTACGAGTCTCTCATCTCCCTGGCCATTCTTCACTTTCCACCACTCACCACAGTCTCTCCCGCCACCGACCGCGCCGTCACTTGCGTGTGCAAACACGCGACTGCACCAGGCAATACATGGAATTCAACAAGCAGATGCTAAGAGAATCAGAGATACCAAAGATGGAGATATACCCACTGGTAGAAATAAAGGAAATGTAAAACTGTGTCGAGGGCGGCCGAGCAACATGATTGTGAGATGAAAGAGGCACGGAGAAGAAAAGATAGAGAGAGAGAGAAGCAGAGGGAGAGAGAGAGAAAGAGAGAGAGAGAGGCAGAGGGAGGGAGAGGAAGCTGGCGCGGCTGCCGGATGCGGGCAGTAAGCTCACTCGCTCACCTTGCTTCAAGCCCTTCAGAAAAGAGCTCTGGCCGGTTGTAAAGCATGAACAGATCTCGCAGAGGGAGAGAGTGTAAGTAGGCAAGCTAGCAAAGGCATGGAAGAGATGCGGAATATAAGGAGCGAAAGAGAAGACCAAGAAAAGCCTGCTTACCGTATTTATCCCTGTGACGCGTCCTGAACGATGAAGGAGAAGCAGCAAAGACGTCTAGGTTAGCATCAGAAGAAGAGGCAGAGAGAGAGGAACTCATCGGGGATGAGGAGGGGTCAGAGGAGATTGAAGTGGATGTGGAGAGGGAAGAGCAGGCCAGGCCATCTGCGAGACGACGCATCTCATCCGTCTCCACCTCCAACTCCTCTCCTTCATAGTCAGTCGGAGATGGCGGCTGGTACTGATCACAGGGCGAGTAGTACGTGCAGCCAGTCCCCACTGCCGGGTACACTGTCAGCTGGGGAGGAGTTCGGAAGAAGGAGATCAGAGTCGGATGGCCGAACTCGTTCAGTCCGCGTGTCACGAACAGCGGCTGCTGTTCAGAGGGCGGAGATGGCTGCCACAGAAGGGGGAGCTGCTCGGCGCCTCTGCGACGAGGCTTCAGAACAGAGTACGGCAGCCCGTTACCGTACTCACTCCCTTCGTCGTCGACACAGAGTCGGCCACCGCCAAGAGTTGTCAACTCGACAAAGTCTTGGCGAGCTGTGGCCACGAGAGGGCCGCTCCCGTTGCGGGCGGACGCCCTCTTCTGCTGCAACTCGGCCCATCTCTTGGCACGACGCGCAAATCGCTTCCCTGTGCTGCCGCCCCTGACTGCTCCGTCAGAAAGCATTTTCTCGGATGCTGGCCACGGGCCACGAGCCCGAGGCTGATGACTGACGCAGCCGCTGCTTGTGGTAGATGAGTTGTCACTCATTTGAAGGGTTGGAGAGACGCGAGTTTATATCATAGCAAGGAGAAGTCGACGACGAGAAAGGAGAACCGAACTGAAGTCGATCACTGATTGCTGGTTGAGGACTGAAGAGAAAGGGAATAGATGGACGATGGTGAAAGTGACGATGACACACACGCAATGGAGGAGATGACCGGGGGAGGGAGGAAAGCACGGAGACAAGAGAGAGCAGAGAAAGAGAGACACGAGCAGAGGGAATGAGGAAAGCTCGGAGACAAGAGAGAGCAGAGAAAGAGAGACACGAGCAGAGGGAGGGAGGAAAGCACGGAGACAAGAGAGAGCAGAGAAAAAGAGACATGAGCAGATGGAGGGAGGAAAGCACGGAGACAAGGGAGAGCAGAGAAAGAGAGAGAGACGAGCAACGGGACGGCACTCACTCCTCCCTTTCTCTCCCTCTCTCCTTCTCTAGTCGTGTCTCCCTCTACGCTGCTGCTGCCATATGGGCGGGGCAGTACAACGAAGTCCCGCCCCTCCCTAATCCATCCTTCAACCTCGACGCTCTCGCCAGGTAGACACACAGACAGAATGCCATGAGAACACGCACAATCAAAGAAGACATATACTGCACTTTCGCAATCAGAAACACTACGAAGTGGTTTGGACATCTCGTTAAAGAGTTATAGTTGAAAATGCTGAAAGACGTGGATGAAAGATGAGTACTCTCAATACTACTTGAATTGCATTAAACTAGCTGGAGAATCATCTTATAAAGAAGAGATAGGATTTCGTGGGAGGAAAGCAAGAATAAGACAAGCAGAAGTGAGAGGACTTGAGTTATTGAATGCGGTGGGGAAAAAGATAAGCTTAGTCTTTACCATAATCCAAGCACATCTTTTGCTACCCATATCTTTTCCCATTTCAAATATACATCTTCCCTCGTCTCCTTCTTACAAAATGAGTAGATGCATCCGAGGTAGAGAAGAAACAAAGAGGCAACCACAGAGGAAGAATGAAAGAGGAGAAGAACGTGAGACCATCAGATGAATAAAATGATGAAGAAAGGGAAAACGAAGAGCTAAGAAAACGAAGAAGGATGAAGAAAGTGAGAAAAGCCACCGCATCTGCAGACTTCTCAAATGTCATCCATTCAATTCCATTTGCCCATTCCGTTTCCTTACCTCTGCTCTTCCAAAGTGAATTACAAGGATCTACCAATTCCCTTTTCATCAATCTTCCTTTCATGAAAGATGGAAAGAGAAAGAGTTTTGATGTGCAAGCATTCAAGTTGTTTGTGCACTTCCCTCGTCTAAATGATAAGAGATAAACAAGATGTTGAGATTGGCTGACGCACACGTCGAAACAGCCGTCTGATAAGGAGGCCGAGTATCCCAAAGGCTTCAATAGCTTCGTCCCATGTAAAGGCAGACAGGTTTTCGGTCATGCTAATCGGGATTCGGAAGCCGGTGAGTGGCAAACTGGGGAAGCTGTCAATCTCACTCCATGCGTAAGGAGAAAAAGAGCAAACTTCTATGTTTCTAATGCCTCATTCCTTTTTGTGACAGATTCAAAGTGCATTGTGAGTTCTTTTTCTATGATGTAGTATTTTTGTCTCTTATACCCATCAAGACCTCATTGTTTATCACGTAGTGTCCAGAGATGGGACTAGAAAGGGCATGAGCCAGGTGAGATTGAAAGTCCGTGAGAGTCTGAAGTGTGTGAAAGTGAAAGAAGGAATCTCCAGAATACCTGTTTCGCCTCTCAATCCCCTCACTCTCCTCAGCGCATGCTCTTACTGAACAACGACGTCAAGTTTTTGTACGTGTGCTTTCCCCTGTTCAAGGAAGGGCTCCCCGTCTTGACCCCTTTCCGGGCGTAAGAATAAAATGACACGGAGAAAGGAAAAGAAATTAACGAGGGAGAGAGGGTGAGAGAGAGAGGGAGGGCGAGGGAGGGCAAGGTAGAGAGAGAGGGAGAGAGAGAGGGCAAAGTCCCCGCAGGACACGGTTTCACTTCCTGTGTGTGGCCACCATTCATGAGACGGAACTGTCTCGTGAAATTATGAGGCCTAGAAGTGGAATTAGGCAGCTGAAGAGAAGCCGAAGTGGCTCCTCTGATCCTTTTCATCTTAATTCCTCTCATTCTCCTGCGGTGTCCGCATTTTGATTGGTATACCTTTCTTCCAAATGAAGGGGTCATTTCGAAATGGAGTTGACTGTGCACCAACTAGCCAATCTCTCCGATAAGCTATTGTTGTAACAGCCGCTCGGAGTGCCTACAACTCTTCGCGAGATGGTTGTCTTGTCTCCCGCACTTGCTGTTTCCATGCGATTGGACATATCACGGGACAGAGTGAGGATGAGAGATTATGGGGGATAGAAATAAATATTTGAACCGAGAGAAGAAAGGGACTACTAACTGTGTGTGTGAACAGACAGGGGCCACCTGCAACCAAGAACGGGAGAGAGTGACCGGGGATGACCTTCAGCATGAATCCCACCAACAGATCCTTTTGTTTCCCCAGCTTCTGCTTCTCTCTATTCATCATACGCAATGACCATATAAGGCATTTGTTGAACGGAGATTCATTATCTTCTTGCTTCACTACTCCGTATCAAGATCGATATTGAGAACGGTTGACTCTGAGCGGGCCGCAACTAGTAACAGCTGAGCTCTGAAGTGTATGCAGAACTGTCTCAAGAGGGAGTGCGTCTCCTCTCTTCCTTCTCTCCAAAACCACAGTCTACTCGGTTCTACTCACAAACAACACTCAACTCGTTCGCGCTCTTTTTCCGCTTTCCAGCTGGCAAAGTTATAATCTATTGGAGCGCACATCATTTGTAACAGCTGGTACGAGAAGAAGAAACTAAACGCAATAGAGAGAATAAGGAGAAATGACGAGGGCCAAATTTGAGCATTCTGTTAATGAAAATGAAAGAGAGAAAACAGTAAAGAGAGCAAAGAACACAAAAGAGTGTCAACATACTGGCGAGGTGATCGAGGAGAAACTGCAGAAGCTTCTGCGCTCCATTCTGCTCGTGGTAGATCTTGCTGATTTCGGGAGACAGCGGGTTTCCTTGTAATCCTGAAATAAAAAAAATTTTTGGATTCAACTTTATTTCTCGTTTTGTTGTCCAGAATGATGATGTGTTCTAAATTGTATTTGATAAAAATAAAACATACTAAAATAAAACATTATTTCGTGGCCTAATATCGTCTATACCTCAAGTGCAGATTTAAAGAAAATGGACAAAAGGTCTAAAGAATTATCCATATCTCGGCTTCGATGTAAAGCTGTCTAATAGCTAAAAGAAAAGGGTAGGAAGAGTTGTTCAGGCGAGAAAGAGGGAACAGGTACCTTCAAACGCTAAAAATCCTTTTTTTTTTTTAACTAATATAACTTTAACATAGCAAATAATCC
The DNA here is from genome assembly GCA_945643635.1 of Allodiplogaster sudhausi. NCBI lineage: Eukaryota > Metazoa > Nematoda > Chromadorea > Rhabditida > Diplogasteridae > Allodiplogaster > Allodiplogaster sudhausi. The sequence goes on from CALZFC010000015.1 coordinate 2,162,073, forward strand.
TTTGAAAAAAATACAATTGACTTCTAAGTCTGATACATAAGTAGAAATGTCATGGTTAACTCACCTGTGTGTAAGACAAAATCATGTAATACAAAAATAGACGATTTCATTCGAATATTACATTACTATTCATTGTTCTTAAGTAATCATAGATAACTATGTATCCAGTACTCAGTAGATTATTCTAGTTGTCTTTTTTCGCAATGACTCATAGAAATATTTTACTTCAACAAGTTAATTTTCTTGCAAAATAAAAATAAAATATTAAAAAAAAAAAATGTCACACTACAAAAGGCAATCTGATAAAATAAATGAAAAACAAGAAAGTAGGGACGATGAACACTGAATTGACTACGATAGGGAGCCATGATTGACAACCCGTTCAATGTTAATACTTCATTGTCTCTTAAACCCACACATCCTTAATTCAGGGATAATTGAATCACTAATGTGGCATTAATAGGAAAGATCCCGTTTCTTTTGATGAGGCCCGTTAACACTTACCCCCGTTAATGGAACCTCATAGGCAATACAGATCCAATGGATTAGGAAGCAAGACATGTAAATTCAAGGGCCCTAATTTTCTTGCCTAAAAACATTACTTACAGTATGTTCAAGAATCTAAAAAATAAAAAAAGCTGAAAGGGAATAAATATATTTATAAAAGTCGTATGGGCATTTTAATAACAACAATAGTACAACACAGCAATATTATCGTAAGTCCATTACAGTGCTTTGTGGCTATGAACTACGGTTTTACATTCAGTTAACTTAGCACGATAATTGCGCCATACGCACTGGACAAATGAATAATATAAAAATATCTTAACAATTTAACAAGAAAGGGAAAAATCCACGAAGCTATTAAAAAAGAAACTGCCCGTTTGCTCCGAAACCCTACATGTGTGCTTCCATTTTCAAGCGAAGATTTATTTTAGCTTGATAAAATATAATAGTTGGTGGACGAACCAAGAGTTTGCAGCCGAAACAGCTTGCCGAGCTCGTAAGGAAGTACTCTGAGCTGGTTGAAGTTGAGATAGAGATGGCACAGTGAAATCATATCTCCGAGCTCTGCAGGAAGGCTCCTCAGCTTGTTATGCGACAAATCCAGCATGGTCAAGCAGCTCAACTAAATTCCACAAAAGGAACATTTAAAATGCTTTAAATTTTAAATATAAAAAAAACAAAAGGAACATTTCAAAATCATAAGTTTTTAATGGAAGAAACAAAAATTAAAATTGAAAAAAATTAACTCACGTTGGAAATCTCGGGTGCAACTCTTGTTAACAAATTCCCGTTGAGAAAAAGGGCCGTCAAATGTTTGTTGTCCCATAGAGACGGAGACACGTTCTTCACCTTGCCTGCAAGAGCTTGCGTTTTTTTCCTGGCCATTTAAGAAACAAAAAGGGAAAAGTAGCAACTAAAAGAAACGAAGGAACAAACCATGAATCTCGAGTTCGGTCCACCTCGTGAGTTTGCCTTGCGTTACCTCGTCGCCACTGAGGATGCGATGAACTCGCAGCATTCCATTCGGCAGCGTCTTCTTGCCCTCGGGACTCTCCTCCTTTGTAAGCGGCCGGCCCGCTCCGCCACAATCCTTATCCTTGTATTCGCCATTCGGTTCTCCGGTTTGCATCCGTCCTGGAAAGGTGATAAGAGATGACAAGGAACGGAGACTCGAGCTAAGGTGCTCAGAAGAGGCTGCACCTAGACGGTGTGGCGGCATTCGATGAGACACACTCACAATCTCAATCTATCTCGACCAAGCAGCTGATGATCAAACCACGCTGAAGGCTTCCTCCGATCTATCTCTTCACAACCCTCTTGGCCGGCCAGACGCACACCAACAGCATTGTACACGACCGCAACGCGACCGCATCGCGTCTCAGTTCTGAATTTTGAAGAAGAGTACGATATGTTTGGGTGATTTGTACTTTGCATACTGCCATGTTGCAACGTTCTGTGATCTGTTTTGTCCACTTTTATTATCGCTTGTATCATTATGCTGCGTTTCTGTCATGTTTTTGAGATGAGAGGCCTTTGTTTCGTTATATGTTCTTATCGCAGCATGCTGAGATGTCTGGAACGCATATTTACCGCCAAGTGATAGCTCTGTTACCAGGACAACAGGGAGTGAGCTGAATGTCAGCTCCTATAAATGGGTCTCATGGGCGCATCGGTTTCCCGCAGGCGACGGGAGCCTCGCCATATCAGCCAGTAACGCAGTTCAATCAGTTCAGCACTCCTTCGCCGCACCACCATTCCACGCCCTCTCAACACGTCAACGGGTACTTTCTTTCCCTTAAATCATGCTATTCTAACGCGATCTTTATTTAAGAATAACACCTCATGGAAGCACCGTTATTCCCCAGCCACAGACACATCCCTTTCTTCCTCCTCCAACAGTGAACGGTCACGCTTATCAGGTTAGACTTATTGTTTCATCACTTTTTTATTATTCCGTTATGAAGTTCAGCCCTTTTTAAGAATAGCTACAATTTCCACAATCCGCCATTGCAGAACCCGCCGGCTTCGATTGCAACAGCGCCGCCTGCGACCTCTTCATCCGCCTTCAAGCCGTACTCACCCTTTCAACCCGGTGGACAAGGAGCCGTTAGTATCGATCAACTGATTGGTTTCGTTATCGGTGTAATTTTTGCTATGAAGTAATTCTTTTACATGTTAATAGAAAACTAACATCGCATTTTTTCCATAAAATCGTTCACACTTGTTTTTGGTTTAAATTTTTATTTCATTCAGAGTAATACTTTAGAACATTATGAATGCAGTTCTTACGTACATTGTTACTTGTTGCTTTTATTTTTTTAAGGTTAATCTAATTAAATCATTGAATATTCCAAAGGCCAAGCATTAATTGCCAAATGTTGTTTTTATATTCCTTGAAACAATGGTTAACAAATTGGTATGTATTAGGACCTCTTTGACTTTTCTGTTCGTTGAGGATTGAAATGTAATGATTGCAGACGCCTTCCTACGGCGTGCCTCCACACGGCCAACCTCCTGCGCCAATGCCGTCATCTCATCAGTATTCTGCTGCGCCAATGGCTCAGCAATTTGCGCAGATGGTAGGAACACTATGTTATTCAAAGTTTTTGCCCAGTTTGAAATTCTGGTCTAGTCAAAATTGGCCCTCAGATCATTCCCTAGAGTTCTCCTAAGATCAGCCAGTTGTCCCGGAATCAACCATAGGTCTGATTTTGCATTTGCAAACAGGTGCCTCCATTTTAAACCTCCATGCTCGTGGAATGATGTTTTCTTTTTTACTATCGACTAGAGTTTCAAAAGGAATTTTAATTTGTTTATAATTAGATTGTTTTGCCGCTTGGTTCAGTTTCTTTGATTTTCTTATATTGATAATATGATGATTGCGGTTTAGTCGTGATGATCTCGAATCCCTTTTCAGTCGATGGCATCGCTGATGCCAGGTGCTCCTCCCTGTGGTCCTCCTGCAGCTACGCCATCCTTCGCTCCTCCTCCTCCCCACTCTCGCATCCCCCAACCATCCCCTGCTCCGCCCGCCGTCCCTCTTCCTCCCTCATATCACCCGTCTCCTTCTCTTCCCACTCCTACCTCAGCCCCTCCGGCAAGACAGCCCGGCCCACCAATGGGAGGAATGACTCCGGGATACCAGGCACCTCAGCCAGCCTATGGAACACCCGTCCCTGGCACTCCCGGGCAAGGCGGGTACTCCCAGACGGGACCAGCTCACCGTCCGCCATCTTCATCAGGTGGAGGTCATGCAGGATACCCACAGGCAGCCCCTGGTGGCTACCCCCAAGCAGGCCCAGGAGGATACCCGCAGCCAACCCCTGGAGGCCAGCCCTTTCCGGGTGGAAACCAACAGCCTTCGGCGAAAGCTCTCACTGATTACGTTGATCTCTCAACTGAGCGAAATCCCATCCTGTATGGAATGCCCGAAGTGGAGTTCTCCATGCCTCAGAATGTCTCTGCTGCTGATGTCCGATGCCAGCCAGAGTTCGTTTTGATTTTTTTCTACCACGCTTCTTTAAAACGTGATAATACATATTTTAAATGCCATATATACATTGTTTAAAATTAATTTCACGAAAAAATTTTAGTTTAAGAATTTTCCGCTGTACGTTGAATGCCATTCCACAAACAGAGGAGCTTCTGCAGAAGAGTCGGCTTCCACTCGGACTCACTCTGCAACCGTTTCGTGATGTTAAGGTATTTGCATACTTCTTTTAGTTTACTTTCCATTTATCTTTGAAAGCGAAGCACCCTATTTCGGTGATACATTTTGCATTTTTGAGTACTATCCAGTTCAATTCGCTGTCTAGTACTTCGTTTTTAGTATTAGAGAACCTTGATTATGCAACAGCTTGTATATTTGCTTCTTCCTTCTTCAGCAGTTGAATGTAATCCGTGCTCCGAGTATTGTCCGCTGTCGCTACTGCAGGACGTACATCAATCCATTCGTCCATTTGCCCGATAACCGCCGCTGGAAATGCAATCTCTGCTTCAAAAACAACGATCGTATGCTTTTTAAGCTAATTGTTTTATTTCATTTCTCCGGTTTTTTTTACTCATGAAATTTATTCGATTCTACGATCTTGTTTTGTTTATTATTCCCAGCAAACTCTTAGCACGCATCTATTTATATAGAGTATTTTTAATACCCTTTTGATTTTGATATTTCTGAGGTGAGAATTCTGTATTACTTTTTATTGAATATTGAAAAGCAACGTTTAAGGAGCACAGAAAGTGTTACTCCATCGTTCATAAATGCCTCTAGTTCTTATAAACGTTTGCTGTCATCAGTGCTGAACAAGGGTGGTACATGCGCCGTGTTGAACCCCCCCCCCCCCCCCCCCCCCGGAGGGAACATTTTTTGCTTGAAAAAACGACATCTCCCCTAGTAAATATGACTTTTAACCGAAATGGTAATTTTTGCGCCTTGCACCCCTCCGGCCTGGAGTCGTGCACCGGACCTTCTTCAGCACTGGCTGGCATCGATCATGGAATGAGAGTTGGTTTTTTGCAGTTCCGGACGACTTCCTTTACGACCCGGCAACGAAAACCTTCCAGGACGCGAACAGAAGACCAGAACTTCAGCATGCAACCGTTGAATTCATTGCGCCTAGCGAGTACATGGTCAGGGCTTTTTTTCCTTGTTGTCGTAGAATACAGATGTGATCTATTTCTTTGAAAATATTGCAGCATCTCGAAGTTATTGAATTATTGCAACAACACTGTTTTTCCCACTTGCTACAACTTTTAAGTATAAACTAACCATTAACTGTTTCAGCTGAGGCCACCACAACCGGCTGTCTACCTTTTCATCTTTGACATCAGCATTGCGGCCATCCAAAGCGGTGAGCTCGAACATCCTTCTCATTCTTTGCTTTTTATTTGCTATTTCGCAAATAGTGCGAATGAGTTAATAGCAAGATGTTTCTCCCTTTGTAGGTTACCTGCAGTCTTGGAGTGAACAGATGCTTGTTAATCTTGACCAAATGCCTGGAGACGATCGAACCCTGGTTCGCTCTCTTGTCAATTTAATCAAGAAAGATGCCGTTATAATTCGACAACCCACTGCTCTATTTTCCTCATTCCAAATGAACCTATATCGATTTCTAAATTAGAACTCAAACTCTGCTTAATTTCTTAGATATCGCTTATCGCCGTCGACTCTTCTCTCCATTACTTCCAGTTTTTCAATGAGAATAAGCTTCCTAGAGAATTGGTTGTCAACGACCTCGAAGGTTATAGTTCGCTTTTATTATTCTTAACCGTTCTTATTATTATTGATATAATTTTGATATTGTATTGTCAATTGGGTCGTACCTATTATACTTTTTATTTAGATACCTTCATTCCTGCGAACAGTGGATTGGTCGTGAAGTTGAAGCAGTTCAAGGAGGTAGTGTTCATTAACTGTACATTCACCGGTTACACTAATTTTATGTTCTTTCGATGAATAGTATTTCGCCACTGGAATTTACTTTTAAAGTGACGTCGTTGTCTATCCACAGATACGCAAGAACGTGTCGAAGTACTAATAGTAACATTAAATAGCCAATATCCATCATTATTAAGTATCTTTTATATTGTTTTTTGGAAAGAAAAGGTTTCGTCATTATATTTTCTGTTAGTTTTCTCATGTGTTTGTGTTGAGAGTGTGCGAATGCTGATGAGCCGTGTTTCCGAGATGTACTTCTCCCCTTGCCAGGCGTCAGCCGGAAACTGCTTGGGCTCTGCTCTCCTTGCTGCGAAGGAACTCATTGTATAATTGCTATTTTTCCTCTAAATGTCACTGGACATCGATTATTTTGCATTAATGGCAGATCTATTTGTAAAGCGTCATTTTTACACCAGTTTGTGAATTATTGTTCTCGTGAGTAAATATTTCCCATTTGAAGGGTGAAACTGGAGGGCGCGTGACAGTCTTCCAGTGTTCAATTCCGTCCATTGGTCCTGGCGCTTTGAAGTCCCGTGATGATTCGAACCAGCGATCTGCGCAGGTACATACAACTCACTTGGGATTTATTTTGTAATAATTCAGTATCATGTGATTTTCTCTTATTTATTCCCAACCTTTGAGATAACTGAACTGTGTATTAAGGATGCGGATGTCACTCCGGCAAATGATTTCTACAAGAGACTTTCCTTGGAATGCACAGCGGTTCAGATAGGAATCGATCTGTTTGCTCTCAACAAAGAATTCATCGACGTGGCAACACTTTGTAAGCATCTATCATTGACTCTTGCCGTTTTAATGCCAATGTCATCACACAAATAGTACATTTGCGTTGTTAATTTTTGATCCTGAATGCCTTCAATCGAGGAATAACTTTTTCTGCCAAAGGATAGTCTATTGAGACTGAAATATAATTTCAGCTGAGATGGTGAAGTTCAGCAGTGGTTCCCTGTACCGCTTCGCAAACTTTGACTACGTGGACCAGCCGAGGGAGCGGAAGCGATTCGAACGAATGCTCACTCGCTATCTTACGCGTAAGATTGGATTCGAGGCTGTTCTCCGCATTCGATGCTCGCGAGGTTCATTTCAGAAATTCTGACATATATTCCCGAGTTCACAAATTTCTTTTTTTTTATGAAACAGTATTAATATTTGAATGACTTATTTTGGTCCCTATTGTAGACTGAGTGATGGGTAGGGGATTGACGAAGTGCTCCTTCCTTTCTGTCATTCTTCCTTTTCTCATTCTTCATCTTCTCCCTCTCCCTTCCCCTTTGACTCTCTGCCACTCTCATGGCTAATTTATTGCAAGTGCTGGGCTGCATCGTCCGTTGTGTGTATTTATGCACGTCCTGGTGCTCGCACCGATCTCTCTCTCCCTCTTTCTCTCCCTCTCTCTTCCTCTCCCTCTTTCTCTCCCTCTCTATCTCTCTCTCTCTCTCTCTCTCTCTCTCTCTGTATTCCTTCGTTCTCTATCTCACGCTCTATCTCACTCCCCTCTTCCCATTTCACAACTGACTCTTTCGCGATGAGATTTATCGCCTGATTTTCATTTGTACGGCGAAACCATCAATCAATCCGTGAAATGGCAAATCGGCTCAAGAATAGTGAAGGACAGCTCTTCTATGTTCTTTCGTAGAGATCGCGAAGGCAGATGGAGTTAAGGGGGAAGAGAGTGAAGATGTATGGGAGGAGAGGAAGCAAGAGAGAGAATCTATCGGAGGATGACTGGCCACGGCAGATAGAACTTGGCTGTTCGATTCAGCCTGTTGTCGGGTATGAAATGCGAGGTTGTCTACAGGCAGCATCATTGCATCGAAGATGGTTCCTGACTTTATTTTGTTGCTTAAATGTTGGAAGTGTGTTCTGGTTGGGAAAGGAAGATAGAAAAGGAGTGGAGATGCAGAGGCCGGCTCTTCCCTTCTTCCTCAGCCATGGGACGGCATTGACTGCTTGGCAGGCGGAAGAAGAGAGTGACACGGCGGACTCGAAAAGAAGCGAACAAGAGATTGATGACCGTACGATTTGTAGGGCGAGGAGAGAAGAGAAAGGAACCACGGACTCAGCTATTCCTCTGCTGTCTCACTCACTCACGCACTCTCTCTTCTCTCTATACACCCCTTTTCTCAGATAATTAATTACCGTGATTGGGAAGACTGAAAGGGGGCGATCCATGCTAGAGCACCCCTTCGTTAATGTGCATGAACACAACTTCCTGATACTGTAACACACACCAATTCGCTAAAGAATCTTTCGAATTTATCAACCTGTTCTCTCTCATCATTCCTTTCTTATTAGCGTTCCCTCTCTTTCAGTCTGTTCTCTTTCTTTCCGTGTCTTTTGTATGTGTTCTTCTATTTCTTACATTATTCTGGACTTCGTCGAACTAAGAAGCGTGGCGGGCTGATCAGAACAAAGTATGGTAGTTGAGAATACCGAGAATTAGTAATGCAGGGGCATCGAGTTGGATGTGAAAGGTGATTATTAAAAAAGAACTCTTGTAAAGGAGTTAAGAAGAAAGTTTGAAGCAAACTATATGAAAAAGTGAAAGACCGTTTAAGATGCTTTATTGAATGAAGTTATCTACAGGTCTTTCTGTGTCTGCTTTCTACGGAAACTTCTTCGTGCGATCGACGGATCTCCTCGCCATGGCAAATGTCAATCCAGATTCAGCAGTGGGAGTGCAGCTGAGCTACGAGGAGAGACTCGGCACGGCCACCGCCTGCTTCCAGGCTGCGCTGCTCTACACTTCTAGCAAAGGTTCTTCCCATCACAGTATCTTGAACCTTCCATTCTCAAGAATACATTTCAATGGAAAGGTTATGATGTGTGCAGGTGACCGTCGCATCCGCGTGCACACTCTCTGCCTGCCAACCACTTCCGAACTCCCGTCTCTCTTTGCCTCTGTAGACGTCCGGTCGGTCTACTTATATTATCCTTTTCATCTTACTTCTTACTTCAGTTATTGCACGGATACAGTTAAACAAGATGATATTTACAGAGCGATGCTGTCCTTGTTGGGAAAGCTGGCAGGAGAAAGAGCCATGGGAGGCAGCTCGCTGGCAGACTGCAGAGAAGCAATTGTCAATGCTTCCGTTGATGGACTCGGCGCATTCTCTAAGACTGCTGGTTTGTCGGTTCTCACTGATCAAGGGAATAGAAAAACTGCTACTTACAGAGAAGCTCAAAACTTGTATTCTTTCAATATCTGTTTATACTACAGGCTGACAAATGCGCCGATATTTTTTCCGAAACAAGAATAAAAATGAATTATCTGCCCCGCTACTCAACTCGATGATTAATCCTGATTAATATAAGTAATTGTGATGATAAACTCTCTGATTGTTTAGGCCGGACCGGTCTCTTGGCTCCTCGCGGTGGTCTTCTGAAGATGCTTCCACTGATGTCCCTCGCTCTCCTCAAACAGACTGCCTTCGGCGCTTCGAGGAACATAACGGTTAGCCATGTGAGTGGCATTGTTGAAATGAATGAAGATGCTACAGGTGGATGACCGTGTCTCTGCCATGCTCGCTCTCCGTTCCTATCCACTCGAGTACATTCTCACCGATGTCTATCCAATGCTCTATCGGTTGAACGATGTTCCACAGGTCAGAGTCTTTTTGAACTGCTAGAACTATTATTATTATTATATAAATGACCATGTTATCAAATATTTTATTCACTAGTTAAGCTTACTATTTCAGATGAAGAAGGAAGAGGAAGGAGAGAAGAATGAGCCCCAGCAGCTTCCCCTGTCATGGGAGCAAATGAGTAGAGAAGGGGTGTTCTTCATGGTTGCCGGATACTCTCTCTTTGTGTACGTCGCTGCCTCTTCTGATCCCTCCTTTGTCCACGATCTCTTCGGCATGAAATACCAGCTACTTGATTCGGTATGCTATCCTCTTGCTTTTTCAATCACATGTTTCTGCATGGGATTGTTTAAAAGGAAAATGGTCAATTTTGTTTCTAACTTTAGAATCAGTTCTAAAATAGGTCTGGCCTATGACAAGGTTGTAAACCCCGGTCCCGAAACAACTTTGAACTGTAACCCCTCTTTGCCGTATATTTTTTCACTTTGTAACCCCCGGATTGGCTTTTTCGCCATTTGTAACTCCCGGCCGAAATCCAAGGCAGGTGTTTAGAAGCACGTTTAGAAGAGAGATTGTTTGATTGATTTGGAGGAGTCGTGGAAAGAGCAGCCGAATGAAGTCTCCCGGCAGGTGCACGCCTTCGTGTCCTCCGTCATTCACCGACTGCATGTCATGGGGACTGTCACTGTCATCAGGTTTTTACTCTTCTCATAGGGTTTATGAAATACTTAAACCGCAGTAATTCTGCATAGTTCACAATTTGATGACACAAAGTTAGTCCTTCTTGGCTATGCAAGAATCGGCAGACTGGAGCATCTGAAATGTCAGAAATGCGAGGAGAATAACGTGTTGCTGTCCACTAGACTTCGCTTTCTGTCTTCACTCACAGCTTGTCACTTCTTTTCTCCTTCTCTCATTTCTCTTCTTGCCTAGCAGCACATTAATCCGATCTTCCTGTTGATACATTTAGAAAGGCCAATTTATTTGGTGCTAGTACATTTCCCACATTCTTCTCTCCGCGGTTCGTCCCTCTCCAGCAGCTTGTAAGTCTCCACTCCCCGTTCCATTCTCTTATTCCCTGTCTCAGTCGATCCCTTGCAGTGCAATTGCTTATACAAACGGCTCGGCAGTTTTAGCGACACTTTTCGCTGTCATAAAATTTATAGTGTGCAATAAAAGTATTAGGAGGGAGGATAAGCGCGCGAGTCGGTTGCTCCCGTCTTTCGTTCTTTTGCTATTCTTCTGTTCTGCCTTTTTATCTCTTTTCCCTCTATATCTTTGTCTCTTTAGTCATCTTCATCTTCTCTCTTTATCTCTCTTTCCCTTGCCCATGAGTTATTTCTAACCTTCGTGTAGACCTTCTCATCCTTCCTCTCTCAATACACAAAAATGCAAAGGACGCTCCTGCCGCCAGAGCATAAATCGGCATTTATGAGCACATTAGGAGGCATTATGAGAGATGCTCCGCGGGAACGAGGCAGGAGGCACGAGAGGTCAGATTCGAAGAGAGAAAGGGAGAGAGAATGATGGAGAAAGAGAAAGAAGAGGAAAGGGATCGTAGCTATGAAAAGGCAATGAATTTGATATTGAACAGCAACTTGTAAATGAGATGGATTTCAATTCTAATTCCGAGTGTGCAGGGCGGTCTTTTCTGACAATGAGATAGTCCATAAATGCGTGGGCGATGAATTTTTCTTGTTTTCTCGTGTTCTGGCAGCCTCATCAGTCTTTGTCGGGAGGACGGAATGTTGAACTGATTACTGGACCTAAGACTGCGCTGGAAGATGAAGTGAGAGGGAAGGGAGAGAGGGGTGGGAAGGGAGAGAAAGAGAGATGAAGAGGGAACAGAAGGTGGTGGTAGCCTGTCGGGCACTGGCGTCTCTTCCAAGCTGAGCCTGTCTAATGTGTTTGGAGGGGAGTGATGGATTAGATTGGATGAGTGAGTGATTGAGTAGAAAAGAAGAGGAAGCGGCAGTCGCTATCTCCGACGAAGAGTGATCATGTTAAGCTGACAGCAACTACCATCTCATTTCTCTCTCTCTTTCTCCTTTCTAACCATCATTATCATATTCAATCCTCTCCTTAATGTAGGAGATAGTTTCAGTGAATATCATTTGTAGGCCATTGGAATTTACACCCCTCTTCATGTGGCTGAGTTTTCGTTCGGGGAATTGGAAAAATGGTGTAAAATAATATCCGGAACGTGGTCCATTTTTTCCATTCCTTGACTACACTAGTCAGATAGGCTCCATTCTTCTTCGCCTACAATCAACAACCGTGCAAATTTAAGTCAGTTTTGATGAGAAAAGTAGTGATGAGAAAATGGAATGGAAAAGTCACTACAGCAGCTTGGTGCTCTTTTGTCCTCTCTATTCATCTCACTGTCTCTCTCTCTCTCTCTGTCTCTGTCTCTCTTTCAATCTCTCTCTGCCTTTTCGTTCTCCTCTTTCACATTCCCTGATTAGTGTCACCTCCCCCGCCCTCCACTTCACACCTCACGTTCTTTCATCGCTTATCAACTCTCAAAACATCGGAGCAAACGGAAATGGAGCTGAGAGAGAGAGAGAGAAATCCTCTATCATTATGTCGTGAGAGGAAGTCATCATTCACTGTCATCCACCCATTACGGAGCTCTTTATCAGTCGGTCGAATTTCACAAATATAGAGAGAGGAAACTACAGAGATGAGGCCAATCGTAGACTGATTGGGAATGCGTTTATTGACAAGTCAGGGAAGTTGAGTTGGTCTGAAGATGTGTTGTGGAATTGGGTGTGTAGACGCTGAAAAGCTTCTAAGATCATTGTTGGAGTGAACGAGAGAATCCTTTCGATATGATAAAACCTGCTTCAACTTCCCTTCCTCACCCTTTTTAGTGTGTGATCTGCCAGGCAAATGGAAGAGGAATCCTCTATCATTTCGCCGGTTTTCGAATTGCTGTTCCTGCTAGATCAGTCATTCTCGCATGATATGTGTCGACCAAATACGATGAGACATATTGTTAGCTGGACTCGTTCTTGTTTCCTCTACTCCCTCTTCTCTGCTTCTCTATCACCCTCCCCCCTCTCTCTCTCTCCCTCCCTCTCTCCCCCTCTCTCTCACTCACTCTCTCTCTCTCTCTCTCTCTCCAACGATATCTAATTCAGAGCTTCATCGAACACCGTCTCCCCCGAGGCTCTTGCTCGCTCTCTTGCCTCCTCTCTCCTAATATAGGAAGACAGGCCATGTCACAGCCCTCGTCGGCTATAATTCCCACGCGCGTAAAATACCAGCCGAATTGTCATATTAGTTAGCCCTTAGTCTCTTTCATACCACATCTCTGTGTCCCTCTCTCTCTCTCTCTCTCTCTCTCTCTCTCTCTCTCTCTGTCTCTCTCTGCCCCATCACGCACTCCACTCCGATTAGCGCTTTGCAGTTGTGAAGCATGAGCCCCAGAAGTGTCGTTGACATGGCAGTGTCATAACGAGCACCCTCTGAAGGGCAGAAGGCACCAGATGAACCAGTGAGGAATGGCTCTTTTTGTCGAGTGGGAAGTGGAAGGGAGGAAGCATGAGTGGAGGGAGATGGATGGGAGGGAGAGAGAGAGTGAAAGAGGAGAGAGAGAGAGAGAGAGAGAGAGAGAGAGAGATGAGAATGGCCCTCCCTCTCTGCCCGCTCTCGGCATCCTTTCTTTCCTCCCCCTGTGCTCTGATGTGGATGACTCTTCTTGAAAAAAGTGATGGAGTGGTCGTGAGATTTGCTCAGCTTTGATGGATGATTCCTGAAGAGACAAGAAGAGTCCACGGCAGGCAACTCAAACGACATAACCATACACTCCAACATGGAATGATCACGAACAGCTGCAACAGACTCATCTGAGGCAGCCGTTATTAAGATATCACGAACAGCTCATATGTCACAAGAATTTTTGCATTTCAATTATAATATTTCAATAAAAACTATGACTTAAAGGAGCTTGAAAGTCGTTAACTCCTAACACGAAATGCCGACTCATTCATGTACCGTAGTCGTGAGCCGCGCGTTCTTGGCAATTTGCCTAGATCCTTGCTTCGAAACCTTTTCTATTAAAACATGCGTTTGATTGGGCGATTTTAAATTGGCGGTTTGCGTCCGTTTGGTGAATCATGAATATGCCGGCATATATTTTACGGTCGAACGACGAAATTTCACGCTTTTCGGTCATGATATGCTCGTCAATCCTATTTGGCCGTAATTGGTCAGGGGACTAATGTTAAATCTAAAGTTCTGTATAAACCACTAATATTTCCCTCATGATCAGGCGACTCTTTTCAGATGCCAATTACTCCTCTAACTTTTAGTTTAGTAAATTTAATTTTTGCTGATGCTTTCGCAAGCTCAATCCGGACATATTCACAGAATCATCCTTATAGCAAAAAATTGAGTTTTTGCCTCCTTTAAGATTGGTTTCACAGTTGCATTGATGAAAATAGTAGTCATGTATTAAGGATGGTTGTAATATACCAATTGCTTTTAAGGGAAGATTCGCCACTGCGAGATCTCTTCGTGTCTCGCTTCGTGGATGACCGCACTGAATCGACTCATTCTTACGTCGAATTCATTCAGCATATCAAGAAGGAGATTGGCCACTAGAAGAGAGAGTGCCAGAGAAAAAGAGACGAGATTATCTCTAATTCTCTTGTCTCTTTTTCTCCTCTCCATCTCTTCTTTTGATCAGTTCTTTTCGTATTCTCTAGCCCTCTCAATCTGCCCACTCTTGCTGCTTACAGTATACGGCAACTCCTCATACTTGTCTTCTTTATCTATCCGTTTTTTCTCTGTTTCACCTTATTTTTCGTACTGGTTGGTATCCACAGTCCGAAGTGGTTTTATCCTCGCCTCAGTTGTTGTTTCTTATCTTTTTTCATCCTCCGCTTATTTAGTACCCATGGTATGCTTGTTTTCTTGTTTCATCATTTGGCTCATGGGGTCAATCATCTGGTGAGTCTCTCTCTGTTTCTCTGCTCCCTCTTCATGAGCAGTGCTCTTTACCTTATCTGTTACGACTCGGTTCTCTTTGCAACTGCTCCCCTAAATGTTGCAGTTCTAGTAGACGTGGTCCTTGCGAGCGATTCTTGTCCTCTCATTCCAAGGTCCTCGATGGTTATCCCTAATGAAATGCATATGATTGCTAATGTTCTCTCCTATTTGGATTGGCTAAATGTGACATGTCAGACTGTGATTATATAGATATAATATTTCTCCCTATTTCACTGTGTATACAGAGCAAAGTCGTAAACAGACAGTAACATCTCCGTTTTATCGTATCAGAGTTGAATGAATCTTTTAACTTCTGAAGGTTCTGTGCAAGTGGTAAATAATGGTGATTTTCTGATTGAGCGAATAAGCAAGATGGATTCCTTGTGGATGCTAATACGATGAAGTTGTAGCTGGTAGCTTGTAGAATTTGCTTTTTTTTTAATTCGTAACTTATAAGCGTTGGGGGCGTTGTTATTGTAAGCTTTCTCTAATTGTTAGTGAGAACGTTTAAGAGAAGCTCAAGTGATAAGTGATGAATAACGTCATTTTGGATCATTTAATCCATCCATCTACCCAATGCTCTTCTCTTCTTTTTCTAATGTCATTC
Source organism: Allodiplogaster sudhausi (assembly GCA_945643635.1). Lineage (NCBI taxonomy): Eukaryota > Metazoa > Nematoda > Chromadorea > Rhabditida > Diplogasteridae > Allodiplogaster > Allodiplogaster sudhausi. The sequence continues at coordinate 2,177,227 of CALZFC010000015.1, forward strand.
AAACTCGATTCGGGGTGATTTGATTTATGCTTGGCCGTTCAGTCTCTTATATGACAGTCTCTCTCTCCCTGTCTCTTTTTTCTGCCTCTCTTTCTCTCTCTCTCTCACTCCCCCTCCCCAATCACAATAATGCCGAATATTTTAGGGCGAATACATGTTTAAGATCTAATGAATTGAAAAATAAAGAGATATTTATACGATTGATGGGAATGGCGGCAAGAGACTAAACTCTCAGAAAATTCGAGTTTGGGACACCGGTCGGAAGCGTTAGTTT
>CALZFC010000015.1:2182500-2222500 GCA_945643635.1 Allodiplogaster sudhausi
CAAGATAGACTTTCGGCCTTATTTAGCGGTCGCTGTCTTGGATGTCAGCAATGGCTCGACTCCATGTGACAAAGACAGATGATGACAGTTCCCACGGAAAGAGTGAGATGCCTAGTCGGGATTAGCCGAGGCGACCCGCCAAAGGAAGGAAAGAAGCGCCAAGGAGGCTGAAAGGTGAGAGTCTCTCTCTCTCTCTCCCTGTATCGCTCTCTCGCTTCTCTGAGCCTCTTCGCTATGCATGCTCTCTACTCTCACATCGCGTAGTCTGTCACATCACGATAAGCAGCACATGAAGATTCGACGTGAATGAGCGCGCAGAACCGGCGGCTCTCTTTCTCTGCCTTTCTCTCCATCTCTCTTTTCTTCATCTTTCTTACTGTATCTATCTCTCCATCTCTCTTTCTCTCTTTCATTCTCTCGCTCACCTTCCGTCCATCTCCTTCCCTTTTTCCCCTTTGTTATTCTTAGATGACAGGTGTGCGACGAATCGCAAAGCGACAGCATGTAAGGCGGTAGAGCGGAGTGATGATGAGTTAAGGAAAGATGAGAGGGAGAAGGACATGGAGGAGAGAAAAGAAATAGATAAGATAGAGAGGGACACAGAGAGAGAGAGAGAAATGAGAGTTGAAGTCAGAGAAATACTAGAGATGAAGTTGATCATCTTTGTTTTTTTCTCTCGTTTCCGCTACATGGCTTACCGTTTCCATTCTTCATTATCAACTTCTCCATCTCCTCTCTCTCTTTCTCACTCTCTCTCTCTCTTCCTCTCTTTCTCTTCCTCTCTCTCTTAGTCACTCAATCTTTGTCCCTCTTTCTTTGCTCTCCTTCACTGCGTCTCTCTCCCTCTCCTTAACTTGATCGTCGTACGACACGCAGGACACTCCATCATCGCCTTGTCCGTCGGCGCAGCAACAACTCGGCAAGGTCGGAATTCGGCCAGAAACGGAAGGAGATAAGATGGATCGACAGAGAGAGAGAGAGAGAGAGAGAGAGAGAGAGAGGGAGGATGGATGGAGGGAGGAGGGAGAGAGAGAAAGAGAGTATGAAAATGCTTGAGATACATATATGTATAGAGAAGTATCAAGGGAGAGGGAGAGAGAGAGAGCGAAAAGATGACTAGATGGATATAAAAAAGAGAGTAAAAGGTGAAGCTCTGATAGAGATTTGTTAACTGTATGGTAGGTGTGAAGAAGAGAGAAGTAGAGACAGCACAGCAGAGAGAAAGAGGCAAGATAGGAAGATGAGAGAGCGGGGAAGAGTTAAAGGAGTGATTGAACAGTGCAACGTTCTTTGTGTGCCGTTGGTTGCGTCATGGAGGCTGTAGATATATAATTGAATCTTTTCTCTCTTTGTTGGCGGCTGCTGCAGATGCAAGGAGAGAAGGTGCAGAGACTCCGCCCTCACCGCTACTTGCCACAACGGAAACAGACATCCCTTGTCATTCTCTCTCCCTTCCCCTTCCTCCCTCTCTCTCTCTCTCTCTCTCTCTCTCTCTCTCTATCTTTCTCGCACTCTCATTCTCTCCACAAAAACACATCGCAAGCTGCCGCTGCTCACACCGATCACATGTGTTGCTGTCATCATGATTGATGTGTCGCGCAAATCTGCTTTTGTATATACTCTCCCGTCAGCATTCCTCCTCTCCCGTTTCTCTCCCTCTCTTTCTCTCCTCTCTCTATCTCGCTCTCCACTCTTCTCTTCCCTCTCTCGTTCTCTCTCCCTCTCTTCCACTCATTTCTCCAGACCTTCGTTCGTGCTCTTCTTTCCCTTTGGCTCTGCCGAGCGACCACCCTCGGACTTGATGAGTAATGCGCGAACGAAATGGGGCGTGTGAAACGAGTAGAATGAGTCAGATGAGAGAGAGAGAGAGAGAGAGAGAGAGAGTGAGAAAAGATAGAGAGAAAGAGGGCGAATGAGATGGTAATGACAAGTGGACGGAGAGATGAGACAGAAGGAGTGACAGGCCACCATTTGCCTGGAAGAGCTCACGAGGGCGAGGGAACGATGGAAAAATGAGCATTTGATGGACAGAAATGCTGATAGATCTAATCGGAACACACACACACGAAATTGACTCCGTGACAGTATAATAAGGGCGTTTGGCCAAACTGAGCAACTCGTGTAAAGAAGATGGGACTATTCGATGGCCCAGTCTACAAATTACGAGAGAGAGAGAGAGAGAGAGAGAGAGAGAGAGAGAGTGAGAAATAGGATAAGGGATAGGGAGTTGCGGAGTGAGAAAGAAGGTACGGAAGAGAGAGACTTTACCCAGACAAAAGAGCCGTCTTCTTCTTCTGCTCCGTTACATATCATCATGAACGTTCATTGCCGTTTCACTCATTCTTCACCGCATATGAATGAGTCGGAAATGTCCTTTTATGAAGAAAAGCGAGAATGGATAGAGGGAAGAGAAATAAAGAAGGAATGAAAAGGAGAGAAGGGATCAAGAATAAGATCTTATGTAGAGAGAAGTTATATAAGAGGAAGTTGTGACCGCGTCACAATTGAAATTTTCGTCCTAAAGTATTGTTTTTGGCATTTTTCAGGAATGAAAGCAGAAGAAGGACGAAAAGGCTGGCATGAGTGAACAATAACTGGTAAACACTTATGAAAGGTGAGGAGACAAGGAGAGATGATGAAGATTGAAAAGGACTCCCTCATCTTCTGCTCATCTCTCTTTCTTCCCCTTGATCTCCCCATTTCTTTGTCTCACTCTCCCTCTCTTTCTCTCTCTCTTTTTCTCTCTCTCTCTTTTATTCTCTCTTTCCTCTTCGGCTGTCCTATAACTGAAGATCGTCGCCGGGGGTTGCGCCTGCCTGCTCTGCTCACTCTCAACAGAATGACGACTGTCTCCGCTACCGGGTCTTTCTCAGGCAGAGAAAGCCGAGAGAGCGTGCAGATCGAGGAGACTGAGAGTGACAGGCCAATGATCGATTACAAGTGTCACATAAAAGATGTGTTTGAATTGCCGCCCGCTGTCTGTCCGTCAATCACGACTGGAGGCTGTGAAGAGAAAGAGGCGGGAAGAGAGAACAAGAGAGTTGGGAGGGAGGGAGACAATAAGAGAGAGAGAGAGAGAGAGAGAGAGAGAGTGAAAGAGAGAGAGAAAGGTGACTGAGAGCGAACGACAGCGACTTCTACAGTAATTGTTTGAGTGAGTGATGAGCGAAGGCATGGAAGAGAAGGGAAAGACATGAATAATGGGAATACCTTGGAGAGTGTACCCCTCCCCACTACAACCACTCAACTTTGGACATCTTCGATCACGCTGGCACTTCATTCCCAGTCAAACTTCAATTGATTCCTGATCATAGAGATGTATGCAAATATGGAAGTGATCAAAGCGAGTCATTTATCATTCATTTATTATCATTACCTTCTCAGTATTTAGAACAATAAACGTTTCACCGCGTACAGATGTTATTGTATAAAAATGTATTTATAAACACAGGAAATTGGAATAAGAAGAATTGAGCGAGGAATAGACAAAGAGAAAGAGTGCGAGCTGCGAGAGATTCCCTCCGTTCATGGGAAAGCTGAGAGGGTGCAGAGAAGTAGAGCAACTCGTAAAGGGAACTGAATTGAGAAGGGAATTCAAGACTGTCCGCCACTCACGAATTGACGGACCAATTAGCAGATTACAATAGGCGAAACGGGTCGTAGCAATTCAACGAGAGAGAGTGAGAGAGAGAAAGAAAGAAGAAAAGAAAGAAAGAAAGAAAGAGAGAGAGAGAGAGAGAGAGAGAGAGAGAGAGAGAGAGGAAGAAGCTACATTTCAGTGGCAACTAAGCAAGAATCTGACAGTGATGATGAGATTGAGAGGAATCACTGGACAGCAAGGATGAATGGAAGAGTTGTGAGAATGTGAGAAGAGTAAAGGCGGCGGGTTGAGAGCAACGGATGAAAAGCACCTGTACAAGCACCCGTAAGTAGTCTGGCCGGGAGCAAGAGATATCCGGATTCGCCTGGATTTCCATAATACATAGCATATGGTCAATATTTCATGTAAATATATTTGCTAGCCAAAGAAACGAGTATCTATGAACATATGGCACGAGCCTCTGAGGGAATACTTAATCTTATGAAAGCCCGTGATTATTCAGAGGAGATGGAGAAACAAGAATGAGACATTCAAGGAAGAGGCATCGTGGGCATCAGACGCTGCTGATGATACATGGCCTGGAGGGCGGCAGGGAAGGAAGACCCCCCATCATGGCCCCGGCCATCGAGACAGGCAGAGAACCTTGGAATAGGGGTGATAGCGAGCGAGAGAGGGCGCAGAGGAAACAGAGGAAGATTTCGAGGAAGCCTTGCCACCGGAAGAAGAGGAATCAGAAGAGGGGGCAGAGGATGAGGAAACAGGAAAGACAGCGGCTGAGGAAGCGTGGCCCTTCAGGTGCTCCATCAGATCATCCACCGATGAGAATGTCTTTCCGCAGTCGCCCCAGGAACAGGAAAGACGAGTGGAAGAAGAGGCGGAGGAGGAGGTGGAAGAGGAGGTGAAGGGGGCAGAGACGAGGAAGTCATGGCAGGCAAGGAGGACGACGTGGAGGGCAGACACATCGAGAAGGGAGACATCATCGGGAAGCCGGGCATGCACGACGCACTGCAAGTGGATTACATTCAAATTATTGCACAGATCAAACAAACTGATTCACAGTTTAAAGTAAAAAAATAAATAAAAATAATTATTTATAGATAATTATGCATGATAAAAATACAGAGAACAGACCTTGACGAAACAGGTACCATGAATGGATTGGCTGCGTAGGCCGCGAAGAGGGGATTGGACGCCGCGGCGGCTGCAGCGGCGGCGGCGGCAAAAGCGGAGATCATCTCAGTGGAGGGCGTGCAGGAGGGGCAGCCGGCCGTGGTGCAGGGACGTTGCATCATGACATTCGGACAGGGGGGCTTGAGCAGAGAAGCCTCGGGTGCATCCCAGAGAAGAAGGGATGGTAGCCCATGAAGGGAGGGAAGCCCGCCCCAGGGGCACCCGGGAAGCAGCCGAGGAAGGGGGGAGGGATGCCGCCTACGCCGACGAGGATGTCGTCGCAGAGGCAGTGGAAGAGGACGTGGAAGAGGAGGAGGGGAGGTGCTTGGAGGAGGGGGTCGAGGCAAGAGAGCGAGAAGAGGAGGAAGAAGACTCCTTCTTCGTCGAGGACAGTGACGGAGAGGACTTTTCCTTGTCTGGAGTTGCAGAGGTCTTCTTCGTGGAGGAGAGAGAGATTGAAGAGGAGTCCAAGAGACCGATGGTCTCGCAGGTCTTAGCAAGCATAGCAAGTGGACTCTTTCCACCCGTAGATGGCAGTGCGTACTCAGTGATGTACGGAGAGGAAGTGGATGGAGCAGTGGAAACCATCTGAAGAGGGAAAGATAATTATTAGAGAGAATGAGAGAGAGAATCGCGCAGAGAAAAGAGACAAAGGAGTTAATAAGCGGAAAAGAAAGCGCAAGAAGTGTCGTTTCGTCTTTACTCTCTTCGTCTTCCTCCCACTACTGAGAGAGCCGCGGGCAGGCGAGGGGCGGGGCACCACGGCGCGGCCCGTCAACCCCGCCTCTTCTCTCTCACTCTCTCTCTCTCTCTCTCTCTTTCACCACTCTCTCACTCTCACGCACTCTCTCGCTTCCTCTGCTCGTCTGCTTCTCTCATCCGCAGCCAATCACGCTTCATCATTTCCTCCTTCCTCTCTTCGCTGCTCTCGGGCGCCAAGAAAATATATCACGAAATTTATGATCTGTCAATCGACATTCGACAAGAAAAGTGGAGGAGTGAAAAAGGGTGAAGATTGAGGGAGGGATAGAGAAATAGATAGAGAGAAAGGGAAAGAGACAAATAGAGAGAGAGAGAGAGGGAGCAGGAGAATAAAGTAAAAATAGAGGTTTGATTAAGAGCGAGAAGAAGCTCGCCGAACAGGCCGGTCACAAGCGAAAACCATTGAAGAGGCAGGGAAAGAGCGGTCAATTAATCAAAGAATAACAGAAAAGAAAAGAAGAGAAGAGACAAGCTTCCGTTTCACACTTAACGCCAATTTCAACCAGAATGTCACGCCAGGTTCTCAGCAGAAATGGAGAGAAGAGAAGAAAAGAGAAGAGAAGAGAAGTGAGTGACGCAAAGAGCAAATGTTCAGACTGGAGAAGGCGGTTATTTATACCCCCATCATAGTGGCTGATAAGCTGCTAAAGAACAAGGCGATTCATATGCTAATTTGCTACCAATTAGAAATTGAAGCAGAGAAGCTTAGCTAACAACAAGTGGAATGCCGCATAGTCATACATGACCAGAGGCACAACCTCTCTCTGTCTCTCTTTCTCTCTCTCTGTCTCTCTCTCTGTCTCTGTCTCTCCTCTCTCTCTTTCTCTCGCTCTCTCTCGCTCCCTCTCTTTCTCTATCCCTCTCTGCAGTCTCATTGCTCTCCTTGGCCTGTCTCTCCTCATCTTGCCCGATTGACATTGACACCGGCGCGCATGCATTGTGCTGACAGGTGTCAGCTCGCCGCATCTCTCTCTCATCTCTCTCCACTCTCTCCTTCTGCACACTCTCTCTTCATTCTCTGCCTGCAACCTCTCCGCCACACACACTCTCTGGGAGCGCGCGTTCCCCGGTACATGGAATTGTCGGCGAGATGAAAGAGAAAGGGGCGGCAGTCAGTCTTCTTCTCATATGCGACTGGCAGGAAACGAAGCCACTCTGCCAACCCCACTCATTGCTCATCCATTTCTACCACTCTCTCTCTCTCTCTCTCTCTCTTGTTATAGTAATCTCTTTATCTCTCTCGCTCTCTCTGTCTCTTGCTCGCTTTCTCTTCTCTCTCTTCCTTCCTCTCTCTCGCTCTCTCTCCTCTCTTTCTCTCACTTCTGATCCGCATCATTCTAGCGCATTCCAAGCTCACTTTGTTGAAAATATTGACAAGCAATTTATTAAAAGACGGAAAGGCGGCCACTTCAGCAAGGAGGCACTTCGCCAGAACTCAGCCTGAGCACATTGCGGAGATGATTAATGAGGCAAGGAAGAGAGAAAAGGAGAAAGAGAGAAAGAGGGAGAGAGAAAGAGAGGGATAGAAAGAAAGAGAGAGAGAGAGAGAGAGAAAGAGAGAGAGAAAGAGTGAGAGAGAAAGAGAGAGAGAAAGAGAGAGAGAGGGAGTGGAAGCGGAAAGGAAGGAAGAAAGGGAAGCATCTCTACTTCTTTTTTTCTCTCTTAGATGGATTTCTCAGCGGACTCATTCATTCATCAGCTGCCTCAACTTCTCAACTCTCGCCAATCATAAACGCGTCTCGTGAGGAATGAATGGTCATTGCGAGGAAGCACGAGACTAGATCATGGAAGAACTCCACGCGATTCGCCATAACAGACTACTCTCACTCTTTCTCTCTCTCTTTCTCTCTCTCTCCTTTTTTCTCTCTCTTACTCACTCTCTCTCTCTTTCTTTTTTTCTTTCCTCTTTATTTCTTTCTTTCTTTCTTTCTTTCTTTCTTTCTTTCTTTCTTTCTTTCTTTCTTTCTTCTTTCTTTCTTTCTTTCTTTTTTCTTTCTTTCTTTCTTTCTTTCTTTCTCCCTCTCCGCTTTTCAATTCATCTCTCCTTTCTCACTCCTCAACAGCTCTTTCCCTCACTCCATCGAAGGCCCTCATGATATTTTAGAGCAGATGCCTCGTCACTCCTCTTCCCACTTATGCTTCATTAGAGATCGCCAATCTTGGCAGCAATTAGTAGCTGATTCCGAAGGCTCTTCACAAAACAAAGCAAGACTTGCACTTGACACTTCTCTCTCGCTCTCTTTCCTTCTCTCTCACTCTCTCTTGTGTAACTCTCTCTTCCCTCTTCTCACCCTCTCTCGCTCTCTTTCCTTCTCTCTCACTCTCTCTTTGTGTCACTCTCTCTTCCCTCTTCTCACCCTCTCTCGCTCTCTTTCCTTCTCTCTCACTCTCTCTTTGTGTCACTCTCTCTTCCCTCTTCTCACCCTCTCTCGCTCTCTTTCCTTCTCTCTCACTCTCTCTTGTGTCACTCTCTCTTCCCTCTTCTCACCTCTCTCGCTCTCTTTCCTTCTCTCTCACTCTCTCTTTGTGTCACTCTCTCTTCCCTCTTCTCACCCTCTCTCGCTCTCTTTCCTTCTCTCTCACTCTCTCTTTGTGTCACTCTCTCTTCCCTCTTCTCACCCTCTCTCGCTCTCTTCCTTCTCTCTCACTCTCTCTTTGTGTCACTCTCTCTTCCCTCTTCTCACTCTCTCGCTCTCTTTCCTTCTCTCTCACTCTCTCTTTGTGTCACTCTCTCTTCCCTCTTCTCATCCTTGTCCTGTCTTTCGAATCAGAAGTAGCAGCGGTCCTTTTCTCATGTCAATCGCTGTCGACTTGACGACACTCAGCAGATGTGCGCAGTGGGAGATGAACGGCTAGAGAGAGAGAGAGAGAGAGAGAGAGAGAGAGAGGGGGAGAGGAAAGAGAGGATTGCGGGATAGGAGAGTGGAGAGAAGACAGAGAAGAGAGGTAAATGAGGGAGAAGTGAGATCTTCTGCTGCCGGCCTCCGACAGCTCTGCTACTGACGTATCGCTGCTATCAGTCAGTCACTGCCTGCGAGTCATAAACGGCACTCTGCCTCTCTCTCTGCTCTCTCTCACTCTGCCACGCTCTCTCGTCTCCCTTTGATGGCGCCGCCCGGTGCTTTGCATGCTCGCCGCGCTGCTTGTAAAATCTCACGCTGGACGATGGTCCTGTCGGGGACGAAGAGGCGAGTGACTGATACGACTCGGGAAGAGAGAGAGAGAGAGAGAGAGAGAGAGTGAGAGAGAGAGAGCGGGAGAGAGAGGGAGAGAAAGGGGGACCATGGCCACGACGAGCGATTTATGACCAGAGGCCCATCCATACTCTCCTGTCCACCTCTCCAAGCCCTATCTCCACTCCTCAAACTCTCCCAGGTTCACTCTTTTCTGCTCTCATTACTCCGGCAGCGAAGTACAGTCTGGCGGCATCATTTGTTCGCTCTTCTCGCCACTTGTCGAGATAAGAAATTGGAAGGGAAAAGAGAAAGAGGAGAGAGAGAAAGAGAGAAAGAGAGAGACAGAGAAAGAGAGAGAGAGAAAGAGAGAGAGAGAGAAAGAGAGAGAGAGAGTAACTCCTCGATTCATTTCAGGAGTTTGCCCTTTACATCGACAAAGGAGACATTATTTGAGGAAGAAAGTTAAGTGAAGGAGTGTGAGGAAGAAGAAAAAGATCGCTCACTCCGATTACGGTAGTAATCGGGTCCTAAAACTCGGTCGTGCCAAGGAGAGGAGAGGGTGGGAGTGACAGGCTCTCTCTCTCTCTCTCTCTCTCTCTCTCTCTCTCTCTCTCTTTCTCTCTCTCAATGAGCTGGCAAGCTGGGCATGGGAGGGGGGCGACTCGTGTCACGGTAGCCAGGAATGGGGGGAGACACCAAGCAAGGGGTGAAGGAGCGGTGCAGCAATCTGCGGCTGCCCCCTCTTTGATCAGTCACCATGCATCTTATTCGACCCGACAACTCATTTGCCGCTCATTAGGAGAGAGAGAGAGAGGAGAGAGAACAGAGAGAGAGGGAGCGAGAGAGGGAGGGGGGATAGAACGAGAGAAATCAGAGACTGTTCCGCAAAAGACTCCTCGGATCATGAGAAGAGCGTGGAATGACGTGAGTTGAAGAAGCTACTCTTCAACTCTCTCGTTCTCTCTTCAGTAATTCGTCCATTTCAATGTCCGATCAGTTGCATGTTTTGGCTAATCTCTTCGTCTTGTTTGATTATTCTGACATATTAATCAGTCAGTGTCAGTTCCTCTCTCCCTTCAGATTCCTCTCTGTTTATCTCCCCCTTCTCTCCATTCAAGGTCCTCTCCAGATCGGCCAAGATGAAAGGACTCCTGGGCGTGACAGATGCCTTGTCTTCGCAGCCATCTCCATTCTGCGTCTCCTTCTTTCGCGCACTCTCTCGCCTCTCTCTTACCATTTCTTCCTTCATCTTCTTTTGCTGCTACTGCTCAATTGATTGATAGATGGCAATGATGGTATGCAAGAGAAGGTGAGAGAGAGAGAAAAGACAGAGAGAGAGAGACCGAGAGAGAGAGAGAGAGAAGAGAATAGAGATAGAATGGGTAGAGAGAGAGAGAGAGAAAGTCGTCCTGGGGCAATAAGCTCTTCATCCATGCCGTCGACATCGCCTCTCTGCCAACCTTTCTCTCTGCCTTTCTGCGTCTCTTCTACTCCGTCATTCTCTCGGCGCCTGCTCCGAGTGGTGCCCATTTAAGCAAACAAAGAGGATCTTCCAAGGGGGGACCACCGAAGGAGTAGAAGATTCATTGCCGGAGGCGCGTGCCGAAGGAGTCGACAAAGGAAGAAAGAGGACCACCCGGGCATCTCATTCCCATTCCTGCCGCCGTATGCTCATTCGAATTCGCCCTTCTGAGCTCAGCCGATCGCCCTCTTTCTCTCGCAGTCTCCTCTCTTCCCTCGATCTCTCACGTTAACCTCACATTTACTAGCAGATCGGCATTTCTTTGTATTTCACCATCTACACTGACTGCCCTCTTTCCTTGTTTCTCACCCTCTTCTCCCTCCATCTCTCTATCTATCACTCCCTCTGTTTCTCTGTCTCCCTCCCTATTCTCCCCTTCCTCTCTCTGTCTCCCTCCTCTCTTTCTCTGTCTCCCTCCTCTCTTTCTCTGTCTCCCTCCCTATTCTCCCCTTCCTCTCTCTGTCTCCCCCCCCCTCTCTTTCTCTGTCTCTCTCCCTGTACCTATCATTCAGTCACTCATTTTACAACACTGCTATCACGTATAAAGGGGATGCGGTCGCGCTCGTTAAACGTGAATGGGAAGCAGGGCAGAAAGCAACCGAAGAAGCTGTCTCTGAGAAACACAGTAAGAGACGGCTAGGATTGCTGCTTGCTATGTTTATTCCTTTCGACAATCTCTCTCTCTCTCTCTCTCTCTCTCTCTCGCTGGCTCTGTCCTTATCTCTCTCTCCTCTCTCTCTCTCTCTCTCTCTCTCTCTCTCTCTCTCTGCTGTCATCCCAGTAACTTCCAAGCTTCTGCAATCTCGCACTGGCTTGAATCTTCAATTATTGTAAATAAATTTTTGTGATCTGATGCACAGCGTAATATTTTTTAATGCTTATTGTTAGGCGTACACATAACATTAAAAAAGCGCATCAATAGCAACTGTGCTACAGTAGGAAAGCCAGCTAATATGCAGAGAAAGAATATGGAGATCGGAAGACAGGGAACACATTCATGAGAGATTGGCACACACAGAGAGAGGGTGGAGAGAGAGGGAAAGTGAGATGAAGAGAGATGAGGAAGAGAAAACAGGCAGAGAGAGAAAAAATGGGGTGTTGAGAACTGGAAAGGAAGGGGTCTCTTTGTCATTTATTTGTCTGGAAGAATAAGAGGCTCATTGGCCACGGGAAGTACATAAATATAACGACCGATGATAAGAGTATGCCGAAAGTGAATGAAATGAGGAAGAGAAAAGAGAGGGTGAGAGAGAGAGAGAGATAAAGACAAAGAGAGACAGAGAAATAGGAAGAGAGAGAGAGAGATAAAGACAAAGAGATAAAGAGAAATAGGAAGAGAGAGAGAGAGAGATAAAGACAAAAAGAAACAGAGAAATTGGAAGAAGGAGAGAGAGAGAGAGGAAACTTTGCATGTCTTTGCATCAACTGTCTCCTCTCCCTCCCCCTTTCATTTTGGCGGCTTTTTAATGAGCAATTTAGTTGTCATTCGCATGTAGTTGCTGCTCAAACATGCGGACTCGGTGATTTTATGTCTCTGCGCTCCTTCTTGATTGCAACGCAGAATGAGAATAAGAGAGGCGAGAGGGTGAACGAGAGACTGAGTAGAAAGAGAGAGAGAGAGAGAGAGAGAGAGAGAGAGAGAGAGAGAGGAGAGAGAGAGAGATCAGGAAGGGAGAGTGAGAGAGTCAGTAGGAAGTAAGGGCAAGGAGGGACAGGGTATGTGTGTGAGAAAGACGGAGAGAAAGATAAATTTAACGATAAAGAATAAGTATAGACGATTGGGTGGTTTGTTAGTTGCGAAGAAGATACTTACCTATACGTGTTTCGGAAGGTTTACAACCGTGAGCAGATACTTATCGAAAGGCAAAAGACTTAAAAGATGCCGCAATGTAGCAGAGTATGATGAGCTTCGAAGAGGAGTTTTTCCCTTATGATCTCCTTTAATTTGAGCGTGGGCAATTTTGTTGCCCAATCTCTATTGCTAAGGGAAGCGGTGTATGGGAACGGAAGATGGGATACGGTAGGGAGGAAGAGAAGGGGGAAGAAAGGAGCGGAAGAGTGTGTAAAGAAATAGGGTTGGATGAAATTGTAGAAGAGAGAGAGAGAGAGGGAGAGAGAGAAAGAGAGAGAGAGAGAGAGAGAGAGAGAGAGAGAGAAAGGGAGAGAGAGGGAGAGGGAGAAATAGAAGGTAGGAGTCGACAAAGAGAGGAGAAACTGAGATAGAGAGAAGAGCGTGACAGTTGGTGTGAGAAATGAGGCAGTCCTGATCACCTCGCCCGATAGAGCAGCAGCCCATGTTAGTGTGCCTGGCTGGCGGCTACTCTTGATTTACTCGAGAAAGAGAGTTAGAACGAGCGAGAAAGCGAAAGAGAGAGGGATAGAGAGAGAGAGGGGGATAGAGAGAGAGAGAGAGAGTGCGTGGCGGAGTGGGGGTTGGGAGAGTTTTAGATAATGAAGCAGATGATAAATTAATCAAAAAAATTGCGAGGGTGCAGCTGTGATGAAAATGTAGTATTCGATGATTGAATGTGCATCTGATTTGATCTCCAATCGAGAGCATGGAATGATTGCAGACGCCATCCTCAGGCACTCAGCCACGTACAGTGGCCACCGGGGGAGCGGCTCCGAAGAAGAAGAAAGAGAAGAAAAGCAAGGGCAGCTCAAGCTCAGGTCTCGCCCTCTCCCATCACACTATGAATGGCCATAATACCAAGAAAGATAAATTGAATACAGCACTGTCCATAGCGTAGGGAATAAACCTTTAATTTTTATAGAAAATTTAATTCTTCATGGAATTTGTCATCAAAATTTTTGTAAACTTACGTTTGCATAGTTATTTAAATGTTTTATTACTAAAGAATTGCAGGAGAAAAGACGATCACAAGTACGGAAGGAGCCATGGCCAGGAAGAATCGCATCGACTGGGCACGCAATGTGGCCACCACCAAGGTTGCTGTTTCCAGCCATTGTAGAATCAATTGAGAGCCAATTACGAAGTAAGAAGAATCATTGAGAGATTTGAATGCAGAAGGCGCGGGTGCTGGCGAAAAAAATCGTGAACGGCCTCCGCGCGTACAAAACACCCGATGCGCCATGCACGGCTGCGGAGAAGAACGAGGCCAAGAACAGGTGATCTTCTCGGCTCTATTCTAGTGTAGGCGTCCCATCGAATTATAGGCGTCCCACGAAAAATAAAGGCGTCCCATCAGTGAAAAATAAAGGCGTCTCATTGCCATGGGACACCTATACTTCGATGGGACGCCTACACTAGAATAGAGCCATCTTCTCTTGCAAACAACACAATCAACTATTTAGATATCTGGGGAAGACTTCATTCTTCTGTTCAGGTACAAGGACATCTGGTGCATCGACGCGACCCGAGTCGTCCTCAGGACTCGGTCCCCCAACAAGAGCGACTACATTCACGCCAATTGGGTCAGGATCCCGCAGGGCAACAACTACATTTGCACTCAGGTCGGTGGATATTTTAAACATTGAAAAGAGAGATAGTAGTTAGACAAAATACGTGTTAGAAACTGTCGATTAAAATGTAATATGATTAAAAAAAACGTTGTTATCAGGCCCCTCTGGAAGAGTCATGCGAGGACTTCTGGCACATGGTTGCGCAGGAGAAGGCGCCCATCATTGTCATGCTCTGCGACTTCAACGAAGTCACCGCGGCCCAGGGAGGTCGGCCTCTCCCAGCTCAACCCTTCCTTGCACAGACTTTATTACGTGCACTCTACTTAACAATTGGCGTGATGACGGTCGAATATTAAAAAGAACATTTTTAAGCTGTTTCGCTCGAGAAGTGCGCTCCGTACTTCCCCACCGGCCCCAACGATGTCAAGAAGTTCGGGCTCTACACGATCACCCACATGGTTCGAGCTTCTTCGTGGTTATCCAGCATCATCTTATAAACATGATTTGGTCTCCAAGATGACAGAAGAGCTCTTGGAATTCCTTGCAGGGGTGGGTTAACGAGCTGCGCAACCACGAAGGCTTCAAGATCTCCAAGTTCAACATCGACCACAAGTTCGCACCTGAACTTCTTTTTTCAGGCTTTGGATGAATTGAGTTAGTCTTTAAGGGATAACATATCTTGCTATGATTTTGCAGGGGAAAGGAGCTGCACCACGTACAGCACGTGCTGATGACTTCCTGGCCGGACCACCTCTGCCCCGTCCACTCGACTCCGGTCCTCGACCTCTGGAAATGGATCAACAGGCATGTTCACACAGAGAAGAAAGTTACCGCGGTGGTAACAATTACGCGGAACAATTTGTTAACAAATCGCAACGGAGCAATATTGTTTCGCCCCGCGAACTTTTAGTTGTTCCGTTTAAAAGTTACCAGCGCGGTAACAAGTGAAAGGAACAAATTGCTCCCACCCATGGAACAGAAAAGTTCGCTAGTGCTATCCCGGCTAGGCACCCCCCCCCCCCCCTCATTCAATCGATTGATTTTCTTTCTTTCTTGGCTGCACGTTCCAATTCAGAACTTCAGGTTGAATGTCAATAAAATGTCGCAAGATTGACGTGTGTTAAATCTTTTTTTAATTAAATTTATGTCAGTAACAAGAAAACACTGTAAAACAAACAGAAAAACAGCAACAACGATGTCAACATGGAATAAATTTCCGCAACATGCAACGGAAAAATGAACTCGTAAAAGAAGAAAGGCAATTCGGAGATATAGATTTTCTATAGATTTCTTTCATCTACCAATACTCTACAAAGTTCTTAAAAATATTGTGGCAATAATAGTGAAACAAATAAGAACAATGAAAGCAATGCTACATACCTACTAGTGCATGGAATTTGATTTCAATGTCAATACAGATGAGGCAAGGAATAAAGAAAGAATGCAACTGGTTGTCATCCAAAGAAAGTAGCCAATATGAAATCGCCTTTTGGCAAGGAATATACTAGATCGGAAAGGAATTAGAAAAAAAACCTGTACTAATAAGATCTAAACACTAAATTGATTATAGGCGAAGCCTCAACAAGAGATCAGACGTCGAGATCAGCGTCCGTGATGTTCTGAAGGATCTCCGCCAGGGCTGCTACACTCGAGCCGAGGGACGTAGTCATACAGGCAACCATTGGAGAGAGGCACCCGCGGTAGTGACGGAGGATGTGCTGAGTTAACTGAAGAGGAACTTCTTCTTTGCTTAAATAATAAAAAAAAGTATCACTAATAGAAGAATGCTTCATAAAATAACTTGGGAAGTAAAGCAGTTATTTAACCTTTTAGCTTGATATAATTTTTTACGTAAGCTCTTGCAAGTATAACTGAAACCTATTGAAGAAATGGAAAGCAAGCATAGAGATAGCGAGTGGAGAGAAAGAGGAAGCACGAGAAAGAGAAAGAAAGAGAGAAAGAGAGAATGAAAGGAGGCTAACTGAATGCCTGCAGATGACCGCAGTACGTAGAGTGGATCTTGATTCGTCCAGTCTTGAGGCGAATACTTCGTTGTACTCGGGAGAGGCTCTTGATGAGAGGCAGGAGAGCACCGAGGCTGAAATTCTGCATTTATTAAAGCAAATATAACAGCACTAGTTACATATGTAAAATGAAGAAAGTCCTTGAAGAGATCGAAAATATAAAGATATAATGCCTCATTCGTCTGAATAACAATAACATTTCATAAGAATAAAATGAAACTTAAAAACGAATGTTTTTAAAGGAGAAACAAGAAATGACCTTGTATATACGGTAGAGGGAGAAGCTTGCGATGTTGTCCTTTTCGCTCTCGTTGCCTGGCGCAGGAAAGTCGCCGAGCTGGGCAGTAAAGCCATCGGAGGCAGAGAGTAGAGCACACTCGCTCACGTTCACCTGCAGAAGTACATCGTGTCCATTGCAATCCTTTCTCTTTGATTGGTTAAGTCAGGCACGTAAAATATTGCCAGAAAACGTAAATTCAGTGACAAAAGCAAGAAGTAAAAGATTAAGAATTATTTAATTAAATTACAAATAATTTGAAGAAAAAGAACTTACAAACCGCCGTACACTCTTCTTCCTCCTCTGCGCGGGTCTCTCCTCTCCATTCGACTCTCCGCCACTCTCACGGAGATGCCAGCAACGCACGCGACGTGAGCGGTGACGCGTACGACACTTCGCAGCTGACAAAAACAGAAGAAACGTAAGGTAGATGGCCTTTTTGATCCCAACTAAGTGTAAGTCATGTGATTGCTGTTATTTTAGATGGAGAATACGAATTTACTACTCATGTTCCCAGTTCACTTGTATTCTCCATCTAAAATAACACAAATGACATGGTTTACTAGTAGTTTGGAGCCAAAAGGCCATATACCGTATACATACAGTAACCCAAGAATATGATGAAGCTAAAAATTACGTAGAAAATGATTGAATAGTATCGAAAGAAGGAACAAAAGAAAGAGGGAGAGAAAGAAATGAAAGAAACTAACTGAATGCTTGCAGATGACCGCCCTTCGTAAAGTGGATTCTTGATACGTCCAGTCATGAGGAGGAAGACTCCGTTGCACGGGGATAGGCCATTGGGGAGAGGCGAGACAACACGGAGGCTGAAACAGCGGATTTACTAGAGCAAATAGAACTGCCCTAATTAAGTAAAACGAATGAAATCGTGAAGAGATCGACCTTGAAAATAGAAAAAGGAGCATAGTCTGAATAGGGATGATAGCAACATTAAAGATAAGACCTGGAGTGAGTCTCTTCGCAGGGTCAGCCAGGCGAACTCCAAAGGCGAGCAGACCGGCCCTTCCGGCAGCGTCCTGTCACTTATGGAGGGAGGAATCCGGCGAGTGAACTCGCACCCGGAAGTGCTTGTGCGCTGATGCGAGATCTGAAACCATCAAGAAATCGATCAACAAAATTATATTCGGCTCGCCTCCGCTAAGCGAATTATTCAGCTTACATTTCTATTTTTTTAACCAGAGCTCCCCATGGCCTAAAACCCCCTATGCACGGTTTGGGGTCGATTATAAAAAAATTATAATTCCCTCCCTCCCAACAAGGATAGCACCCTATGAAAAAACGTTTGGTCAAAATCAAACCTGTGACTACAGTCAGATGTCGACGCGGAACAGCTCCCGCCGACGCTGCTCGGCACCCTTCTTGTGGGACAACAAACCTATCTGAAAGTAAAAAAAAATAAATGCTCATCGTCAGATTCATATTAATGCGCTAGAAAACCAAGTAAGTAAGAAAAAGTCTTCAAGAACCACTTAAAACGCTCATTTCAAAAAAGATGTATAAAAAACCAACCAGAAACAAGGGAGTGCGTTGCCAGGGAACTGCTCGGTGGCCGTCTTGAACAAGTTAACGTCGACGCCGTCTTGTTAAACTTCGTCCGCTTGCTTTTCTCGAGACGACGAAAACTGAATGAAAGCGAAAGAAATTTGCAAAACAAACATTAATCTGACATGTAAAACTAATGCAAGCAACAATGTATTCCCAAAAAATTCATGCTACTGCATGTTTGACCATATTTCTGCCCCGTTGAACTAGAGTTCGAGATTTAGATTCAACGGATTGGTTAAAAAAATCGGAACAATGGTAACTTTTCAAAGTTCGAGCACGGTGACGAACAAATTGTTACATGGGTGGGAACATGAGCCCCGCGAACTTTTAATGTCCGAACTTTTTTTGTAACAATCGCGACCGAACTTTCAAAGTCCGAACTTTTCTTCTCTGTGTGTTCCTTTCTACCTCCTAAGATATGGACCTCGCTTTTTCATCTCTCTCTCTCTCCCGTCCTCTTCCCTTCCATTCTCTCTCCCTCTCTCTGCAGGAACAACGCGACTAAGAATCCGGTGGTGCTGCACTGCTCGGCCGGGGTGGGTCGGACTGGCACTCTCGTGGCCTTCGAGATGGCGGACCTCTGGATCGGCAAGAAGAGCACGACGAACTTGCTCGACGTCGTCAAGGAGCTGCGCACCATGCGCTATGGAGTCGGCTTCATACAGAAATTTATATAAGTCATATAATACGGCAAAACAAATTTTTCAGCTATTTACAATCATTTGCATTTCTCTAGAGACACATCTTGACTTTTTGCTATATTTCCTTCCTTCTTCAGCTCGTGCAGTCCCACGTGCAGTACCTCTTCCTCCACGTCATGCTCATCGAGTTCTACAAGGTCAGTTCATTCTCTTTCTTTCTTGTACTCGTTCTCTTCCATTCAGGAGAAGTATAAGATCAGTGAACCCGTGGCAGAGGACGCATTCATCGAAGAGTACCGGAAGCACGTCCGCAAGAAGTTGGAGAAGCAGGTTGGAATGGCAAGGAAGCTGGCAGCTGGCAGGATGGGGGTTAAAGAGAAGTGTTGAGGCGGCGATGGCGAGTGCGGCTGCTGGAGGAAACGCGAATCCCGACGATGACGAGTGAAAAGGCCCAGAAATGAAGAGTTGCCCCCTCCCAATTCCTTCATTAGCTTCAATCAGTCCCCTCGTGAGATAAAGAGAGGAGCTGATTTCTTGTATTTCGCACTCGGGGACCCGGACAGAACCGCAGCGGTAAGAACCGCACTGTCATTAACCGCACTGGCCATAAACCGCAGTGGCCAAAAGCGCAGTGGCCAAAACCGCAGTGACCAAATATCGCAGCGGAAAAGTGGCCAAAACTGCAGTGGCCAAAACCGCAGCGGCCAAAAGCGCAGTGGCCGACTGTGCAGTGGCAGAATGCGAAATGTCCTCACTGTTTATGATTCTGTGATGTATATTTATAGACCACAGAATCAAAAGTTTGACACAGTGAGCTTACAATTAATTCGTGCGACCGTATTTGCGTGACGCCATATTCTAAAACACAGACCAAGCTTGGATGCAGCGGGAAAAGAACACGACATTTTGTAGTTGTTCGTTCCTGTTGTTCGATCCTTCGGCTACCGCAATGCCGATGACTCCCAACAGGCCTGTTTTTTTTTTAAAAATATATCGGTAGTTGTCGATGAGAAACGTGTGAAAAATAGATATTCGTTCATTGTCAGGCAAATCAGCGCAACAGTCCGTAGTAATAAAGGAAAGCGACTGCTTTATGACTCTGACGGGTTCGAATATCGCAAGTCTCACGTCATTAAGTCGACTGGAGAAGTTCAATGGAGGCATGCAATTGTATATTCATCTGTGCTGACTTTTGTTTATGAAAGACAAATATTTTAAGATGTAATATCCACGGATGTGCTGGGAGGGCCAAGTATGCCGCTGGCAAAGCCGTAAGGTCTGCTGAGCACGGTCACATACCACCTGATCACCAAGACGAGGTATTAACTTTTATGCTTTTGCGTGTATTTTTGGAAACTGTTGAAAACTTCTCGGCCTTGTTCCATGTGCATCCTCATTTTTTCCAGCTGAGATTTGTGCGTAAGCGAGCGCGATTTGAACGTTCGCTTGGCGTGTCAGCTGCCACTGCTGTATCTGCAGTACTTCAGCAGGCACCTTCACATCATCGACCATTTCTCGACGAAGACAGACTGTATCGCGAGACACGCCGCGTCGTAGAGGTGGCGGGAGAGCGAAAGTGGCCCTGCACCATTGATGAGTCTCAATTGTGTTAGTGCATATGCTTTGCCAACGTTTGATCTTTAGAACACTCGGACCGGTACATTTTTTCTTAACAAGTTCTACTAATTCAGTCGAAAAATTCCTCCAATTCGACAATTGCATGGTGTTGGGCAAGAGCGACCCATGCGCAGTGAAAATATTCTATACAAACGAAGGAATTGGTCGCCTAAGGAGGGTGAGAACTTAATACTTTCGAGCATTTATTAAATGGTTGTAATAGTACAAATAGATATTGCATCAGAACCCGCTTTGGCCTTGTGACGGGACATTCTATTCAGCTCCTGCCAATTTTCTCCAGACCTTTATCGTTGGAACTCAGGTTTTCTAGAAAAATAAACTTAATTCAAAACGGAATACCATGACCGGGATTTTCACTAGGAAGAGCATGTCTTCGTGCCCGCCGTCTACGCGTTTCTCGTATCTTTTTTTAAAAAACTTTAAAACTTTATTCGCGCTTATCGGGCCAATGTGTTTTTGATGGAATACACGGGGATCTATCACATGGAAGTGGGCGATCGATGGGCACCGGCGGGTTCGTCGAAGTGGCCGACGAAGATTAGGCAGTTCTTATCCCGGCCAGCCAAGCGGTTTCTCCGGGAGCAGCGTCGATTGATTGAATTGAGGATGATCGAGCGCGGGTCGGGGCGGGGGGCGAACTTGTCATTTTTGACAAGGGAGCGAATGAAGAGCGGCGCCACTTGTCACTGGGCCGCTCGTATCAAAGGGGCAGGAATCATACTATGAAGTATTTTCCTTCCTGGATTCACAAGGCATCCCTTCTACTTCTTCAGTGATGATGGGTATATATAATATCTTAAAAATAGGCGAATAATCATAATGATATTGTGGCAGATTTCGAACGCAGCATATCACAAGCTCTTCTAATGGTCTACCCACTCACTATTATTCAGCTATGCGTTTTCCACCTGTTCAAGTCAATCTATGCCAAGATTTTGGCAAGTATATTTATAAATTATATTTTTCCTCTTTTTCTCATCGTTTCTCATTAAAATAATTGATGAAATTCTGCAGACAAAGAAGATATCTCATCTATACAGCGATACTCAATTGAAGTTCACAACGCAGTCATGCATGTCACTGGCGTTTGTCAAGCCCTTTGACGTGTCCAGGTATGAAAAGCCATTTTATCATTGCATTGAGAGCCGCTAGAATCAAATGTGAAGAGCATTACAAATTTTGAAATACCCATCAGATACTTTGAAAAGATTGTCGAGGAGGGAATGCAATCGTTCCACTGGTCGATCACCGCAGACTTAAGGGTACTATAACATGTTATAACACCATGTTTGTTTAGCAAACAACGCAATATCCCCTTTAGCCTTCTATGCATACTTCGAATCGACTTACATTGGCAAGGAACTGAATGGACAGCGGACGAACCCGATGTACCCGATCGAAAGCTGGAACGCTTACCAGAGAATCATGGACAAGCGACAAGTTGGGAATTCCTGTCAGGAAGGATACAATGCGAAATTATAGGCAATAATTTGTACATACTTGCTATTTTTTTAAAATCTAACTCCCATCACCATTTTCTTTAGTCTATCCTCCGAAGTCGACAGCACAGTTGGTTGCCTCGCGGCTGCTCGATCATCAAGCAGAGTTCAAGTCACTCTATCAAGCCGCATCGTCTAAGAACTTGACGTTGGCTCAGTACCGGCCGCAGAGTCGTTCAGTCTTCAACGCACACCTACAACGTTTTGTGGCAGTGAGAAATGGTCCAATGGGTCGTAGCGATAGACCACTTGAAGGTTCTTGGAGTATATGTCAATGTGCGGAAGTGAATAAGAGAAAAAGAGGATCAGTTCTTTAAAAAGTTGTTTACAGTTGCAATTGTGTGGAAGACGTTCTGTAATTCTTTTCAACTAATAATATTCCAAAATCCCTGTTTTTACAATGACGCTATTGCTCTCTGTAAAAAGGTTCTTCTCAATCTCTTAAATCAAGTATGGCTTTGTATTTGATTGAAATCCTCATTTGCTGTAAAAAGGTTCTTTCGATCTGTTAAATAAGGTTTGGGATGCTTTGTATTTGCTGGAAATCAACTGCCTTCATAAATAATCTTCAATGCATTATTGCCTATGCAAATAATACTTTTGTAAAACTAATTCAAATTAAAAATCACTTTAATTAATTTAAAAAAATTGCGATTGTCCGCTTCTCTGGCTAATCGCTGCGTTCGGCCACTGCGCTTTTGGCCGCTGCGGTTTTGGCCACTGCGGTTTTGGCCACTTTTCCGCTGCGATATTTGGTCACTGCGGTTTTGGCCACTGCGGTTTATGGCCAGTGCGGTTAATGACAGTGCGGTTCTTACCGCTGCGGTTCTGTCCGGGTCCCCGCACTCGAATTGAAAAGAAATGGAGATATATCCGATCTATCATTTATGAATGTTCTGCTGGCACTGGTACGATAACGATAATAATCACATAATCACTCACGAACAATATTCCACTGATCCAAAACACCACGTATCAAAGCACGCCATAAATTAAAGGAGCTGTCCATGGAGATTACAATCTTGTTGTATTTTTGGTAATACTATTCGGCCCAACTTGAAACATCGTTAAGAAAATTAGGAATGCGTCCAGCTGAGGCCATCAGGAGAAAAACCCACATTTTCCTCACGTTGTAACTTTAGAAATTAGGGAGTAATGTCATCGCTCCTTGTCCTCTTTTCTTCTCCTGCTACCCTCATTCTATCAGAAAGAAGGTGATAACTAAGTGCGAAGCGGCAAGCCACGCTTGAGATTCGCGGGAAGAGAGCAGAGGCAGAGAGAAAAAGACTCACAAAGTCTAGTTTGTTATGATGGATAACTTTTTGCAATATTATGCGGGAATTCAAACGTTAGTTCTTCACAGGCTTCTAAACTCCATGGATAGTTCCTTTAAGAAAGATGATTGTCAAAAAGATGCCCATAAGTGTCATCGAAACCCCTTCTCCTGCCTATCTCATTCTGCAGAGATAGGCGAGATTGGTTGCGATGGAGTCTCCGTTCTCCAGCCTCAGCACTCCTTCGTTCATATCTTCCGAGATCAACTCGCCCGTCGCTCCGATTCGATCTCCATAGATTATGCGAGCCTGCAACATTGGCAAGTTAAATATAAAATAATGAGATAATAATGTACTAGTCAAAAAATATCATTACTATTATTTGGAAGTGACAAATAAAAAGAGTGAAAGAAGGAATGTACCTTCTCGTTCTCGTTCGGCCTGACCGGGATGATTGCATCGAAGTCGGCCGTGGCAGAGCGGCCAGTGTCCAGGACGGACACCTTGCACTTGTGGTTGTCCAGCTCAAGGCAAGACTTCACTCAGCAGAACAACCAATCACTTTGTATTTCTCTTCTTCATCTCTTCTTCTCCTACCACATTCGTGACGACTGCCTCTTTCCCAATCAATCGGTCGTCGTCGTGATTCCGGATCTCCACGACGATTTCATCACGAATCCACTCGCCACTCTCCAGGAAGAATGAAGCTTAAGAATATGGATGAATTCGGTTTAAGGTTAAACACCAAAAATTATATATCGTCTAACAAAAGTCTTCTTTATAAAAAAGGTAAATTAACAACGCTCAAAACCATGTTTAAAAAAACTGACGAATCGTGGTAGTCGCGGAGGAGTAGAGAGACATGGCCGGAGAGGGAGCCGAGTAGTCCGCGAACATGCCTCCAGGGGTCACCGGAGGCTGAAGAGGGGACTAAATGATAGAAGAGTTCGCAAAGGAAGGGATCAACCTTAAAGTCGAGAGCAGATCCAGGAGTGGCCGGATTGTACGAGGGGGAAGAGGGGGAGTACTCGTCCGCATCCTCTTCCCGCACACTGCGAGCTGGGGTGGTGGCCCCGTCGTAGGCCGGAGTGCGTCCCCCGTCCCCGTAGTGCGGGGTCTGGCTTCCGTAGTGAGGAGTCGTGCTGCCGTAGTGGGGGGTGCGGCCTCCTACCAATTCATACGTCAATTACTTGCAAACAATCAGACCACCTAAAGTTTAAGGTGTTAAGACAGCCTATCTGTAAGTGTCGAGCAGGTCGTCATACAGGGCTGCAATAGGAAATTTTTGATTTTTAAATTCGATGAAAATGAGTTCACTTGTACAACTCGACATGCTCTTTAAGATGGTACAATCGTGTATTCGAAAAAAAAAATTTTCTTTCGAGATAACAGCGATTTAAATGACCATAAATCAGTTATTTCTTAATATTTTTGAAACTCTTTTTTGCAGTAGATATTCCTGGTGACGTTCCGTGAAAATAACTTTTAAGCTGCAAAAGTCGCAAAAATAGATTTGAGAAGTGGGTTTTTCTTGGTTTTCAGGCCAAAAAACCCTCAGTGCTCAAGGTAAGTAGTATATAGAAAGAAAGCCCGTGAAATTTGCTACAAAATGGCAAAATTAAAAAAAAAATCGAAGAGTATGTATTTTGGGTATTTGCACTTAAGCAATTACACTCAAGATCTATGCTACGATGCAAGAGGTCCGTGTTCGATGCGCGGTCGGGGCAAAGTTTTGCACTATTTTGGAAACAAGCAAAAAAAAACAGAATTTCGGCCAGAAATTGATGGTTTTTCATTTCAAAGCTCCTTAACTTTGCTCGAACTTTCCATTTTTCACTCTGTTTTCACCAACTGAAAGCTTCTTCATTGCGAAGTCCGTTCACAATCAGTCAACATTTGAATCTCGTACTCTTTCTATCTCTCTCGCTTCTCTCTTTCTCTCTCTATCTCTTTATCTCTCTTCCTCTCTCTCTCTCTTTTCCTCTCTCTCTGTCTTTCTCACCTGTCCTAGTGTTACCTTTCCCGCATCTCTTCTGTCACCCCTCCGTTCTCGTCCTTGTCGAACATCGGTCTCATTTATAAAAATTTACCTCGGCTAATACGAGAAAATATCTCTTTTTCTCAATTACTCTTCCAACTTTTTCCGTTCTTTCTCTTATCTGTATATACATATCTCTCTCTCTCTGGTTTTTTTCTCCTTCGCTCTCTCTATGGTTTTTCTCTCTTTCCCTCTCTCTCTCTCTCTCTCTCTCTCTCTCTCTCTCTCTGGTTTTCTCACTTTCCCTCTCTTCCTCTCTCTGGTTTGGACCCAGATGGAAAATTATTCTTTTCACCACCAGAACTTCTCAATTACCAGCAGCTAGCAAGTATTTTCGGAAATCTTGCCTCGAAGAAGAGACATGCAAATATCAATCAACAACAACAACGACGCCGCAACCAACATCTGAAACGGAACGGGACGAGCTAGATGAACTGTTCGATACGGAAGGTGATATCATTGAGGAGGCTCATTCGGAACCGCTTTTTGGGACTGACTTCGACGAATTTAGACAACTAATAGAGAATGACGTTGAGTACCGATCTGAGAAGGCAGATCCATAAAGAAATCCAACAGTGAAAAACAAACGGAATCACCAGAGGAGCACTCGGATCAAGACGTATGGGAGCCTGTAGACATGAGCGGGTCGGCCCAGGCTGCACCCAGACGCGTCCACGATGAACTATTCTGACCTTAACTCATGATAATCCCTCCATATCTACTCATTGAGGAGCCACCGTAAGAGGCTTGAGAAATACCTCGAGGTGGTCGAATCACCTAGAAATAATGATTCTGTAATTTCGTGCCATTAATTCAATTTCTCCCCAAACAACTCACTTGCGAAGCATGGTTAGAATAAACATACGTTGACTGAAGGCCTATTACAATGGAAAAACTTCCAGTTGGTGAAAACAGAGTGAAAAATGGAAAGTTCGAGCAAAGTTAAGGAGCTTTGAAATGAAAAACCATCAATTTCCGGCCGAAATTCTGTTTTTTTGCTTGTTTCCAAAATAGTGCAAAACTTTGCCCCGACCGGGCATCGAACCTGGACCTCTTGCATGGTAGCATAGATCTTGAGTGTAATTGCTTAAGTGCAAATACCCAAAATACATACCCTTCGATTTTTTTTTACATTTTGCCATTTTGTAGCAAATTTCACGGGCTTTCTTTCTATATACTACTTACCTTGAGCACTGAGGGTTTTTTGGCCTAAAAACCAAGAAAAACCCACTTCTCAAATCTATTTTTGCGACTTTTGCAGCTTAAAAGTTATTTTCACGGAACGTCACCAGGAATGTTTTTAAAGAGAATGTAAAGAGCTATCTACTGCAAAAAAGAGATTTCAAAAATATTAAGAAATAACTGATTTATGGTCACGGGAATTTGAAACTTAAATCGCTGTTATCTTGAAAGAAATTTTTTTTTCGAAATCACGATTGTACCATCTTAAAGAGCATGTCGATTTGTACAAGTAAACAAATTTTCATCGAATTAAAAAATCAAAAATTTCCTATTGCAAAGTGCAGATCGAGCCTTACAGATAGGCTGTCTTAAAGGAGGCAAAAACTCAATTTTTTTGCTATAAGGATGATTCTGTGAATATGTCCGGATTGAGCTTGCAAAATCATCAGCAAAAATTAAATTTTCTAAACTAAAAGTTAGAGGAGTAATTTGCATCTGAAAAGAGTCGCCTGATCATGAGGGAAATATTAGTGATTTATACAGAACTTTAGATTTAACATTAGTCCCCTGACCAAATTACGGCCAAATAGGATTGACGAGCATATCATGACCGAAAAGCGTGAAATTTCGTCGTTCGACCGTAAAAATGACCGAAAAACGTGAAATTTCGTCGTTCGGCCGTAAAATATATGCCGGCATATTCATGATTCACCAAACGGACGCAAACCGCCAATTTGAAATCGGCCAATCAAACGCATGTTTTAAGAGAAAAGGTTTTGAAGCAAGGATCTTGGCAAATTGCCAAGAACGCGCGGCTCACGACTACGGTACTTGAATGAGTCGGCATTTCGTGTTAGGAGTTAACGACTTTCAAGCTCCTTTAAGAGAGCCTCTCTGTAAGAGTCAAGCAGGGTACCATTGGTGCTTGCCCCGGGGACCGATGTTCGATTTTGACTTTCAGAACTCAATCAGTGATACATAAGAAGCATGTAAGGAAATATAGACGGTAAAAAATTTTTTTGACAATTTTTTGTCCTGACCACGAACCAAAATAGATCAAAAATTCAAAACTCTGTATTTTGCTTAATTTTCAACATTTTGCACTTTTCTTTTTTTCTTCTTGTTCCTCATTCGAAACTGCATAAAAAAAGGTCTAGATAATGATTCCTCAAAAGTTTCATTTTAATAGCCTTTTGTCGGATAAAAATTTTTAGGACTAAAAAAATTCAATATTTTGGATATTTTTCATTTTTGCCGGTCCATTTCCAGAGAAGTCATACCATAATATGAAAGTAGAGGAAAAACTGCATTACATATGTTTCTACTAAAAGGATTTGAGGACACAGTTTTTGGGTATCAATTTTTGAATACTGTTTGCTATCAATTGCTGCACCGCAGTTTAAGTCACATATCTGTTTTCCCTTTTTACCTTTTCATCTGCAAAGCAAGTATAATGGTGTAGTGTTTTATTCTCTACAAATAATGTCTATACGTTACTTTGATACTTCCCAAAAAATTAAGTTTAAACATAAAAATTCAATTTTTCTGTTTTTTGTATATGCCTGTCGTCGGGTTTTTGACATTTTCGGTATTTCATAGATCGATTTCCAGATAACATTCACTGCGATCTTGAAGAGAAAAGAAAACTGCATAGAATGTCATTTTATTATGGGAATCTGAAGACACTATTTTTAGATACATGAATTTTAATCGTCGATAATGTGCGACAGTGGCATCAATTACTGTTCGGCGAGTCTTGCCCCAAAATGTTGGCTGAACGACACAGTTTTACAATTTACCTACCGTAACTTTTTAAAATGACGTCATAATAAAAAATAAACATGATATTCGTGTTCCTTGCATCAAAGAACCCACTTGGGGTGATTTTAAGAGAAAAATTCAATTCGAACATTTTGGGGCAAGACTCGCCGAACAGTAATTGATGCCACTGTCGCACATTATCGACGATTAAAATTCATGTATCTAAAAATAGTGTCTTCAGATTCCCATAATAAAATGACATTCTATGCAGTTTTCTTTTCTCTTCAAGATAGCAGTGAATGTTATCTGGAAATCGATCTATGAAATACCGAAAATGTCAAAAAACCCGACGACAGACATATACGAAAAATAGAAAAATTGAATTTTTATGTTTAAACTTAATTTTTCGGGTAGTATCAAAGTAACGTATAGACATTATTTGTAGAGAATAAAATACTACACCATTATACTTGCTTTGCAGCTGAAAAGGTAAAAAGAGAAAACAGATATGGAACTTAAACTGCGGTGCAGCAATTGATAGCAAACAATATTCAAAAATTGATACCCAAAAACTGTGTCTTCAAATCCTTTTAGTAGAAACATATATAATTCAGTTTTTCTTCTACTTTCATATTATGGAATGACTTCTCTGGAAATGGACCGGCAAAAATGAAAAATATCCAAAATATTGAATTTTTTTTAGTCCTAAAAACTTGTATCCGAAACAAGGCTATTAAAATGAAACTTTTGAGGAATCATTATCTAGACCTTTTTTATGCAGTTTCGAATGAGGAACAAGAAGAAAAAAAGAAAAGTACAAAATGTTGTAAATTAAGTAAAATACAGAGTTTTGAATTTTTGGATCTATTTTGGTTCGTGGCCAGGACAAAAAATTTTCAAAAAATTTTTTTACCGTCTATATTTCCTTAGATGCTTCTTATGTATCACTGATTGAGTTCTGAAAGCCAAAATCGAACATCGGTCCCGGGGGCAGTTAGACCTTGACCCTTGGAGAGAGGCTCTCTTAACTTAAAAGACCACGTTGCCTACTGAATGAGAAAGAGTTCGAACCATCGTGCATGGGAGTGTTCGCCCCGTGGAAGGGAGTCTGGTTGCCCGTGTACATCGGAGTGTTCGCTCCGTACATCGGAGTCTTGTTTCCCGTGTACATCGGAGTGCGAGAGTCGGCTGAAGGAGTCTTCGCGAAATGAGACACTCCCACCGAGTTCGACACGTCGTCACCCACTTCCATCACGCGACTGCGATCCACTGTCTGGGTCTGCAGAGAACGAGAGAGAGAGAGAGAGAGAGAGAGAGAGAGAGAGAAGAGAGAGAGAGAGAGTGAGAAGAGAGAGAGAGAGTGAGAGATAAACATAAAGAGAGACTACTTGTCGACCAACCTTGCAAGAGGAGTGCAACTCGACTCTGACGGTCGAGTCCGTTGCATCCTTGACAATTCCGTAGTGTCCCTTGAGAGGGCCAGTCGTGATTCGGACACTCTTTCCAATGATGGAAGTGTCACGCCTCAATTGCTAGGTTCAGTAAGGAGAATGAATAAAAAGAGTAAAAAGAGTGTGTTAACCTCGGTTGATTGTGCCTGGGAGCGCCATTGCCAGCAGAGAAGACGGACTGCGCGGGTGTCTGTCCACCCGTCATGCTCCTGCCAGAGGAGTGGGCCGGGGAGGCGGAGCCGGCGTGGCGGGGGGAGGAGAACGGATTCGGAGACGACAGAAGGCGGCTCATGTTAGGCACGTCGCCTGCAATCGTCCTTTCATTTTCTCTGGTTCCTTAGCTCTTCTCCTGTTTAGGAAGAGAATAAGGAGTCCGTTAAATATCTGACTCTTCCGGTCGCCCGGAGCCTTTGCTCCAACGAGAAGAAGATGGCGGGTGCGGCAGACAAAGAGACCACCGTTCTCCATGTGCTTCCTGGAGTGAATGAAGGCGAATCCGCGGAAGAGATGGAGGATCTCCCCTTGCTTCTCATCGTCACGCTCCTTGCGAGACTAAACAAGTAAGTCTATTATGAGGAAGAACAAACGGAAATCACAGCTCCGAATCAAGTTGCAAAAAAAAACACTATAAACGAGCGAAGGGAATGATTTAAAAAACAGCTCAAAGACATACCGCCAATGGTCCATCCACAACTTTGACGACGTCTTTGACCTGGAAGAATGGCAGAAATGACAATTATTAATACAATTTTGAGTTCATCGTGATTCTCTAATATTATTTTTGCTAGCAATGGTAGAGAAAAAGTCTAAAATGATTATATCTAAAAGAAACTAAGCATAAATAGTTGAAAAAAGGCTAAAACAGTGCTGAAATAGGTCTGACTCATGACAGAGTTGTAACCCCCCGGGCCGATGGCCCGGAATCCCCTCTTTACCGTGCATCTTTCACATTGTAACCCCCCCCCCGGACAGGCCATTTGGCCATTTGTAGCCCCCCCCCCGGCCCAAGTCAAGAGGCAGGTACTATTTCAGCACTAGCCTAAATGATAACATCTAAAAGAGACTAAGCATAAAAACATATTTAATAAGTTTGTGAATAGCAGTTTGCGCACCATGATATTGTTGTTCTGGCTGTCGAGAGACATGACATGAGGGCTGCTCTTCTTTGCTTGGATGGCTTGTGGCTTCACACGCTGGACACGGCCATTGTTATCCATAACCTGATGGAAGTGGAAGCTTGTGAAAGGAAGGGTGAACGAGGGAGAACTTCAGGCCATCTTGATGGGTCAAGCAGATTCTAAACGAACCTCGAGATGATCTCTCTCCAGCCGTATGATAACTCCGACAGTTTTGTTGTGGTCGAGGGCGACCAAGTCATGGAATTGGAACTGGCCGAGAGAGTCCACTCCAGTTGTCACTTGAGAGCAGAGACGGACATCGTGAGGCCGTACTTTACGCTGAACATAAAACATTCGGAAACAGTCAGTGGATACACAATAGGCAAAAACAAAAGAACTTCTCCCAGCAAAAGATGAAGTAGAAAAGATATTTAGTTTCAAGAATTGAAACCTCGTCCGTGCTGAGATCGGAGAGAACAACGACGAGGTTGTGCTCGACTCGCAAGATGAGTCCAGTGTCTCCTTCGTATCTGCCTGACAGAATCTTGACGTGGTCACCAGGCTTGAACACCTTCCGCAGTTCGTACGCGTTCAGTGTCAGCGGCTCCTGCAACAAGGGGGGGGGGGGCAGAATAGGAATGCAAGAGTATGTAAAGACCTCACAGTACAATGATGAGAAAAGAGATAAATGCCTAACCTTCAGATCGTCGTGGTCTGGCACGATGACGATGCGATCCCCATCGACACTCTGAATCTTTCCCCTGAGATTGACGAGCTCTCCCTCGGCCACTTCCACGTTGTCTCCGGGAGCGAAAGTGTGGCCCGAATCGCTTACACTCGTCATTTCCACTGGAAGCATTCGCAAGGATTGCACAAATATCTTTCCTCATCTCTAAAATGACTGACATTCTTTCTTGAGATCGTCGCTAGTTTCTTGAAACTTCTCCAGCTCGGATAGGGTCGGCTTCACGCCCTCCCATACCTGGAGAACAGAGAAGTATGAAAGAATGAAGCAACCTCGAGGAGGAGCAGAAGAAATCAAAGCTAACGATGGCATTGAGTGGGAAGGCCTTATACAGGAAGCCACGCCGGTACGAGCCGCCTTCGAATGTCCAGAAGTCACCATCTTGGCTCACTTCTCCTCCGATTTCCCTGGATATTTCAATACTATACTTTCAGCCTTATCTCTAGGAAGCCCAGAAGAGATGTTTTGGTCCCATGATCTAAAAGATCAAGAACTGCCAACTTTATTCTGTCGACATCGAAGGGTCTGGGCGGCGGTCTCTTGCCCTTCTTGGGAGGCAGCCTGTCTGCATCTCCTCTCAGAGCTCCTCTCATCCGAGTGTAATCGATGCGAGGAAGAAGTCGCAGGCCAACTTTGCTCTGCGACATGTCGACCCAGTCAACCTGAAGACAATCACGAGCATTCATTCATTAAACCAGCTAATAGTTGGGTAATTGTCAACAAACCTGAGCAAGGTCATCCCTGTACATTGTCCTCTTGAGACGGACATATGCTCCTTGCTTAAGAACTGGAATATCCTTGACAACTCTGAGCACGTCCACCATCTCTTTGATTGGCACCATCTGTTAATACATTCTTTCTTTCTTATGTTTCAAAGAATCAACAAAGTAAAAGGATAACCATGATTGAGTATTGGTTAAGCGCAGAAATTCCTTCGATGGCTGCAGCGACGTGAGCTTGTTTGAATGCTTCGATGTAGATGATCCCCTTCAGTCCCTCCTTCACGACCACCGACTTGATTTGAAGCGGCTGAACAGTTCTTTCTCTCACCTTCATCATAACGCTTTTTCTCCTGGAACACCAGAATCAGCATCAATCATTAAGGAAAATCCCATAGACCATTACGTGCATTCTTTTCACACTTCATGTGTCGACCCAGTCAACCTGAACTTGTGTTCATAGTCGCTCGAACATTCGTGCAACACTGCTAAATTTTGTTACACACTGCATAATTCAAGCACTGCACCGTTTGCGTAAGGTTTTTAATCAGCGACCATTGCCCTCTTTCTATAAATATACACTTTTCGACCACAACTACTTTAATGTGCATTTATTTTCTCATTATCCCCCTCATCCAGTGCTGAACAAGGGCGTCACATGCGCCGTGTTGGAACCCCCCCCCCCCGGCCGGCTCAAAATCCCGTTGAACCCCCTCCCTCCCCCGGGATGAAACATTTTGTGCTTGAAAACAGCAATTTTTTCCACAAGAAAAATTTTTGACCAAAAAAGTCATTTTTAAGGCTTTGTACCCCCCCCCTGGAGTCTTGCGCCGGACTTTGTTCAGCACTGCCCCCATTCCTAACCTCAGCTGTGTTCTCATATGCGAGCATCTTGCGCATCATTTGCAAGCCGACGAGCTTCTCTTCTCCCATTCGCATGCACTTCACAATCCACAAGTTGGGATCTTTAGTGGAAGGAAGGAGGCCGTGTTGAGAAATGTCATCTGGAATACCACTCATGATTACCCTTCTAGCCAAGAGCAAAAACTATTCATAACAATCACACACAAAAAAAGATAAAAACAACGTGGAAATGATGACAGGAATAGAAAAGACACATAGAAATTGAAACCAAGAGCTTCGTCATCGTCAAAGTTGGCCCCTCCGCTTGTGGTTGTCTTGTACTTGTTCTCGAAGTAACGGCCAATTTCTTCTTCGTTCATATTCCTTTAAAAAAAAAGACCATTCTTGCAAGATTTCTAAATTCAATTCAGTCAACAACGACAGCAACAACAAAAGTGATCTTCTCCTGCAGAATACGAGGAAGAAGCGTAAAGGAACAGGAGGGAAAGAACTAACGCGAATAGTTCTCTCTGCCGGTCGTTCTTCCTCCTCTCCGCCTCGAGTTGCTTCATGCTCCTCTCTGCTTCTTCCCTTTCCCTCGGTTCGATTCCTCCTTCCTCCCCACTTTCACAGTCGTCTTCCTCAAGATCCTCATCGTCCACATCGACGTCTTGAAGAATGAAGTCAGATCCGCGAGGACGACGATTCTGGAGAAGAACTGGCCGAATAACAGCTAATCATTATCATTAGTATACAAGCTAATCATGTCAACAACTTTCCGGAACTAGAACCCATTGATATTAAGTAAAAAGGACCTTTCTCTTCTTTTTCTTCTTCTTGGGCTCGTCATCGGATTCCTCTTCTTCTTCCTCGTCTTCGTCATCAGAATCCAGCCGTCTCTTATTGCTCTTCTTCTTCGGCTTCTTGTCGACTGCATCGTCCTCTTCCTCTTCTTCTCCTCCTCCACTTCCCGCATCACTTCCATTCTCCTAATCAATAGCATTGAATCAATCGGGAGGATGAAAAGATAAAAGTCCATATATTTCGAAGAAAAGAAGAATGGAGAGAGAAGAAAGAGAAGTGTTACCGCATCATTCTCGTCTCCATCCTCATCGCGGACGTTGTCTCTCGCTTCATCGTAGTCGCTGTCATCCGAAGACAAAGACATCGTAAAGTAGCTGAAAGAAAACGAAAGAGAAATCCGTGAGCTGCTAGCAGTCCACCGGTGATTAAAAGAGACCAATCCTCGTTTCAAGTAATACATGACAACGCTCCCACGCAAGAACCGGTATATGGATTTTATCAACAACTGAGGAAAACACAACAACGCACGGGTGTTCAGCCCATGCATTTTTCCGGACGCACTCGCTATGCAAAGATGGCACCGGTTGACAGCTTACTCCCACTGTCTGCACTCTGACCAAGTGGCAGAGACGTAGAGAGTTGGATTTAAGTCGCGCTCAAACTGGCAACTTGCCATTGCGAGATGTGTTAGAAGTGTCAAAACACGCAAGAAAAAACACGCATGAACACGCATGAAAAGCGGTCAGACGCAAGACGATTGATTTTTATAGTGCGCCTTCCATCCGACGTTTCGCATTTTGAAAAGGGGACCACACCTGCGCGCCGTGTTCTAACATCCCGTGCAACGAGAAGGATGCGATGTCCTCGTTTGGATTTTAAATAAACGAGGCCATCACATTAAATACGACAAATAATATGCTAAACTGCACAGTCGCATTTTGCGCCTAACGGACTAATTAATTACCCCAATTAGTCATATAAAATATGGATAATCGTTTTTTTTATTAAATAGAGGGCGCGAAATTGAATATCCCACGTTCCAGCTTATCGGAACATCCTGCTCCAATATCCATGCCATTCTTTAATAAGGTAAATATGCAAGTTGCCTTTTACAACCTCCCTTTAGCAGCATATACGTATACATGTACATATTCGAGACAATAGTTTTTTCCGCAAATTTCAAGAATTTTAAGAATTTAGCAATCAATCAATGTATCGTTGGATCGGGCCGATTGTGTACGGGACCCAGAGAGATGTAAGGCTGAACATCAAATTCGTAGCAGGGAGATACAATTTATTATTTATCAGACACAATATAATAATCCATTCAATTGGTCCTAACCCTCAGTAGATCATGGCCGCACAAGGAAACTGTCATGGAATGCATGAGATCGGTGATTGAAAAGGTATTAGAAACGGAATACCATGGGTAAAGAGCAACAGCAGAACATAAAGAAGACCGTATAACGAGATAAGTGTAGATCATATGCAAATTTGCTGAAGAGAGTGAGACAGAGCTTATTGACTGCTCGAATGGCTTGTCCAGAGCGACAAGAATAGTCAGAAGCAGAGGAAAAGAAGGATGACAGATTCACCAGAGCTCGTTGCAGAATCGCCGACGCTGACAACTCCAGACCATTCCGACACCACAGAAGGGACCTGCTCATGTCAGAAGTTCTGTAGCTTGCATTCTTCAGCTAGATTAGTCACACACGCACTCTTCTTCCTTTACGACCTATGTAATTAGTCTATAAAACATACAATTTTTTGGGTTGTCTTTCAGCTTATTCCTCGTAGTAATGGATGAGCAATTATAGGCCATCAAGTGTTTGAGTGCTTTCTGTTTTGTGTTTGTTTGCTGAACGGGATTTCTCTCTGACCAATCGCAGAGATCGAAGTGGTGAGGCTGCGAGTAGACAACGGACAGCGCCCGCTGCACCAAAGTGACGTCAACCGATTGAGTAGTCGAGAAGAAGCACAGATCCGAGATGAATTGAGCACGGGCCAGAGGAGAGAACGATGACGCAGATTGCTCCAGGGCACTAGGGAGAGGACGGAGAGAGAGAGAGAGACAGAGAAAGAGAGAGAGACAGACAGAGAGAGACAGAGAGAGAAAGTACATTTATGGAAGGAAGAAAGGTAGAGGAGTGAGAGAGTAGTATATGAATGGAGAGAGGGAGAGGAAAGAGAGAGAGAGTAGACGGAATGGAGAAAGGGAGTGGACAAAGAAAGAGAGTACATGGAATGGAAAGGAAGACACTGTGAGAGGGCGAGCTAATATAAATACTATGACTAAAGAAATGGGCTTTGTCAGACGAACGGAAAAGCTGATCGGCGAAGAAATCTCTGGTATAAACCGGAAATAAACTGGCGCAGGCTTTATAGCCTTTGCCTGTCCCGTTCGTTCTCTGCCCTCTTTTCCATCTTTCTCTCTCCCCTTCCCTTTCTCTCTTCACTCTCTCCCCTTCCCTTTCTCTCTTCACTCTCTCTCCTTCTCTTTCTCTCTTCGCTCTCTCCTATTCCCTCTTTCTCCTTCTCAGTCACACATCACGCGATTTGCTAGCGAATGCGTGTTCCTAAAGTGCAGAAAACTTGGTGAGCTTCGCCTTGTTTCTCGCGAGAAAAGGAGAGATGCGGCTAATGTTGCGCCCTCGTTGATTTATTAGTGCTTAGAGAAGGTGACAAGCAAAGCTGAACAGAACAGGAGAGAGCAGAAAGAGAAAGCGAGTGAGAGAGTGAGAGAGAGAGAGAAAGAGAGAGGGAGAGAGAGAGAGAGAAAGAGAGAGAGAAAAGAGAGAGAGAAAGACAATAAAGAGGGTGACGAACTCAAGAATCTCATTCCACGTCGAGTTGTCGTAGTTGACACGCATGAAGGAGGTGAAGTTGAGATTGAGTAGAAGAGGGGCGGGAGAAGGCAGCGGAGCCCGACCGTCCGAAATGGAGTGGACCGGCAGACTGAGCGAGTTGGCAAGTTGCCAGCCAGAGGTGCCATCCGAGAAGACAAGTCGGAGGGGCCAGAGACCAGGGCCGCGCTGCTCCACGGTCACGACGGCCTGGCCCTTCTCGCCCGAGTCGTTGTCTTCTGCCTCGGAAGTGGACACGTGTACCATTGGATAGCCGCCCGTCGTGTACCAGTGCGTGTACACCTACAATACTCTTCTTCAGCACTTCCCAAATCTGCTATTCATATGTAAAGCAATCTCACATCTGCCAGTGTCGCATTTTCGTCGATGGGATAGGGCTTGAGATAACTGGAGAAGGAGTGGAGATCAAAGACGGATTTGCCAGTCACAATGTCGCGGATGACAGAAAGTAAGAACTCTTCGCCCAAGACGTCTTCCAGGGACTCCAGCAAAATCACGCCTTTCAGATAGCAATGCATCCAGATCTGGGAAGACAGATACACTATGAGGAAATGGCTAGCAAATGTGAAAGGGGAGCTCTCTTACCATCTGAGGAGTAATCTCGCTGGGGAGAAGCAGCGGATGCCCGGGCGAGACGATATCCTCTGCCAGCTGGATTTCCACGTATTTCGCGAGTCGGAATCTCTCGAAATCCGTCCGTGGCAAGAGAGCGCGAAGTGTCTTGTGGGCCAGCAGCTCGGTCAGGTCCTCCTGCAATCACGTATTCCTTCATTACTCTCTCGCTACCGTTTCCGTATGCATTTGTGTTGCCTCTTGGGTTCCTCAGCCCTTCCATGGATGCCCCTCCCGTGTTGTGTGCTGGCACTCTGCCAACTGCCAGGCTGGCCCGGCCGGTGTTCATGCGGAGTGCCAGTCACGGCCTCTTCCACTGTCTCATTTGTCGTAAGCAGGCGAACACTCTCCTCCCTCTCCTCCCTCCTCCCCCACCACGCATATTTACGCGCTGTTCAAACTCCGCTCACTTCTTCTCGTCTATTTTTATGTGTAATTGTTTTCTTCATATATTTTTTTATCCTAACACATCAACCACGGATTTTCTTTATCCTTCCGGACTCTCTCTTTCTCTCTCCTCACTCACTCACTCTCACTCTCTCTCCCTGCATACTCATCTTTTGGTTGTTTCCTTTGCAACATTAATCTCGTTTATCCTATCTGTTACTTTCTTCCCGTACGCCCCTACCTGATGCCCCTTTTTGTTTTCTTTTATTCGACAACACATGCGACAGAAGGGGCGCAATTGTCTGTTTACGTTGTGCGTGTGATGACGGAAGAAGGAAGAGGAGGAAAAGAGTGAAGAGAGAGTGAGGGAAGAAGATAGAACGAGAGTGGTGAGGAGAAAGAAAAGGAGAGACTGTGAGATAGAAAGAAAGTCATGGGAGAGAGTATTGGGAGAGAAGAAGCAGACACTGAGATGTACAAAGTCACGGAAAGATGCGCCCCATTTTCGAAAGTAGAAATGAAAAAGAGAAAGACTGGAGAGAAAGAAAGAACGAGGGAGACCGAGAGACATAGAGAAAGAAGAAGGCAAAGACAGTGGCTCAGCATCCTATGGCGGCAGTTCCCTAAATCTGCGAGTGAACGAGAAAAAAGAGGAAGGAGTTGGAATGGAGAGGTTGAAAAAGTTGTGAAAGAATTAGGGAGTGAGGTAGACAAGGAAAGAGAGATGGTGGCAGATAAAGAGAGATGTAATGCCTGAGAGAGAGAGACAGAGAGGGAGACAGAGAGAGAGACCGAGAGAGACAAAGAGAGAGAGAAAGAGACCGAGAGAGACAAAGAGAGAGAGAGAGACAGAGAGAGAGAGAGAGACCGTGAGAGACAAAGAGAGAGAGAGAGAGAGAGAGAGAGAGAGAGAGAGGAAAAGGAGGCGGCGCTGTCTCCTCGCCGCTGTGTGTACTTGGTAGTGGCCATCTTATCATGACACCTGACAAACTGACCATCTTTTTTTCTTTCTCTCTTGCACCTGTGCTGACGACCCGTCTCACTCTCTTTTGAAATCCTCTCGCAAGCCCTCCCTGTTCTCTCATTCCCTCTCTCTTTCTTCCCCTCTCTCTCTATTGTCTTACTCCCTCTCTTTCCTCCTCTCGCTATTTTCGTACTCTCTTTAGCTCTCCCTCTCTGCTCTCTCTCTCTCCCTCTTCTTCCCACACTCTGTATTTCTCTCCCTATAATATGCTTGTCTGTCGCGATGTTGCCTTCCAAACTGCCAAGTCTGCATTGCCACGAAGCTTGGCGCGACAGCACACGACGAGGGCGCGACTGTTCACATCACGAGGTTCTGACAGTGAGAGAGAGAGCATGAGACGGAGAGTGGCAGAGAAGCAGAGACAAAGCAGATTGAGAAGCCAACATGAGTGGAGAGATAGATAACGGGAGGAAATAATAAGTTGAGCCACGCTTGTTTAGGACACGCGCTCAGCCATAAGACGGCATAATAGGATAACGATATAGTGGATGTAATATGTTATTAGTAGATGTAACGAAAGCGAGAGATTAGGAGAGGATGAAGATAAAGGGAAACATATTAGAGAGGGGAGAAAAAGAGGATGAATCCATCTTAGCCGGTCTTTAGATCTGCATTCTGTTATTTGATTGTGTATGTTTTCGTGTCGCCTCTACTGCGCACTCGGTCGCCCTCTTCCATCTCTCAGTCTCCCTATTTCCACCTCGCCCTCTGACTGATGTCTCAACCTCCCTCTCTCTCTCCCCCCTCGACCACTTTCATCTCTCTCTACCTCTCCCTCTCTCCACCTCGCCCTCTCACTTCTCTTTCTCTTTCATCATCCCTTTCACTCATGCGCCATTCGCTTGGTGCCGGGCACTCGGGTGTTTTCACGCCGTCTCACGAGTGAACGCTGAGCGCATTCTCATTCCACGTCTTTCTCTCTTTCTCCTTCTTTCCATCTTTCTTCTCTCTCCCTCTCTCTCCATCTCTCTCCCCACTCTCTCTCTCTCTCTCAACTTCCCTCCTCACCGTAAGCTCTCCATCCAATTTCTTGCCTCAAGCATCGCATTGCATTTCCGCTTTATGCCGTAAATATGCGACATGTGAGTTTGGACTCGCAATTCCTTCGTGTGCATTGAACTGCGAAGTCTGTTGTTTCTTCTGTTTTTTGGATATAGTTAAATATTTGTTTGAAGTAAGGTAAACCTGTTTAATGTTTTTCGATACCATAAACTTCTTTCATTCTTTCATGTGCATATCATATCTAGCTCATCTATCACGTGTAAAAAGGGAAAAAATCGAAAATAGTGATATCTAAAAAAAATCTCTTATAAATTGAATAGACCGATGACATGTTGCCGTTACTGTTTATCCATAAATTACTTCCTCATTTTTCTGAGAAATGTATAAATATTCTTCACAGCATTCCTACAAATCCAATTTTCTTCGAAGAAACTGTACTATTTGTTTATAATGCAATCCGGATGTCTGGTAGGCAGGAAAGAGAATTGTGGCTGACCTGGAGACAGATGTGGGCCCAGGTGGAGACGGTGGCAGCATTGCCAACCCAGTGATGGGCGAGTTCGTGGGCGACCAGATGGAGAAGGTGGGCGTCGTCTGCAGAATCAGCGAGGGAAGACGACAGCAAGATGTGCCCCCAGTTCTCCATTCCTCCCTCGTACTCCGACACCAACAGCAAGTCCATCTGCAACGGCACTCTTCATCTCACTTCCTCTACCGTACCCTGGCCTTGTTGAGAGGTAGTGGCAGTTGAATGAGTTCGGCGATGAACTCGAAGGCGGGCAGCGCTGCGCGGAGGGTGCGGACAACAGACTCACGACGATCTCCGATAACTCGGACCACGACTCCGAAGGAAGTCTGGCCAGAGACCTGGAAAGGA
>CALZFC010000015.1:2227500-2332500 GCA_945643635.1 Allodiplogaster sudhausi
TTCAGATTGAACCAGGAGCGTCGTCGTCTGCAAGCGATGATACAGCATCTGCACATGAAGTCGTCCCCGGACACGACGACGCCCTCCCTCGGCGCGGCGCCCTCCGTCAAGATCGAACCCCTCGCTCCCCTTTCCGCCGTCGCCGCCCTCTCTCCCCAGCAAGAACTCAAGCCACCTTTGCTACAGGTATGAGAGTACGCGTGATTGCGAGAGAGCGCAGAGAAGAGAGAGGCGCCACAAGGGCATCCTGCTTTTGCTTCCCCTTCCCATTCCTCCATTCTTCTCTCCCCAACCCATCGCGACATCTTGCCACACGTCTCGAAACTCCTCTTTCTCTTTCTCATCTCTCTGCTCTCCTCTCCCTCTGCCCTCTCTTTCTCTTCTCTCTGCTCTCCTCTCCCTCTCTCCTCTCTTTCTCTTTCTCTTCTCTCTGCTCTCCTCTCCCTCTGTCCTCTCTTTCTCTTTCTCTGCTCTCCTCTCCCTCTGTCCTCTCTTTCTCTTTCTCTTCTCTCTGCTCTCCTCTCCCTCTGTCCTCTCTCTTTCTGTCTGTCTTGCTTTGTTTACATTTGTGCCAATCAATGTGCTGCCGCCGTCCCAGCATCCTTGTAGACGCCATCCTATTGCCCATGCTTGTGTGTGCTTCTGCTCTTGCTTTTCCTTGTCTGCACTTTCTTCCTTTCTTTCTCTGAGTCTCCGACTCTCTCGTCTCTCACGCGATTTAGCAAGAGGCAGGAAAGCAACAAGCTGGCAGTCATTACCATCTCGGGTGTGCTGGCCTCTCTCATCTCTCTCTTCTCCTCTCTCTCCTCTCCTCTCTCTCTCTCTCTCTCTCTCTCTCTCTCTCTCTTCACACTACGTCAGTTTTCTGGTCTTCTTCATAGCTCTTCCTCATCTGCTCTCCCTGTATTCCTGTTCGTAGTCCCATCTGCACATCCACTGGCCAATGTTTTCTTTTGGGAAGATTAAGACAAAAACTAAGTGAGAGGAGCGATGGAACTGCAGCGAGTAGGAAGAGTTGACGGGTTGGAGGGAGAAGACAAGAGAAGGAAGTAAACGTGAGGGGAGCCACTCGTGGCACTGCCAATAACAACAACCCATGTCACTTATGATGAGACAAATCAACTATCTTTTCTCCTTCCTTCTCCCGATTTACATCTTTACATTCTGTTTATCTCCCTTTCATTCTCTTCTCGCTCTCTCTCTCTCTCGCGCGCGCGTTTTCTGATAGTTCTGCGCGTAGAAAAATGTTGCAATGGTCGGCCACTCGGTCTATCAGCGAGGGCATCTCTCTGTTTCGTTGCTCTTCACTACAAAATGACTTCTCTCTTCTTCCGTCGCTTGCACTTCTTTCTTTTTGTGCATCTTGCCACAGCAGATGCAGCTGGAGCCCATCTTCACCCCTCATGGTTCTCCTCTCTTAGTTGACCGAATGAGAGTGATGAAAAAAGAGAGGCGCATCCATGTGTGGGAAGAGAAATAGTGAAGGGAGAGAAAGAGAGAAAAAGCCTGCTAGAGACGGAGTGAATAAGGCTCCCTCAGACCACAACCACGAACCCCGAGGAGAGGGAGACGACGAGAGCGGAATTGAGTTGGGGAAGAGAACGACCACGAGCATTTCATGCGTACGCACACCACAAAAATCGGGACAACTAAGCGAAAGAGAGAGAGAGAGAGAGAGTGACAGAGACAGAGAGACAAAGAGAGAAGAGAGATGAAGAGGGCCAGGAACGAGGGCGAACACCTTTCTTCCTCGCATTGTTGGACAGTTTCAGGGACATACATATGTATCTACGTGTATATAAATTCAAGCAAAAAGGTCAAAAGATACATTCAATAAAGGAAAGTACAAGAGGAATGTATTTAAGAAATAAAACAGAACAATATGGTTGTATATGTGAAGAGGGTGGCAGTGAGATGAGTCCTTTGCAGTTTGCATCGACTCCGGTACAAGTGACGGTGTCGGTGTCGGGGGTGGGCTCGCACTCCTCTGCCTCTTCCAATGATGACAGAGAGCAGAAGCCACCTCTCACTCCGATCGCCCGCCCGACCCCTTCAGCCTCTACTTCTTCCGTCACGGCCTCCTCTGGCCCCACCACCACCAAC
The DNA here is from genome assembly GCA_945643635.1 of Allodiplogaster sudhausi. Lineage (NCBI taxonomy): Eukaryota > Metazoa > Nematoda > Chromadorea > Rhabditida > Diplogasteridae > Allodiplogaster > Allodiplogaster sudhausi. The sequence continues at coordinate 2,229,604 of CALZFC010000015.1, forward strand.
TCCCTCGGCTCTGGCGGTGGTTCCGCAGCTGCCGCAGGGGGAGGCCCGGCGGTCAGCGGCGGCGGAAGTCGACGGTCTCGCATCTCCGACAAGACCGTCTTGCCCATCTCCACTGACATCGCCCGCAACCGCGAGTTCTACCGTAACAACGACGTGCGACCGCCGTACACCTATGCGTCCCTCATTAGACAGGTACTGCACCTTGCATTTCTTGCTCTTCTTTTATCTCGTTTGTCATTTGTACTGCAGCTTCGTTCAGCTGTCTCATTTTAATTGATTCTGTATTCCGTCGTTATTTTTGGAACGTTAATCTTGTGTCCAAGTTTTTTTTATGTAGCGAGAAGAAGTATATATTGGCGAATGTGTGTTTCTTGAGGCAATAATGGAGTCCTCGGACTGCCAGCTGACTCTCAACGAGATTTATCACTGGTTCACCGAGACCTTCGCCTACTTTCGACGCAATGCTGCGACGTGGAAGGTGAGTACCACTAATGAACTCTTTTTCTCTGCTTCTCTAAAGTGCGATTCTCTCGCTTGCCTCCTGGAATTCTCTCTCTCGCTCTATCTCTCTTTTTCTCTTTACGTCCTCTCTATTTCAACTGTTCCCAGCTGCTTGCCCTCTTCTCTTCTTAAAATATCTATTGTCACTTATGTAGTCATCTCCAATTGTTCTCTGTCTGTCTTGCTCGTAAACTGTTTCTGTTTCTCTATCCCTCTGCTCGTAAACTGTTTCTGTTTCTCTATCCCTCTGCATATCTCTCTTCATTTCTTTCCCATTCTCTCATCGCCTGTGTCCCTCCCCATCCTCCCTCCTGTGTCTATCTGAGATGACAAATCGTCTGTCTAACTTACCTAGCCATTCCTCATTCCCGACTATCACGTGCCTCGTAATCAGCCATATTCTCTTTCTGCCTCTGCCTCTCGGCCACTCTCTCCACTTCCCACAGTCTCCCTGGATATCTCATGTGTTCAGACCGAGCATGCAGCTCTTGTTTGTGGTGTAACGCGCCTCCTATTGGTTGTCTGACCACTCTGGCCGCTCTCTCGTCAACACATACTCTCTCAATCTAGTCAATCTACTCCTTTTTCTGTGTTGTTGTTATTGTGCATGTGCTTCCTAGCGCCTTCTGCGCCTCCGTGCCTGGAAGGAGGGGGATAAGGAAAGAGCGAGAAGGGGTTAGATGAGAGAGAGAGGAGACTTAGAGATGTCAGAGCAATTGGGGGAAGATTGAATATGTGAGAGAGAGCGAGAGAAAGATATGATCACATGAAAACTTGAACGCGGGGCATAACATTAAATACACAGAAGTAACGATATCTCCCTCGATGTCTCTAATCTCTCTCATCCCTTTCACGTCTTCTTCTCTCTCTCTCTCTCTCTCTCTCTCTCTCTCTCTCTCTCTCTCTCTCTGTCTCTTCCTGACTCTCTTTCTCACGTGGATTTGGTTCTCGGATCTCGGGCTGAGTGAAGAGAAGAGCGGAAAGTGGGATTGGGCCCGGGGGGGGGGACAGGAGGCTGGCGCCTCGTAAACAACAGGTTTATGCGCGCAGCTTGAGAGCGTTCCTGCAGCACTGCCGCGGGCATGAATGAGGGAGGAGATTGGAACTAGAAGGACCTGGAGGGGAACGGGGGAGGACATGCAGGGCTGGATCACGCACAGAGAACAACTACACAAGCCACATTTATTCCTCACACTCAAGAAAACAATTAAAATGTATTTATTTACTTTAACATATTTTTTTCGTTGCAGAACGCAGTGCGGCACAATCTGAGTCTGCACAAGTGTTTCACTCGAGTAGAACAGAACGTGAAAGGGGCTGTTTGGACCGTCGATGACTCCGAGTTCTACAGGAGGCGACCACAAAGGTCAGCTGCACTTCTTCCTTTTTCTCTCTCTCTCTCTCATTACCTCCCTCTCTTGCTTTCTCTCTTCATCTTCTCTCTCTCTCTCTCTTCTCTCTTTCAATATGCACTCTCGCTATGTCATTGGCTACTCACTCGGATGGCGTATCTGTTCTTCGACCTCGGCTGGCGGGACATAACCCTCTTTCTTTATCTCTCTCTCTCTCTCACTCTCTCTCTCTCTTTCTCTCTTTCTCTCTACGTCCACCTAGCCTGCCTTCCAACCAACTGCTGACATTGCATCCCTCTCCAGTCGCTCATATGCACTTGAAGTAATCGCATCACACAACAACGGAGAGGGCAGAGAAAAAGAGTTATGTCACGGGAGGGGAAGAGGGTGTGTTGAAGAAAGAGAGAGAGCGAGAGAAAGAGAGAAGACAGAGCGAGTAATAGAATGGACAGCTGGCTTGGTTGTTGCGTGTGTAAGTAGACAGGAGAGGTGTCCTCTCGGTTGTCCTTGGACCAGGGAAGCGTCGTCTGTGTGTGTCTGTGTATGTGTACGAGCCGACCAGTCGGTGCCCCTTCTCTGACTCTCTCATCCCTCTCCACCTTCTCCATGCTCTCTCACCCTTTTCGGCATGGTTGCGTCCGAAAAGTACATGCTTCGTGCAGCTGCGACCGTGCTGACCAGGGCGCGTCCCATTCTTTACATCTCTCTCTCTCACTCACTCTCTGTCTCTGTCTCTCTCCTCTCTCTCTCTCTCTCTAGTCATCTCTGCGTCTCATCCTAGTAGAAGAGTTGTGTTTATCGCTATTGATGTTGAGATATGTGTATTGTGAAAGTGTCGTCTGCTCATCTTGAATATAGTCAATTTTGGAAAGATGGAAGTGTGAATTGGAAGGATTCACTGGGGAGACGAAAGAATATAAACAGGAATACATCTACACGAAAGTCTGTTTACTTTCTTTTTGTGGGAAACAGTCCACCTCCAGAGCTTGCTTCCAGCTGACGAAATCTATGCCTCCACAAACTGGATGTCCATGTGAAGCAATTGAGCTTTCTAAACCATATCATCATGCGCTCTGATAGCTCTGACTCTCCATGTCTTCCTCTCTCTCTCTCTCTCTCTCTCTCTCTCTCTCTCTCTCTTTCTCTCTCTCTTTCTCTCTCTCTTTCTCTCTCTTTCTCTCTCTCTTTCTCTCTCTCTTTCTCTCCTTTCACTCTTTCGCTCTCTGTCTCGATTTCTATCAAAGATATTACCATGTGATGTGTTTGTCTGTTGTTGCGTAAGCCGGCTGCATGATACGGCCGTTCTTCTCCCGCCTGATCGCGTTATTTACTCGCCCTTCTCTAATCTCTCTCTCTCTCTCTCTTTCTCTCTCTCTCTGTCTATTTCTCTCTCTTTCTTTTTCTCTGTCTACATGATCTCTATTCATTCAATGCAACCACATTGTCACCCGAGAGCACGAGATAAGTGCGGTAGATGGCAGGAAAAAAATAGATCGCGATATTGTGAGAATGCAATGACTTCATCCTCTCTCGTCATCTCATGTTCTTTATCTATTCTTTTTATCACTTCCCCTCCCACTCTCGTTGTCTCTCTATTCCTCATATTTCTCTCTCTCACCCTTTCTTTCTCTCTCTCCCTTTTTCCTTTTCTCTCTCTTTCTTTTTCTCTCTCTCTCTAGCTCTCTCTCTCTCTCTTTCTCTTTCTCTTTCTCTTTCTCTCTTTCTCTCTCTCTCTCTCTCTCTCTCTCTCTCTCTCTCTTCACTCTGCTATTGTCTGCTGTTCGCATTTTGTGTGACGGGTCTTTTCTCTCTCAGCAATTGAAAAGAATGCCGTAATGAGGTCGCGTGAGCGTTGCTTTCTTCTATGGCGAAATGATGGAAAGAGAACGCCAGAACTGAATATAGAGACTATCTTCCCTCTCTGTTTCTCTCCCTTTCCCTCGTTCTCTTACTCACTCTTATTTCTATCTTCGTCCTTCTCTCTCTCTCTCTCTCTCTCTCTCTCTCGCTCTCGCTTTCTCTCTTCCGAGACCTTCTTCACTAGTCATCAGCTGCTTTCTTAGTTGTTCGTTTTATTCTCGCATGAGTCGAGCTGTTCGCTTGCTTTTGCTTGCTTCCTGTGCTGCGAAAGCCTTTTTAGCCCCGGGCACAAATAAGGAATGAACGCGCGTTAGACCGAGAGACCACGTGTAAGTGGAGAGACAGAGAAAAAGAGAGTGATGAATTGCAGGAAAGTAAAGAGAGAGGGAGTGGAGAGATGAGTGACGCAGAATGGGAGAACGAAATGAGAGAAGTAGAGAATGAGGGAGGGAGAAAGATGCAGAAGAGAACGGCAGGCTAAGGGGAGCGGTGAGTGTTGCGTCAAAACAACTCCCTCTATAAGAACACACTCGGACACCATGGATAAACAGGAGATAGAAAGGGATGACAGAAGGAAAGAGGGAGAGAAGGATAAAGAGAAATGAAAGAATTAAGAGGATGAAGAGAACAAGAAAAGGACGAGGAAATGGCAGAGTGATTATGAAGTGTTCACTTCCGTTGTTGCATCTCACGTCAACAGCGCCATTCCATGACGTTTGTTCACTATGATTGAGGGAATGGATAACTAGGTGGTGGGAGTAAATAAAACTAGAACGGCAGAGAGAGAGAGAAAAATGAGAAAGAAAGAGAGAGGGTGAGAAGGGAGAAAGAAGGAGAGAGAGAACGAGAGAGGGAAAGAGAGAGAGAGAGAGAGAGAGAGAGAGAGAGAGAGAGGGTATGTGTGTATCTTGAAAAGAAAGAAGGATTCTATGAATATATTTTGGGAAGAAATCTAGAGAATCTGTTGAAGTGAAGTAGTCATCGGATTAAACATAATCATCCTATCAAGATAGTCGAGAGAATAGCAAAACAGTAAATACGAATTAGTCGGAGGGGTTCATGGCATGAGAGAGTATGGAGAGAGAAAGAGGCGAGTTATCAAGAGAGAGAGAGAGAGAGAGAGGGAGAGAAAGGGAGAGGGAGTATGAAGAGAGAAAGAAAGAACGGAGAGAGCGAGAGAGCGAGAGAGAGAGAGAATGTCCAATTGGGGATCATTGCCTCGGGCACGTACGAAACAGCTGACTTCTTCTCGAGTTTCGATCCCTGTTTTTTCTCCTCATCTGGATTATGCCGCCTCTCAACATAATGACCCATTTAGGAAAGAAGTTAGCTGCCCTTCACGTAAACACTCGCACGTGCCAAAGTGAATTAAAAACTAGCATTGCCCTGATGATGTTTACACATTTTCGTTCTTTCGTCTTGCCTGTTTATCGAAAAGCTTCACAATGTTTATTGTTATCTCTATTTCTCTGTCTCTCTCTCTCTCTCTTTATTTTCTGTCCCTCTATCCTTCTTTCTCTATTATTCTCTCTCTCTCTCTCTCTCTCTCTCTCTCTTTTCCATCTTCTAACCACTTGGTACTTTCAGAGGGAACACGACAAGTCGATCGAACCCGTCGACGCCTTCTCTTCAGGATGCAGCCCTAGCGAGGCGGATTCTCGAGACCGGTCTGGGCAGTGGAGGGATGAACCAAGGGAATGGCGGGTCCTTCAACGACATCGCAGTCTCCGCTGCTTCTACCGTAGCCTCTCTCCTGGACGGGAACCCCTTCGGTCTGCTGGACAATCCGCTGTCCCTCCTAGCAGCTGCATCAGCCGTCTCCTTCAATCCACTCGTCTCAGTTGCATCTACAGTAGCTGAAGACTTCTTAGCCAAGTCAGAAGCGGGCGCGGTGGGAGCCACAGGGGGAACCCTTTCGGCCCCTCCGCTGGCTTGCCGCATCAAGGAAGAAGTCTCCGGCCCCGCCACTGACGAACTCGGCAACATCTCGGAATCCTCCGCTCGCCAAATATCATCTTCCTAAAAGAGAGCTGAATCTCTCTCTCTCTCTCTTTCTCTGGTTCTCTACAAATTTCCGGTTCTCTCTCGGCCAATCCTCACTGCAATCCTCTCTCTCATTGATGATAACCTCTCCGAGACCTCGTGGGGCTCAGTCCAGACTCGCTCCATCTTCGCCATAAACACAGTTATCCTCTATTATATCTAATTGTAATTCATAGTTTTTTGGCTATACGATTTGCCTTTCTTGTCTGCTCGGTTTAAGAAGCTGAAGAAGAAGAGAAAATCACAGAATCCTTCACATTTTGCTTTCGTCAGAAAGAAATCTGCTCAACTAGCACTTTCCTCAATTATATATTTTTTTTTTCCTTTTGATTGTAACCTCATTTACATTTCTTTCTGCGAATAGTGTGAAAGCCTGCCATTTTCTGCTTCCTTGTCCTCCTTCCTTTGTCCTCCATATATATGGCATCTTCCGGACTTCTCTTGACGGGTGTGACCATCTCTCTCCACTCCATCCACACTGAGTACACTATTTCCCCGTGTTCTCTTCTTCTCTGTTCTCTCTCATCTCTCTACTCACCTCATCATGCTGATAATCAGTGGACAGACCCATCTCTCTCGCTTTTTCCTCGCTCTCTCTCTCTTTCTCTCTCTCACTCTCTCTCTCTTCTCTCACTCTCTCGTTGATCCGTTCACTTTCTCCTGATTGTTCTCACGTTTTCTTTTGAGTCCCTTAACATAGATGGCTTCCCCACCCAGATTGTTGTCATTTCATTTGTTTCCCTTCCTCATCTCTCGACGCTCTCAAGGCCTCTTCTTTAGCCTTCTTGTCTCACCACTAGCATCAGGGAAACAGATCTAATTCTTTGCAATTACAAACATTCGTTTTATGTTTTATCACAGAAGGATATTGAAAGAGTTGAATAAATTTGATTATGACATCAATCAACTGAAGACGATACAAGCGAAAGAAGGACACGGACTGTTAAACAATGAAACCTTCCCTACCCGGAGTGGAGGAATGATAGGAAAAGTTTGAATGGAACTGACGAGAGAACCGCTCGTGAGAATGGCTGCGGGTAGACTGGCCGCGTTACATATCTTTAGCTCATTTTATTATTGTACTCCATAGATAACTATTCTTGGGTTGTGATTCTTAAGCTGCGCCTATGTACATAGTTAGCTTTTTTCGATCTTGATTCCTCTGATTAGCGTTATCTCGGTGCGATAGAGATGGCCTCGTGATTCGTTATGATTACGATTTCATTCATTGTCTTCTTTTCCTCTCTCTCTCTCTCTCTCTCAAACACTGTTTAACATTGTGTCTTCTTTTCAATGTCGATGTAAGGAGGCGCGGGAGAGTACTGACATGACTTTGGTTGGAATAGGTCCTGGAAGGAAGAGAGCGGCAACTAATGAAGGAGCATCCGGCGAAGGACTTTGACTGGAGTGTTTTTTTTCTTCACACGCCTACTTTCTCATTGGATTGACATCAACACTCGAGGAGTGATTCACCTGTTTCTCTTCGTCTCAGTTTCTCTCCCTCCCTCTTTCCGAGAAAGCTCGTTTGTATGTCCATGTGAGCTATTAAGAGTGACGTCATCCACAACGCAGATTCACTCTCACTTAAGCCTTGTTAATCCGAGCAAGAAGCCATTGAATTGCTCATCTTATTTTCTTACATAAAAGTGCGTGACAAAACAGGCGTACTTGGAATGTGTTTTTGATTTCAACCGCACAAACAAGTGCATATTTCACTCTCAATGCTGATTCAGTTAATATACACGCAGTTTCTTGCTCCGCTGCCTCAATGACTTTTTGATCTATGAATTAGTGAGAATAGTCAACATACTCATGTATTTATGCTTCTTTTCAAGTACAAACATCTCATATTGGAAAACATCTTTTCTTTCAAGATCAAATGAGCTGTAACCCTTGCAGAATGTAAGTGCAGGGAGGAAGAGAGGAAACAGAGAACAGCAACAAGTGGGAGGGATGAAGCTGCAATCTGTCGCCGGCAGGGCTGAGTTTCGGATTTCCATCGCAGGAATTCAGTTATCAAGAATCAGCAGCTTGCCTGGCTGTTCTGTTTCGATGAGTGATAATTATTCACCGCGTCCTGGCGGAATCAAGCAAGAATACAGCTTTTCTATATTAGGTGAGTCAATGACACAAAAAGGGAAAAAAATGAAGAATGAGGAAGAGAAAGAGAAAGAGAGAGAGAAAGAGAGAGAGAGAGAGAGAGAGAGAGAGAGAGCTCAATCCAACTGTTGGAAGAGTGCAACGAATGCCGCTATCCGGAATGAACGTTTGGGCGATCTCAGTCATTTCTGCACCCTCTCACTTGTCCACACTCTCTCGTCCATCCAAAGTGAGCAGCCACTGTTCACTTCTTCTTTGCGCTGTAAGTGTTGCTGATGCTCAGAGATAAAAAGTGCAAAATGAGTGTAGGACAGAGTGGAGAGAGGAGTGAGTGGAAGGGAGAGGAGGATGAGGCAGGCTCCATGCAGACAGAGACACGTCCTAGATTGGTGGAGGAGTACCGAAATCAACATGGAAGAAAGGGACCGAACTATCCATTCCTGTAGTACATCTCAAAGAACGACAAAGAATCTATACCAATACATCATTCTCAGATAGAAAACAATTTACAATTTGGTAAATAAGCGGGAATGACGAATACGAGAGAGAGAGATCGAGATAGAGAAAGAGAGAGAGAAAAAGATAGGGGAGCGAGAGAGCTGCGCTGTGGTGAACGCCGGTAGTTGTCCTTTTGTTTTGGCATCCCCTGGTCGCAAAGAACAGGGACACAAACAATCTCCACTTAATCTGCTTCTCTTCCATCATTCTGCGCTCTCTTGAACTGACAGTGTTCTCATCTCTTCCTTTGGTCTCTTTTTCTCTCTCTCTCTCTTTCTCTCTCTCTCTCTTTTTCCCTCACTTGCTTGATCTTCTAGTTCGTCTTGTCGAAATCTTGCTACTGTCTACTGACAATGCATGTGAAAGTTGGCAAAACAGGCACACTGTCGCCGTCGACCACCAACACTGCAGTGGGTGGATGCAGAGAGAGAAAGAGACAGAGAGAGAGAGAAAGAGAGAGACAGAGAGACAGAGAGAGAGATAAAGAGGAGAGAGAGAGAGAGAACAGACAAAGGAAGGAGGAGGTAGAGAGAGAACGAGAGTGGAGTACACAGAGCGAGAAGATGATGATCTCAACGGGACACCTTCTCCCAATCAACACGGATCTGAAACAGTGTACACACAGAGAAGAAAGTTACCGCGCTGGTAACAATTACGCGGAACATATTGTTCCGAAAATGCACCGGAGCAATAATGTTTCGCCCAGCGAACTTTTGATTGTTACATTTAAAAGATACCAGCGCGGTAACAAGTGAATGGGGCAATTTGTTCCCACCGATGTAACATAAAAGTTCGCTAGTGCTAGCCCCGGCTAGGCAGCAAGCTCACTTTATCGATTGATTTTGTTGTTGTTTTCTTGCTGCATATTCCCAATAAGAATTCAGTGTTGCGTGTTAATAAAATGTTGCAAGTTTGACACGTGTTAAATCCTTTTTAATTAGGTTAATTCAATGGCAGGAAAACACCGTAAAACCAACAGAAAGATCAACAACAAGGAGGACAACTTGGAACAAATGTAAGTGGCAATGAAAAAATGAACTCGTAAAAGTGGGAAAGGCGATTTGAGGAGGGAAATAGTATTCTATTGATGCTCTATATGCTATTGATACTATTTTCAATCTCAAGAACATAAAGGGTGACAATCATGAAGAAAAAAACTCGTAATGACGAGAAATGAGCAGCACCTATCATTAGATAACAAAGGAAAGGAATTCTAATTGTGCTTAGCTCCGCATATCTTGCGGTGAAGTCTGGCCGCCTCTCCAGACAGAGCAATGTCAACGCCGGCGAGATGTGCGAGAAGAGTCACCTCGGACTTGACTGGGCCAGCGAGCTCCAAATTGAATACCCAGAACGCGGAGAGGTAGGCGAGCAGCGCGTCCTCAAAAGAACCGTCTACCTGCATGAGAATGAGAAATCAGTCATGTTCTTGAATTAAACTTCTGAATTAAATGTATCCCAAGTAAATGTTTTGTGCTGAACAACAAGAAAACGTGAACGAAGTAGTAATGATTTGACGATGGGAAAAATATAATGTACTAATATCATGAAATATCCGAAATAATGAAATATGAACAAATCCAAAAGGTTAATGGGAAAAATATTTTGTAATAAGATTGAAATGAATATAAAAGAATCAAACCGCAGAATCGATTCCTTCCATGGCTATCGTGAACTTGTCCGTGACGTTGCCGTACGAGACAATAACCGGTTGGGTTATTCCCTGGCCTTTAACGTGACTCAGCGCTGTTCCCGCTGCATACGCATTCTAGAACATCAGAAGATTCCCCCAGGGTACGCAACGCAATGTCAGCAACGGAGGGCGCAATTTCCCGAATGAGCCGAGCCGGAAAGTCGTTTGCCGACTCACAGTACGCGGCGATGAAGTCTCGCACAAACTGAAGCAGTGACATGATACTATTATAGGATGCCATTCATAATAAACACCAAGATATTTTAGTGCGGTATTGAAAAATACAATGCTAATGAACCAGACACGGGGATCACTTTCCACCAAGACTGTTAATGGTTAATACTGATTTAACAACGAATAAATAAACGAACGTATTGAGCCTGGCTGAGGAAGGTGTATCGCCGGACAGATTCGGTAGGGCCATTCTTTTGGCAGAAGCGAACTCGAGGCAAACTGGAAAAAAGAAATAACATTCTTTAAAGTATTGGCGAGCATTCTAACTCAAAGAGCAAGCAGAGTGCAAAAAATTTAAGTGATAAAAACACATTTTAACCGCGTCTTTTTGACGACTTCATTATGGTCGAGGCTGCCAAGCACTAGGGAGTTGACACGCTAAAAATATTTCAGGAGAAAAATGATTACTTATACTAAAATTTAAAGTTTTGGAAAGTCAAGAATGGAATACTGACATTTAGATCTTCCTCTGTCTCTTCATGGGGCTCTCCCTCCTGGCTAGTACGTAACTTCCGATTGTAGTTGCGCGGGGGAGAGGCCAACAGTCCACGCTTACCGAATTCGTGACGCAGCCTTCTAATTCGCTTCTCAACGAGTCCATTGTTGTTGTGGGCGAATGCAAGCTGAAGTAAATGTAGTCTTAATAGTGTAGGTAAAAGAAAAAGTAAAAAGGTTCACAATTGAGATTAATATTTTTAATTCATATTTTAACCATCTTTTGGATGAAGAAAAGAGGAAAAAAATGAGCGCAGATATGTAAATCCGATTGAAGGGTCGCACTCGTAGCACGAAAAAGTCTTCTCTCCTCGATGGCAAGATCTTAGATGTTCTCGAAGATATTCATATGGAATATCTTCCATGCAATCTGCGGCTGGACAACGCATCTCGAAAAGGGAATTTGTTTACTATCATTTTCCTGTTGCTTTGGGCTTAAATTCTATGCTATTTTACTATAAAAATACTACTATTAGGTGTTTCTCCTGCGGTATCTCGTGAGTCTTTCTACAATTCTAGAATATTCCGCTAAAAACTCTATCTTCGTGAGTTTAACGAAGAAGTTCAAGCATAATTACTCAAAGTTGCTCAAATCTCACAAATAAAGTAATATAATTGTCGATACAGAACAATAAGTACCTTAATTAACTGTCTCTTGTCTTGAAATGGCGCTTACATTATACGCTCAATAGATTCGGAATTTCTGCAAAAAATATCATTCGAAAATTAACTGAAATTAATGGAATAACATGGTAGTTCAATTATGTCAAAACAAAAATATCCACACCTGAAGCCTACGTAATCCTTAGAAAAGAGCAGTCACGAACTGGACTGTAAAGTACGGTACATTTTATGAGCTCTAGACAGGCTTGTTAAAAGGCTTTCTAATACTTGGCCCCACTAGAATATTATCTGACTAGCATCAGGCCTTCACCAAGTTGAACAAAACAGAACGGAAAATTCCAATAAAATACATTGCTCTATTCTTGTCAATAAAATTATATTTACCTGTTCGATATTCGTTGGAAGTGGAAGCGAATCTTCTCGCTCCTTACGCAATGAAGAGTGGTCCTAGTTCTTCTTCATCAGGAAAAGAGGAAGCAGTTGAGAAGAAGCTTTGCCAGGCCAGAAGCCACCACTGCGTTCTATAAAATAATACAAAAAATAAACTCGAAAATTTTAGACTAAATAATTGTGCTTTCTGAGTATTTCTGTTAAAGTGCACCGTTATCTGCATATGTTGGAACCTTTGCAAGGCCGCACAAGGCATACGAAACATAGCCATTCAAAAGAATAATGTGCACATAACTATAAATAAATGGCTTGCGCCAAGTCTCTTGCCTCCCACCATCGCCAAACATCTAAGAATCAACTGTGATCCATGTGCTAATAATATTTAACCAAATAAATCACATTTATCGTTTAAAAGACGATGAGTTTTTCTTTGCAAATGGACAACAGCGAATATTATTCAGAGTCATTACAGAATTTGTTCGATTGTTTGCTTAAAATCAAACCTATGAATACGGGAAGATGTCGACGCTGATCAGCTCCCGCCTACGCTGCTCGGCAACCTTCTTCTGTGACAACCTATCTGAAAGTAAAAGAGAAATGCTCAGATTTATATAAAATACAATACAAAACCAAGTAAACAATACAAAGAAACTTCAATAATCACTTACAAACTAGTCTTCACCTTTAAATACTTCATCTGAAAAAATATGTATAAAAAAACCAACCAGATACAAGCGAGTGCGCAGCCAAGTTGCTGCTCGGAGCCCGTCTTGAATAAGTGAGCGCGGACACCGTCTTGCTAAACTGCTTCTTCTTCCTTCTCTCGTGACGACGAAAACTGCTTGAAAGCGAAAGAAATTGATTTAACAAATAAAACGTTGATTTAACAAATAAAACTGATGCGAGCAACAAAGTATTCCAAAAAAATTCATGCCACTGCATGTTTGACCATATTTCTGCGCCGTTGAACTAGAGTTTGAAATTTTCATTGAACGGACCGGTTAAAAAATCGGAACAATTGTAACTTTTCAAAGTTCGAGCACGGTGACACGGAGGGTACCCCCTTCCGGTTTGAGAGAATTTTGGTGCGTCGAACTGCAAATTTCTTATGTTTTCCACAATCGTATTGTGTGTCACAAACGGAACGGAACGTCAAAATCCTTAGCGAAGATGAAATTGCTGGCAAATTGCCAGTTGCCTGAATTTTCAAATTAATACGAAGGTGAAATTGCTGGCAAATTGCCAGTTGCCTGAATTTTCAAATTAATGACCACATATTACGGTAACTTTTGGAGGGAGTTTAAATCACTTCGATCGATGCATTTTGGAGGCGAGCTGTATGCTATGCCTAGCCGCGACGCATGAAACGGGCGCAACGCGGAAAAATACCGTATTTGGTGTGCTCTCAAACCGGAAGAATTTGTATGACCCGTACCCTCCGTGCGGTGACGAACAAATTGTTACATGGGTGGGAACATGAGCCCCGCGAACTTTTAATGTCCGAACTTTTTTTGTAACAATCGCGACCGAACTTTCATTGTCCGAACTTTTCTTCTCTGTGTGTAGGCAGAAGAAAGAAACATTCTTTGTTAATTTATGTACAGCGGTGATCGATGAAAATAGATTGGAGTGTGCACTTGTTGCTGGAATCACAAATGAGTTCTTGTTTTTGAGACAGAGACACGACTCTATGGGAAATATACAATTATCTAAATATAAACATTCCTTGCAAGAGAATGGAAATACTTGCAGGAACTTACGTGAATACATTTGCATATACCACACATACCAACACCAATTCATACGGCATAATATTCGAGTATTTTCCCATCGGGACATCGAAATCTCTATGATTTGTCAAGATGTCTGGTATGATGTTTGGTATCTTATTTGCCATGCTTTGTGTGATAAAAAATCTTTCGTTCAATCAGGTGAGTTATCCGTTTTTAATTACAGTAATTGGATATCGCACTAAATTTAAGGGTGTCATTACATCAGTTCATTTCGTGCTTTTTTGTGTCGTTTATTATTTGATCTGGTTACGTTTACTAGTGATGTCTATTTAAGAAGGATGCAAGACGGGAAGTGAATAGACGCAAGATGGATCTGAGGTACGAGCAGGCGACAACTAAGCCACGGCAAATGCCTCCTCCCCTTGGGCCGGACACTCTGCCCGAATTCTCGCGAGAGCATCTCATTCAGCTACTCACTTATTTGGAGGGAGAACTCGAGGCACGCGAACTGGCCATTCAACACCTCAAGGCGAGTCATTCTCATCATGCTTCGTCGTGAATTTTTAACCAGCAACATTTTATTTATTTTGCTTTCATTCCTTCATAATGTGCTTTGATAACTATATAATAATTATTATTCTTATGAGGAGGAGAAAGCGAAGTTGCTTTGCTTCGAAGCGCGCTATGCATTGATGTGCCCTGGGGATCCTCTCCATGCGCTCTGCCGGGATTCGCAGGTAAGGTTTTTTTTTTCAAAGAAGATTAGAACGTTGTATTGAAATGTCTGTTGCAGGCGGTAGAAGGGCCCGAGACTGGAGTATCGGTGACTGAGATGTACGAAAGCCAGTTGGACCAGCTTGAGAAGCTCATTTCTATCTACAGAGATGCCCAACTTAAAACGAAGCATGTTAGTGAATACTTAGTTCGTTTTCATTTGCATCACTGCTTCAGAGGTTTAATGGTATAGTCGATTTTGACGAATCTGTCCTGATTTTGGGCGTCCTTAAAGCATACCTTGACTTCCGGGCGCTATATCCACTACCCCGCTCTGTTCAGCTTGGTCCTCGGCGTGGCTTTTATTCCCTACACAGCTTTTTTAACAATAATAAAATGAAAGGTATTACTTTTTTTTTTATCAAATTATAAAAAACATGCACATTTGTAGATGTTAAACTGGACTGAAAAGCGGCATTCGAGAACACTGAGAGAGTTGGAATTGGAGCGAGAAGAACGGTTACGTGGTGCGGAAAATAACGACAACGTCCGAGCCATTCTGGAAAGGGAAAACGGGCAATTAGTCCAGCAGGTAATTCAGCCTTAATACTCAGTTAATTTCTTTTGTTATTTTCTTTTATCAGTTCGATTCATAATTATTATATATTATTTTTTCTTGATTGAACGAACTATTTCTAATTCCTTATTTATAGCCATGATTGCTAAATAATCCGATATTCGAGTGTATTTTCAGCTGGATGTGCAACTGGCGGAAGTTGCATCTTGCAAGGCGGAATTGGCTGCGATGGAAAGGCGCTTGGAAGCTGAGAAGGAGAAGCACAAGCACATCGTTCTGTTCCTGATTGGGGAGAGGAAGGAGATGCTCCTCACTATTCACGAAATGCACCATCGACTCACCGAATTGCAACCAAAACTCGAGGCTTCGTCTAATCCGCCAGGTTTAAACGAAATCTTTCTTTCTGAATGCGTTTCATGGTTGTAGGAGATAAAATTCTCCATTGTCACATTTATTCCGCTTAATTGTTGTGCTTTTCATTTTGAAAATGATTTTATGTACATTTAATCGCTATTTTACTTTCTTCCTGTAATTCTGGGACCAGGGATAATTAGATTCCTTCACCTAACAATGTGATACCTGGACAGCTGAATCATTTAGTCTAGTGCACTGTTGTCTTCTTTCAGTGTCATCTGCGAGCTCTTCCGAATCTGTGGTGGCAGAGCTGAAGAAAGAGTTGATTGCTTGCCGCGCTGACCGCGACGCGTTACGCGCCGCGAACAAACTGCTGAAGGCGGACGTCTCTTCCATGAGAGAAGTGATCCAGGCACAAGAGGAGGAGCTTCTCTACAAACAGAATCTTGTCCCGGCCTCGGCTACCATCAGAAATTCGCACAATCCACAAGTTGGCATTTCATGACTATTTCTGCATGTAATTCTAGTTGTTGGACAACTTCCACCCAACTGTGAATCTTTGGTCGTCTTTCCTATCATCGTCATTATTAGCCTTTCCTATTGTAATAATTTCTAATGCCGTATCGGGTGGTCACCATCAGTAATGGCTGTTCTTTATCCTGGACACTGTAGTTGTTGTGTGGTACACGGTAGACTAGCTACCCTAGTATCAAAGTGTTCCTCCAGATGGAAGAGCGTTCCTTGGTGGTTGCGAATCGGATAGCTCTGGGCAGCTCCGCCCCTTCTCGTACTCGCCTGTCCAACTCGTCGTCCTTCCCTTCTGAGAAGTCTCGTCTTCCCCGTGCTCCCTCCTCTCCAGCCCGCTCATCCACTGCGTCCAAGGTTGTCGTTGTGTGAATCGGTACTCTGTTGTGGTCGGTTTACCGAATATCGTGCTCATTAATGACTATTCAATAATCTTTTACAGAGTATGTAAGCAACGTGAAAAATGATAGCAGGATAATTGTAGAGATAAAAGTGGTAAAACTACTCATTACATATACTTATCATCATACACGTGCGTGAAAAGTTAATAAATCAATCATATTTTTAGCCAACCGCGAGCGGAAATGCCCCGAGTGGAGGCAACAACAGCAAGAAGAACACCCCCTCCATGGGCATCTCCACCATGAGAAGAGTGGTTTCCTCCGCCTCCTCCACCTCCCACTCTTCTGCGGATGCTGAGATGTCTCAGTTGGATGCTGCCATCGAAGCGATGAGTGAGTACAGCCGGTCAGATGGAGTGCGGCGGAGCACTTCTCTGAGTCGAGGCCGCAGCGAGCCAAGACAGCATCAACAAGTGTCCCATCTAGAGCCCCGGCAGTCGCCCCTTCCTCCCAACGTGAACAGCATGAGTGAGCAGAACAGACCACTTGCTCATCCACCCACTCGTCTGCCTTCCAAGGGAGATCGACCTCCCACGGCCGGGAGCATCTCCAGCTCGTCCAAGACCAGAACCTCACTCCTCAGAGCATTCGGTGCCAAGTGAACGCTCCTTTGCCATTCATTCATGCTGCCAGTTTTTCATTCTTGAGATTACCATTTTGACTTCTCCCGGTGATTTGCATCTCCCATAATATTATAGTTGTGTATATTATTTGTTGACGTTTGTTTTATCCCGAATTCTCTCGCCACTGCTCTCATAAACAACTCCAAATATTCCGCAAACACTTCGTTGTCTCTGCCATCCAATGGTCTAATTCTTATTCCAGTTGTTGTGGCGACGTGTCCTTCCATTAGAGAGAGAGAGCCTAATAATTGCGCATCCCATCGTTTGCCCTGACTGTGCCTTCATTCTTACCACATCGTTATACAATCCAGCTCTTCTTAATCTATGAATGTTTTGATTGAAAAGTAGATTTATTAAGTTGTACATGGAGAGAAGACAAAAGTGTACGCGTAATAAAGCAGCAATCTGAGACCAGCATTCTTAACACGTAGTGTCATCTGGAAGGGAATGAAGAGAGGAAACGGAGAGGGAAAGAGTTCGCTTGGCAGAGAGAGAACACTCGAGGATGGAATGGACAGGCACGGCCAGCAAGGTCTCCAGGGCACTTCTCCACTGAGGAAGATCGTGAGTGGGACGGGGATCGAGAAGGGGACACCAGCCGAAGTGTTGCTTGCTTGGAGTGAGAGGGGGCATTCCCGTGTAGGGGGTCAGCACTCGACAGCACAGAGCACACGAAATGCTGAACACAACATCAATCATGGCATAAGAAGGAAGTGCAGAGACAAGGAACCTTCGTCCGTCCTTCTGTCCGCTGAATCCAAGAGAAGCGAGCACAACCAGACGAGGATCAGCCCACTCCTCCTGCTTGATTCCGAGGGATCGCATGATTGCTATCACATCCACTTCCTCCTCGGACACCTCAAAAAAAAAGTGAGAGCCGTCTTAGAAATGATCTCAGTATGACGTTTCAACTAACTTCGACATTTTCAGGCAGATTGAGAATGCGAAGAGATTTCACTCGATCACAGATATCGTCCCTGATCTTATCGCGGTTCAGAAGACCACCAAAGAAATCTGGCTGGACACCAGCGCGTGCTGGACAAGTCAATTCGTGGATAGACTTCGCTGACTGCCTCACCTTCCTGGAAAAAAAATAACTAAAAAAAACCTGGGATTCGCAGGGCAAAATTAGAAAACTAGTAGACTCTCTCAAAATATATAGGAAAGCGAGCAACATTTTACATGCATCGCCGCGATAGGTATTTTCATATATTTTATTTATGAACAGAAAGGGTAGAGTATCTCTGAATGGACGTAAAGCACACTCCTATGGCTGTTTAAACCACCACCTAATTAATCGGCTGTTTGGATAGTGCCTATATCTACCTAAGGCAAGCCGTGTAGACTTGTATGTCGACCGAAACCAGATTAGGAAGCGAAATGGCCAAGAATTCAGCGCAGTGATCGCATTTAAGAAGAGAATCGCCGACAACTCGCCAGCCAAGAACGGCAAACTCACGCGGATTCAACACACAACCCGGTTTCCATAGTGGAGCCTGAATATCAAGGGAATTACCTATGTTTCACGTGAAAACTCACTTCTTCACTAGATTCACACTTTTAGCTTCGAACAAAACATCCTACTATATATTAACTTACCTTAAATGTAGCAACACGCGACAGAAACTGCTTGACAGTATCGTCATCCTTTCGAGATCTATAAGAAAATCAAAATGATGTGTTTATGAGAAATATAGCTCCAAGCTTGAGTTCAGAAGAAAGCATTTAAAATACAGGACCGCTTGATTGGTGGAAGCGAGTCGCGGAAGATCTCAGACAACTTCTCGCAAGCCTTTCTCTTCAAGGTGGAAATCCTTGCACTGGCATCTTCACGAGGCGAATCTTCGTTTCCTTCGACCCGCTCTTCTGTGGACTCTTCTATCGCGGTCGACGACATTTCACATAAGCATCTCACAGTTCTACAATGAACCAAAACAGATAAACAAAGAATCAACGACAAAACTTGGCCCAGGAAAAAAAATACTTTTTGAATTATCCTCACAACTGTTGCAGAATATGGGCCGTTAAATATCCTTAAATTTCATTTTCAAATATCATTTAGTTTCAACCGGAAAAACATGATTTTAGACAAGTCCGGAACGCATACATGATCAAAAACATAAGGATGTGATCGTATTTCGTGCTATTTTGCCAGCTGATTTGTGGTTTTTTATGTGAAGTTGTATTGTTTATTGCCCTTGCTGCATGTCTTTGAATTGTATACTATTTCCACAACATTATTTAGGCCGTCTTTTCGGGCACTAGAAGTAAGAGGCTTGACTAGATCGAATTCTAGCACTCTAGAACTACTTCACTCTGATCAAGATGTCTTCGTCCGAGCAGCTGAGCGACGTAAGCATAGTTGGTAGAGGAGCCGGGTTGCTCATGGTCTAAGGCTTGTCTCTCTTGGGGAACCTCTTGTCCTGCTCATTGGTTGAGGCGACGAAATGAATATCGGTTTGACTAAGGACCTTTCTTGTCACTAGTCGTGCCAGCATTCATTGGACGCCTCCGTGGACTCCTCTTCATATTCAGCCATTCAAAAGGCAATCGCATTGTTCAGGTGAAGGGAGATGAGCCGGAGAGTCATCGCAAGGTCTTCGTCGGTGGCCTTTCCCCCGACACAACCAACGAGTCTCTCAACGCTTTCTACACGCAGTTTGGATCGGTTACGGATGCCGTGGTCATGAAGGATCCGATGACGAAGCGCTCGCGTTGCTTTGGATTCGTCACTTTTGGATCGAAAGTGGAGGTTAGGCTTTTTATTTTTTGTTACATCAAAGCTGATTTAGTGGATTTGTTGTTTCGGTTAAAAAAGAATGTAATTTGCTTACCAGCTGGACAACGCGCAATCCAACCGACCACATGTGATCGACGGGAAGCAGGTCGACCCGAAACGGGCGGTTCCTCGCGAAGAGGGACAACGAGGAGAGGCCAACATTTCCACCACTCGTCTATACATCGGAAACATCAAGGAGAATCACACCGAAGACATGATCAAGGATCACTTCTCGCAATACGGTCCAATCTCCAAGGTGAGCTGACTACTTTGAACTGCTAATACTAGTTTCTTTAGAAGCCTGGAATTTTTTGTTATGAAAATTTTGGAGTTGTTGTTATTGAAGAATATATTCCCCAGGTCGACATTGTCATGGACAAGGCCACGAACAAGCCTCGAGGCTTTGCTTTCGTCACGTTTGAAGACTACGATGCCGTAGATCAAGCAGTCATCATTAAGCACCACCACATTGGCGGCTACCGCTGTGATGCGAAGAAGGGACTCAGCAAGGACGAGCTAGCGAAGGTCTCTGCTTTTTTCACTCTAAATCAGAATTCTGTTGTTTTCACTAGAGCTGTGCGCAAGGCTTTTATGCGCTAGGTCTTGTTATTGGATGGGTGCTTGACTGTAGGCGCAACAGAATCGCGAGAGGCTCGATCGATCGGCTCGGAGTCGCGGGATGGGACGGAACATGGGAGGGCCGATGGGCAGCACTGGCGGCATGACTGGACGCGGCGGCTATGCTGGCGGCGGAGGAATGGGCGGTGGCGGATACGGAGGGGCCCCGGCTGGCGGATATGGAGGATATGGTCTGTTTCCTCTCTCCCTTTCTACTGATTGAGACGTTTGACATGAAGTCAGCTGTTAACCCCTGAGTAGCTGCAGGTGCCGGCGGTGGCTTTGGCGGCTACGGCCAACAGCCCGCAGCGGCAGGCGGATGGGGAGACGCGTCCTCATGGGGCCAAGCTGCGCCCGCCGCAGCCCAGCAGGGTGGGTGGGGACAGTCCGCCTGGGCTGCCGCCACTCCTACCAATACTTGGGGAGGTGCAGGAGGCCAGGCTGGAGGTGCTGGTGGATGGAGCAAGCCGTATTAAGGCTCATTCATATTTCTTTTCCGCTGCAGCTATGCTGAATGTATATCCATTATTTAACCATTTAACTTCATGTTGATATCCCGAAGTTACGAGACTCATGGTGATCTGACATCGCGATTCATGCGTCATTTAATCTATTATTTTGGTTCGCATTCCGTATGTGAATTCCTTTTTTAGGAATTTACGTTACTGATTTTGTGTCCGTGTTCTATTAATCATCTCTTCCCACTGTTCTCTATGTTAAATATGCTGCTTCTTGATAAATTACGTAATATCACGGATATAATATGGTGACAACAAATAAGAACGAAAGCTTCGTACTGAATATTTGCAGTAGAACCCGCTAAAAGTTAGGACCAGGTGATTGAAGGAGGAAAATGGCTGGACAAGGGGAAATGGCCCCAGTCACGGCTGAGGACCAGCAGATGATCAACAAGTTCGCACGCTTGCATAACAACTTCACGTCTCTCACGGTTTGTAGCGGAGTTGTGGGCTACAGTGCAGATGTCGCATCTTCATGTGATGCGGTCGTTTGGGTAGAACTGAATTGTCGGGACCATGTCAGAATAGCAACGTCAATATAGCAACACGTTGTAAAAAGGACATTTCAACACCGTACTTCTGGCAATGGTACATTTGAGCAACGTAGCCTTATCGCAACGAAACGGCGGCCATTTGAGCAGCTAGTCAAACGAGCGCCAAGGAAATAGAGCAAAAGCGACACATGAGCGACAAGAAAACGTTTTAGCAATGGGAAATGAGCAACGGGCTAGATACCACTTCTGGTATTGGAAGTGGTATTGGGGGCCTCTGAAACCCAATACCACTTTCACCTGCGACAATTGAGCAACGACATTTGAGCAACGACTTTTGAGCAACGGGCTAAATCTTCGCCGGGGGGCCTATGAGACCCAATGGGTCAATGCCTGCGACAATTGAGCAACGACATTTGAGCAACGACATTTGAGCAACGTGCTAAATCTTCGTTGGGGGGCCTATGAGAGCCAATGGGCTCCACCTGCGACATTTGAGCAACGGGTGAAATCTTCGTCCTTGGTATTGGGGGGCCTATGAGAGCCAATGGGTTCCACCTGCGACATTTGAGCAACGGGTGAAATCTTCGTCCCTGGTATTGGGGGGCCTATGAGAGCCAATGGGTTCCACCTGCGACATTTGAGCAACGGGTGAAATCTTCTTCCCTGGTATTGGTAGGCCTATGAGAGCCACTGGGTCAATGCCTGCGACATTTGAGCAACGGGCTAAATCTTCGTTGGGGGGCCTATGAGAGCCAATGGGTTCCACCTGCGACATTTGAGCAACGGGTGAAATCTTCGTCCCTGGTATTGGGGGGCCTATGAGAGCCAATGGGTTCCACCTGCGACATTTGAGCAACGGGTGAAATCTTCGTCCCTGGTATTGGGGGGCCTATGAGAGCCACTGGGTCAATGGGTCAATGCCTGCGACATTTGGGCAACGACATTTGAGCAACGGGCTAAATCTTCGTTGGGGGGCCTATGAGAGCCAATGGGTTCCACCTGCGACATTTGAGCAACGGGTGAAATCTTCGTCCCTGGTATTGGGGGGCCTATGAGAGCCAGTGGGTTCCACCTGCGACATTTGAGCCCATTGGCTCTCATAGGCCCCCCAACGAAGATTTAGCCCGTTGCTCAAATGTCGTTGCTCAAATGTCGCAGGCGTTGACCCATTGGGTCTCATAGGCCCCCCGGCGAAGATTTAGCCCGTTGCTCAAAAGTCGTTGCTCAAATGTCGTGCTCAATTGTCGCAGGTGAAAGTGGTATTGGGTTTCAGAGGCCCCCAATACCACTTCCAATACCAGAAGTGGTATCTAGCCCGTTGCTCATTTCCCATTGCTAAAAGTGTTCTATGATTGCACGAATGTCGCTTTTGCTCTATTTCCATGGCGCTCTTTTGACTAGCTGCTCAAATGGACGACGTTTCGTTGCGATTAGGCTACGTTGCTCAAATGTTCCATTTCTCAAATGTCGTTGCTATTCTGTCATGGTCCCGAATTGTCTGTTAAGGAAGAAATCAAACTGCTGCTGACGGACGTGCAGAACCTCTCAGAAGCTGCCGACGAGGTTATGCTGCTCGGGGATGATGAGGGCATCCCACTCAAGATGGGAAGTACCTTCGTCCACTTCAGCCAGGTTACGTTATGCATGATTAATTACCAGCGCCATGCAATGCTTTGTGGTTCGATTCAGTGTTCTGGTATATTTTGTTCCCGCCCACTTTCATGGATTGAGATGATATCTGTGTTGTGCGTTATACCAACTCACCGACTAAATTTTGAAGTTTTAAGGACGAGATGGGCGAACATCTGGAACAAATGAAAAGTGAAGCGGAACGGAAAGTTGGAGAGAAGAAGACGGAGAAGGAAGTGATGGAGGAAGAGATGAGGAGACTGAAAAGCTTCCTCTACAACAAGTTTGGAGACAGGATCAACCTCGAGGCAGAGCCTGACGACTAAGATGCTTGTTTCGTTTCGTTCAATTTGAGAAATTGCTTACTTTTTATCCATGAGCTGAAACCAAAAGTAGGCTGTCACCTTTGTTTTTCATTATCCTGTTCATTTTAACTGTTTTATCACTTGGCTGATAAAAATCAAGCATTGCTTCCGCATATGGTGCAATAAATTGTCTCTATCGGATGACAATATCTGTGAGGGAACGTTGTAGTCTCCATGGGAACATTGTGAATAGGAGTACTTACCGTGTGAACCAGGGGAATGAATAGTGTGCGGTTCAGTTGATGTGAGAGGCATGCCTTCTTTGGGTTATCGCATCTCTTCTTATGAGTGAGTTTGTTGTATCGTTGACTGGAAAGCTCAGTAAGCTGATTGATTCAGACGTCTGGGTCACAGGTTTCGCCAGCTAGTCAAGCAGCAAGAGCAAACGGAGCACTCTCCACTCGGGTCAGTTCCTTTTCTTGTTCCGTCGCGTTGCGATACCTGATTCCTCTCCATTCCTTGCTTCTCTCTATCTGTTCTTCTTCATGTCGGTGAGTCTGTGGTGTTGTTGACGCTGACACGGACTTCTCTCTCTCTCTCTCTCTCTCTCTCTCTCTCTTTCTCTCTCTCTTTCTCTCTCTCTCTCTCTCTTTCTCTTTCTCTCTCTCTTTCTCTCTCTCTCTCTCTCTCTCTCTCTCTCTCTTCATGGTGTAGAAATCGTGTTGTGCTTGTCCCTTCACCCATTGACGGTCTCCGTTCAATAGTTGTTGGGATGGTGTTGGGAAGGGTGTCCCGGATGGGTCTCCTCTCAGTCATCCTCCCTCCCCGCACTCCCGACCTTTGCTGTAGTTGCAGTCAGCATTCTGTGTAGTTTGTGTTCCGATCGTCACCTGAGAATAAGCGTAAGGCAACCTCAGACTAGCGAAAAACAAGGCAGCCGTCAGTT
The DNA here is from genome assembly GCA_945643635.1 of Allodiplogaster sudhausi. Lineage (NCBI taxonomy): Eukaryota > Metazoa > Nematoda > Chromadorea > Rhabditida > Diplogasteridae > Allodiplogaster > Allodiplogaster sudhausi. The sequence goes on from CALZFC010000015.1 coordinate 2,253,610, forward strand.
TCTCATTTGCTGAATGTGTGCATAGGCGTCTTTCGATCCCTAAGCCTCAGACCATTCTCATCTCAGCCGATTTCTTCATTCTGTCGCTCTCTTCTAGTTTTAATCTCTTTCTTGCCATTTCATTTCCTCGAGTATCACTCCTGATACCATATGAATTGTGCTTTTCTTCCGACTCCGCAATATATTTGTTGGATGCCATTCGGCTGCTCTTTTCTTCTTTGTCATGCTCGTTCTTTCGTTTTCTCAAGTAATAATGCATGTTGAGGTTTCTGCATTTTCTAAGCGAAAGGAAAAATTGTCATCATGTGCTGATTTTGTCTCTGTTCTGTTCACTCTAGCACTTGTGCCATTTCATCACTTGAGACCCGTTTATTTCTTGCCCTCTCTCTTTTCTTCTCTCTTTTCCTTTTCCTCCCGTATTCCCTGTTCTCTGAATTTACCTGTTTTGTTGGAGAGAGTTGTGTTTGTTTTGCCGCAGTTTGTAGTATGGCATGTTTACCTAAGAATTGCATGACTAAAAATGTGCGTTAGAGTGGAGACGCCGAATGTTAAAGAGAGAAGAGAGAGTGTGCTAAATGGAGAGGTGGAGAGAAAGAAAGGGAAGACGAGAGAGTACTTGGAGGTCCCAGACGGAAGACGAAGATGTCATCGAGTGAGCCTTCGCCCGGCCGTCTCCGCTCGCCATCGCCATCCGAGCCTCTTTCCTCTGAACTGGTCGAGTTCCTTAAGGAGAGCATGCACGGCGCGCTCAAGGAAGATCCCCCTTATGCCTTCGTTGTCTTCGGCGCCTCGGTTGGTCTTTTGAACTTTCGACAGCTGGCTGTTATTTTGTTGCCTTTTTCACAGTTCTGCTTCATGTTTCTTTAGTGCCCTTCCTAAAATTACCCAAGTGATTAAGAATGTTGTATTCTAGGGTGACTTGGCAAAGAAGAAGATCTACCCAACCCTCTGGTGGTTGTTCCGGGATGGTCTTCTACCGAATAATGTCAACATTGTGGGCTACGCCCGCTCTGACATGACAATGGAGACCCTCGCTGAGAAGTTCACTCAGTACTGCAAGGTGAGCACGGGTTTCTTCCTTTCTAACAATGAGAGATGTCACTTTCGTGTCTACAATAGTTTCTGTTTAAAGAGGAGGTTGAAGACCAAATGAAAGTTCTTAATGGCGTCATGTCCTTCTTTCACTAAGGTCCGTGATGGTGACTCGGATGCTTTCGACAGATTCCTCAAGAGATGTGCATATGTCAAGGTTGTATTGACGACTCTGAGACAGCGAGAGAGTGTGATTCTTGCAGGGCCAGTACAACACAGCCGAAGGCTTCCTCTGCCTTAAGCGGTACATCAATGAAATGCAAAAAGCGGCCAACGGAAGTCGGTTCTTTGTGTTTGGGTTGCCTTCTTCGAGTTCCCATCTCTGAAATACTACATGAATTTGCCTTGCAGTCGCAGTGAACCGCTTGTATTATCTGGCACTCCCTCCCGATGTCTTCGCTCCCGTCACTACTCAACTCAAGGACAATTGCATGGACAACGGGTACAGTTATTCTTTTCTAACTGCCCCTATCCAGTTGTGGGACAATTCGAGTAAATAATGCTTTGAAAGTTACTGTCACTTGGTGTGGTCAATGAATATGACGCGAGAATTCACAAGTAAAAATTTTAAATCTTATGTTTTATCGTTGCATGTTTTATGTGCCGTCGCTTTCTTCTTCTTTCTCATTCTCTTAATTAAGTGATTCGTGGACGCGCATCATCATTGAGAAGCCCTTTGGCCATGACTTGGAATCCTCTCGTGCCCTCTCTAACCATCTCTCCGGTCTCTTCAAAGAAGAGCACATCTACCGTATCGACCACTATCTCGGCAAAGAGATGGTCCAGAATCTCATGGTCTTACGGTATCTTTTATTAATTCGTTATTGTATTCTTTATTACCTTTTTTTGTGAGCAAATCAACAATAGTAAATTTCTATAGTGTTTCCACATGAATTTAATTCTTCTAATCTATATAATGAATTTAATAGATTCGGAAACCGTCTGTTCGGCCCGTCGTGGAACAGAGACAACATCGCATCGGTCATGATTTCCTTCAAGGAAGACTTTGGAACCGAAGGACGTGCAGGGTATTTCGACAAATCAGGCATCATCAGGTGCTGCGGAGTCTTTCGCGTTTTCTTCCTTTTCATTTTGGTGCCTTTGATCCCAGTCTGAGGTTAAAAAACAGGTCTTCTGAAATCGTTGAAAGAGTTAAGACAACTTGAGAAATAGGAACTTTTCTCCCCATTCACGGCTATATTTCTTTTTTTACAAAGACTTTCATCGAAAGACGTGATTGGAAACGAAGCCTTTTTACTGTCCATCTCTCAATTGCTGGCTTCTTCCTCTCTCGCTCATGCAATATTTGTTGTTGTTTACAGAGACGTGATGCAGAACCATCTAATGCAGATCCTGACCCTGGTCGCCATGGAAAGGCCGACTTCTCTGAATGCTGAGGACATCCGCGATGAGAAGGTTCTTTTTTCTTTTCCGTGATCATGGTTGTCGTTATATCTATCCAGCGGGAAGATCCGATCTGACTCTTGCAGGTGAAAGTGCTGAAGGCCATCGTCCCCATCAAGCTGGAGGATGTCGTGGTCGGACAGTATGTCGGAGATCCCGACCACGCTGGTTCGTGCTCTTTTTTAAAATATAGTTCAATGAAGGTGTGTTTATGGTAGAATATATAAAGGCAAGATATGAATCCTGTAAAGTTTTTGCGATCAATTATTGCATATTCCCCGTATTCTTTTCCCGGTAATACATCTATACATCTATTTTCCTTTTCGCTTCAACCAAATACTTCATCTGTCAGATAAGGCCCATCAACTCGGCTATAAGGATGACAAAGAAGTTCCGGTGGAGTCGACAACTCCGACCTTTTCTCTCGCCACTCTCTTCATTCAGAATGAGAGATGGGAGGGAGTCCCATTCTTCCTGCGATGTGGAAAAGGTCAGGAAAAGAGAAGCAGATAAAACATTCCTAGCAGAAGAGAGAGAAAGAGATAAAGAATTGGAAGTTATTATTCAACCTGAGTGTACAATTCAGTCAGAGAGATACTTAGTAAGATCTATGCTTTCAGCTCTAAATGAAAAGAAGGCCGAAGTGCGCATTCAGTACAAGGCCGTCAGTGGAGACATTTACCCGTCTGGAGACTTGAAGAGGTAAGTCAAATAAGTTAATGGGAGGAAGGAGATGAGAGAAAGAGAGAGAAGAATGCGATAAAAGCCATTATCGGATGTTTACTACTCACTCTCTTCTTTATATTACAGAACAGAATTGGTGATGCGAGTGCAGCCAAATGAAGCAGTCTACCTGAAGATGATGACGAAGAAGCCGGGAATGGGATTTGGAGTTGAAGAAACCGAACTCGATCTCAGCTATAACAACAGATACAAGGCAAGTGAAGGAGTAAGAGGTGGGAAGGACAATAAAGAGAGAGAAGAGAGTGGTGGACACGCAGAGAGCCAGGCGAGAGTAGGCATGCCGGCCAGCAGCGTATTTGTGAAATAGTGCAGTAGAAGGGAGAGAGAGAGAGAGAGTAACAAAAGGAAAGCGAGCAAAGAAGTGAATGCCGTACAGGACACTCGCCTTCCGGATGCGTACGAGAGACTGATCCTGGAGGTGTTCATGGGAAGCCAGATCAACTTTGTCCGTTCGGATGAACTGGACTACGCCTGGAAGATCTTCACTCCTCTTCTTCAGAAGCTCGTTCCCGTCCAGCCTGTCGCCTACAAATTTGGCAGGTCTGTTTAGGGGGGGGGGGGGGTGGGGAGTGCTGCAAGTCAGTTGGCATAGCGGAAGGATAATAACCAAGCCTGTTCACCTAAAGTGTAGAGAAAGGTTTAAGCCTACTATAGCTTAAAATAGTCCCTCGACGTCATAGAAATTGTGCATTGGATGTTGTAATTGTGGCATATTTCTCTGTCTCGGCTTCCTTGGAAATATGGACCGTTTGTTGCATTCGCTCTTTTTTCTTCGATTTCTTTAAATTGAAGCCGAAGTTCTCTTTCAGCCGCGGCCCCTCGGAGGCGGATGAAGTGATGCGTCGCCACGGTTTTGTTCACACGGGAACCTACAAATGGAGTCCGCCTAAGCTCTGAATCTCATCTTCCCTCTCCCTTTAATTAGATGCTTTATTTATTACCTTTAATCTTTTTTCATAGCGTGTTCTAACGCATTGTAGAAACTCTTCAACTATTTCCCTAACTGAGAGTGCTGCTAAGAGTCAAAGAAGCTCTGTTTTTTTTTTGCTTTTGCATTTATTGCAAGGCTAGACTGACAAAGATAGACTACGTCTTCTAGAAATACGGCGCAACTGCAATTATCTGCCCAGTGTAATTCACCCCAGTGGGTGCATTCGTTTCCATATCTATTGGTATATCCACGTTCTAGTAAACTTTCCTCAAGTGTGAATTGGACGTCTGTGAAGAGGTAGAAGTCCCTTGACTTCACTTCGACGCGCGAGAATTAACTAGATTTCAAGTGAAGCTTTCCAAAGGATGACATGGAGAAGTGATGCATAACGGGTGCAGTTGATCATAGTTCCAACCGCACGAGTCTCGTAGTCCTGGAAAAAGTATCATTTGTTGTGGTCGCTCGCTGAGGAGAATGATGTGGTGGGATCAGAGTTGTGTCTAGGGAAGGAGATAGCAGAAGAGCGAGGTGGAGGATCTCGTAAGTTCCCCCCCCCCTTCATCCATCCCATCTCTCGTAGCTCCGTTGCATTTCTCGCCCCCACCACGATTTGATTTGTGAGACGCCTCTTCGCAGGCTAACAGCAGCCATCGTAAGGACATCGTTCCACGTCTTCCTCTTCTACAACCTGCCATTTCACTCTCTCCTCTCTCTCTCTCTTCTCTCCCTCTCTCCAATGTTTCTGTCTCTCCCTTCTCATCTCTCCCCCCATCGTCCTCATCGCGCCGTCCACAGTGGCTGCGTCTCGACTGCTCTGTCCCAGTGGGATTGCCTCGGGCGGAGTCGGCCTCCTTCTCCTTGTCCCTATCTTGCTCTCACTCCTCATGTTTTCCATCTCTTTGTATCGTCGCTTTCTTCTTTCCTTTCCAGTCTTCCGTCCCTAATATATTTCTTCTCCTTCTTCAATCTCTCTCTCTCTCTCTCTCTCTCTCTCTCTCTCTCTCTCTTTCTCTCTCTCCCTCACTCTCTTCTCCCATGAAGTGCGTGTCCACCACATATCTGTCGATGTCTCGAGTATCATCGCTCTCTTTTTTTTCTCTCTCTCTCCTGCCTTTTTTGTTTCCGTTCTCTGAATCCTATCTCTTTGAGCAACGCGCCTCCCTCCTTCCTGCTCAGCGTGTAATATCCATTACCTGTCATTATTCCTCTCTCTCTTTCTCTTCCTCTCTCTCTCTCTTTCTCTCTCTCGCTCTCTCTCTCTCTCTCCTATCCACCCCGAAATAGCCGCTCTCCTTGCCTAATGACGTCAATGCTTGGAAGTCAGCTGTCAGTATTCTCTGGAATGTGGTTAAGAGGCGCGGCGGAGGGCCAAGGCTGATCATCGCATAGCTCTTTCTATATACTCTCGTTAACTTCCTCACTCTTCCACTCTTCCGCTCTATTTTATTTTCTGTTTCTCTCGCTTGCTCTCTCTCTCTCTCTCTCTCTCTCTCTCTCGCCCTCGTTTTCTCTCTCCCTTCCTCCTAAACGCTTAACCCTTATTTTGTGCCGTCAAATTGTGAAATGTTCATCTGTCTTTTTCAATAACTTTCCGTCTCTCTTGATGTACAATCAGATTCAAAACGAGGAATATCGCCCGCACACTGAGATCGGCTTCTCATCTCCAGTGCCTTCCATGGAAGGCTGCAGCACTTCATGTGTAGCCTGTCTTCATCTTTTCAGCTTTCTTGATTCCCTTCCAATATTAAAGCTTTCTTTTATTGCTCGACAAGTTTCTGGCCCATATTTCCTTACTTTATTTCCTTCTTTGTTTCTTTCTTTCTCTTCCTATCCCTTCCTCTCCCTCCATTCTCATCCCGCTTCCTGTGGGGCTCAAGCACCCGCCCGATATCCGGGAATGGCAGGCAGATTGCAATAAAAGGTCAGTTGAGTGTCAGGCGTAATGTGCTTCGTTGTCGTCGTGCATGGCTCTCTTTCTCTCTTTCTCTTTCTCTCTTTCTCTCTCTCTCTCTCTCTCTCTCTCTCTCTCTCTCTTTTTCCTGTACCTCAAGTCGTTTTCAATACTCTCTGGATAGTGCAAGTCGGAAGGAAAACTTGAGTAGGCCTACCTTGCAATATGTGAAGGGTTGAAAAGGAGAAGCAGCCTTCTCCAATTCCTGTCAAGAGTCAGGGAATGCCACCTCGCTGCACATTCCCTTCACTGGATATGCGCGTGAATTCTCTCTCTCTCTCTCTCTCTCTCTCTCTCTCTCTCGCTCTCTCTCTTTTCTCTCTGTCTTTCTCACTCTCTCTGTTTCTCTCTCTGTCCCGCTCATCCACCATCTGATGCCAAATTCTTTCGCCTTGTGGGTTGTTGCCTCATCGAAGTCAGGTGGCCAGGAAATGTCCGGAGGTATGTAGCTGCTGTTTGCCGGCGGGAAAGTCTGCGGCATTCCAAGCATTCCGATCTGTGCTAGAGAGCATGAGAAGAGAAGAGAGAGCAGAGAAAGAGAGAAGGGATCAGCGGCTTTTCCTTCTTTCTCTCTTCTGCCCTCCCGAGTTGCCACGCCTTCTTCTGCCACATGGTCCTCTGAGAGCCCTGCCCTCTTCTTCTCAGTCTCCGACACTCTCAGGCAGTTCAGAGCTGACGATGCTCTGCTTAATTGTGCATGTGCATTTCATAGTAAATACATGGAATGTTCTCTATCCTTTCATTCTCAACTCGAAGTAAACAAGAATGTTAACATGTCATTTGTGTTTTGCCTTCTGCCTTGAATTCATTAGAGAAGAGAGTGAGAGAGAGAATGAGGGAAAGATAGAAAGAGAGAGAAAGAGAGCGAGAACGGAGAAAGAGAGGGGTATAAAGGAAGAGGGAGGGGAGAGAGTGCTATAGAGAAGAGCTGAGCTGAAGTCTTTGCCCTTTCCATGCCCATCTATTTACGATATTCATGGCTACAAAGTGTATTCGGATCCGCGAAGTCGTTCGTTTTTTTCTCTCCAAAAGAAAAAGAATTGTACCGTTCGGCGAAGAAGTCGAGCGAACAGTACAATTAATGGGATCAGGATGTCCTTTCGAGTTCTGAGAAGACCGCAAGAGCAGAGTGCGCTCATGGAAGATTTTAAAATAAGAAGAAATAACATGATCTTCATGCATCGTCTGGCTGAGCCCTCCCCCCTCGGTTAATTGTAGCGTCGAAGAGTCTTCGCATTCAGCTTTGCTGCCTCCTCGGAAGACATAAGGTTTCATCGCTGGCTTAGCGAGAAAGCAATCTCATCTTTTCCTCTTCTTTCTTCTCGTTTCCTGGCATTCGACCAATTCCTGCGCTCATGATTAATTCGTGCGTGCTTTCCGCCCCACGACTCATCCCAAGGCATCACTTTTGCTCTTTCTGTTTCTCTCTCTCTCCCCTCGCCCCTCTCTCTTGTTCTGTTTCTTGTACATTCGTCCCACTTCCTTTCGCACTTTCCCTCTTTCCACATACTTTCTGTCCTCGCCTCCATTGTTTCTGTTACTTTGAAAGTGTCCTAGCCTTAAAGCAGATTCTTAACTGGAACGGCCACCCGAGTTCGTCGTTCGTTTACGTCGTGAATAGCGCGCCTCTTCGTGAATATCGTTTTCATAAATACTTAAATATTTTCCGGTGTACACAAATGAAGCGGACTCGTTGTTCTGCATGGTTGTCATGCAACAGAATTCCTCTTCTTCTCTCCTTCCTCCTTCCTTTCTCCACGGCCTTTCTCGCCCGCAGACTCCACGAGGGAATCGAGTTGTCTGTTCCTGTTAGCCCGCAGACTGAATCAAGGTTTCTCTCATTCGATAAACATATCATTTGTACTATTGCGAATTTTGAATATGAATCAGTTTGAGCTATTGGACAGCAGTCGAGCAGCTGCTACCTACTGTTTCATCTCTCTCTCTCTCTCTCTCTCTCTCTCTCTCTCTCTCTCTTTCTCTTTCTCTCTCTCTCTCTCTCTCTCTCTCTCTCTCTATCTTATACTTATTTATTTTCTCTTGCCGAAGTTTTTCTCCCTTCTTTTAATAGACGCGCGATGAAAATAGTCAGAATGGTGTCTTCATATACAAGATCTTTTCCATTGTGCCGAGGGAGGCAACTTTATGCTCGTCGTAATGGCTAATTATGCTGCTTCTGCTCTTGCAACCGGAGCTCTCCCCTGGTGATCTTTGAGATGGCCATTCCTTCCTTTCTTTCTTTTCTCTCCCCTTCACACTGAAAAAATATTCGTAAAATTTTTAAACTCGAATAGAGCATCCAAATATGACAATTTATTTAAAATCTTTAAAATTTATGAAGACGTCTATAAGCTCAAGAAAAAAGTGCACAATAATATGATAAAGTGGAAGAGGCATTTGCTGATTCGGTCTAACGGAATGACTGGATGTGAAGTGCCTCCTGGCGGAAGTCCATCCTGGTCCCCCCCCCCCCAGCCAGACTCCGTCTTCCATGGCTGTTGACGCTTCCCATGGTCCTGGCTATTTTCCGGTCACCTCCCACGGCTCCTTTGTGTGCTGGCTCAGCGAATTCATCTCCCTCCCCTTCTCACGCTCGGCTTTACAGCCATTCGCAGTGTTTTTGCTTCCTGATCGTTCACTCACCACTTTTGCCTGCCTTTCCTCTTCCGCCTGATCCTCTCACTCACTCACTCACTCTCTTTATCTCTCTCTCCCCTCTCTTTCTTTCTTTCCCTATGTTTACAATCTCAGTCTCAATCACTTGGTTATTCTTTTCAACACCTTTATTGGCTCAGAAGTGATTTATTAAAATCACGATGAAAAAGCTGATAAAATAACGGCTGTTTAAAGCTACGTGCAGGATGGGAACATGAGAGGAGCACTATCTTGGAAAAGACTAAAGATATAGAATAAGAATAAGAGATGGTGTTGAGGGTGGAGCTGGACTACGTGGAGGGCGACGTGTTCCTGTCGATCTCCCCGTGCTCGCTCGTCCACTGGAAGCTCTTCCGGCTCCTGCCTGGTTTGACCTTTGCCTTACTCATTTCCTCTCTAATATTCCTGCTTTACTTAATATTTGTTCATATACAATAAGCATTAGAAGGATGTAAAGGAAATGAAGAATGAATCTCATTTTTTCTATTAGAACTGAGGCAAACTTGTGAACAACAACGACAAGTAGAAATAGACGAAAGACCACACAGGCTTTAATTCCACGACTGGAGTCTAGAAGGGGGTAGCGTACGCACCGTAATCACTGAATCTTGCCGTCCCATTTTTGTGATAATGCAATCCCGCCCACAGATTCTTAGCCTTCTCTCTCTCACACTCTCTCTTTCTTTCTCTTTCTTTCTCTCTCTATCTCTCACTCCTCGCTACTTCTTTCACTCTACTCGTGAGGGGAATGAAAGAGATTGTAGTTGTAGGTTTGTGACAGCGAGAGTTGGGAAGGGCGAGAATGGGAGAGTGAGAGAGGAGGGAAAGAAAGAGAAAGAATGATGCGACTTTTGCCATTCTCACGCTTTGTTCGTCTCTTCTCCATCCAAAATCAAGGCCGCATTCATCGCTTCTCCTGCGTTGATATACCATCATGGGCTTCTTCCTCGTGTTAGCGAGATTGAGAAAGAGAGAGAAAGAGAGAATGGATAAAGAGAGACGCAGACATACTTGGATATATCTGCATGATGAGGAAGACACGCGAAAAGTGAAGGGCTAAGAGGGTGGCGGCGGAAAGGGCCCTCGGGGAACTCAACGCGCTCTGCAAGCGAAGACTGCCTCTGGGGAATGGGAGGAGAGAAGAGAGAGAACGAGAGAGATAAAAAGAGATATCATGATGATGAGGAACTTCCATTTCAACACATCGTTCTTACCTATCAACTAAATGAGCCGGTCTAAATGCGATGGGGATAGAGAGAGGGAGAGATTGCGAATTCCTAAGAGAACTAGAGAAAGAAATGCCATTATGTTAAGAAAGGGCGAGAACTGGCCATTCGTCTCTTTCTGTGCATAATCGTCCTTCATCTCATAACTGCGCCCAGTGGCGTTGCCAAGAAGCATTTGGAGGGGGAATTGGCAGGGCGGAACTGGGCAAAGAAACGATGTAGAGAACAAACCGTAAGAATACATAAAGGAAGAGAACAGAATAGCGAAAATGGAAAAATACAGAAAGAATAAGGGAACAAGAAAAGAACGAGACAAAGTAAGACAAAAGAGGGCGATAAAAAGATGGACTTGACAAGGAGTTGACTACTTCCGCCATGGATGAAGGGTGTTCGAAGTGTCATTTAGTGTTCGGCGGTTGAGGGAAATTCGAGAGAAGACGAGAAGTGAAAGAGAGAAAAGTGACAGCCTCGGGCAGAGTTGTGAGTGGCCGTGATGTAATGAGAAGGATCTTCTCTTCTATTTTCAACTTCCACCTCTGCATGACATTCGGACAACACAAAGGACAGAAGAGAAGCTGACTGCAATCACAAAGAAATTGAACAGTGAAAGTTGTTAAAAAGTGATTTGAAAAAAAAAGAAGATATGCTTTCCGCTGGATTTGAATTTTTTTCGTAAGGATGTGTTTGAATTCTCTGAAAATTGTAGGAGAAGAAGAATGGAGCGGAAGCCACGTAGGAAGTGAGGGGATGGAGAAGGCAGTGGCTGGGGATTCGGCCACGCTCGAGTTGGTAGCTGGCGAGGAGGGCGACAACCGAATGAGCTTCTTCTCCAACAAACTACAAGGAGGTCAACCACTTCTTTGGGTTTTCTCTTAAAAAACACTAATTGTTTTCTTATTTCATTCCTTAAAAAATCATTGCCATTAGTGAAATTCGATTGATAATGATGTTTTGATCACTATAATTTCGTTGCCATCAAGAGTAATTGTCTTGCAGAGCGTTTGCTTCTGATTCTCTCCTCGCCCTCTGCCTCGTCCGTCCATCTCCTGCAGACCTCTTCCCAGTCTGCCCTGGATGATTCCTACCCTCCTCTGCCGGCTGATCGTCATCTGGCCGTTGCCATCTCCCACAACGACTCGGACGAGTCCCACTCGGCTCTTCTCACGTGGAAGATCGCGCCGGCTATTCTGTCAGTGGTATATTTACTACTAAATAATTACTTTTAATTTCATTGTAATCATCTTTTCTTTTACATGTGACTTTCACTTGTAATTTTGTCTTATCTTTGAGTAGACGAAAGTATGAAAGTTATTGTAAAACAGTGAGTCGGCCTCTCGTGATCCCTCCCGCTACCGTTTCTGTGCTGTTCTCTCGAGAAGACAACCAAAGGCTTCGATTCTCTGCGAGGAACTCGACGAGGGGCTCCTGAGTATTCACTGTGTCAACCAGACAACCAACCACCTTCTCATCCACGATATCAGGTCTGGCGATTCTTCTCCTTTCTCAAGAGAAGGAGAACAGGGAGGATATTAGTGAAGAGTGTTGAAGAAGAATGATTATCACGAGCAAATGATGACACAGAGATGAGAATGATTAATTGGAGGAGGGAGAGAATCGGTTAAAGAGTGGATGAAGGGACGAGGGAGTGGAAGAGTGAGGGAAGCGAAGAGAGTGCAACAAGGGCAAATACCATGCCGAGTACGTCCATAAGAGTAAGCGATGCCCACCGATTAACCACCCATAAATCGAGGAGGGAGAGGACGCGGTGACTGATGAGCAAAACTTAGTGCAAGGTCGCGTGTCAAACAAGGGAAAGAAAGAAGAGAAGTGAGAGAGATAAGGAGATATTTGAGAGGGAAGAGAGAGAGAGAGAGAACGAGAGGAGCACGAGAGAGAAAGAGACAGTAGAGTGGGAAGAGATATTGAAATATGCAAAGACTGTGAGCGAGAGAGAACAAGCATGGTCGAGTAAACGAGGCTCGAGGAATGGTTCGGGGCCCGACGAGATTGTTATCGCAGCTAGCCTGAACGGGAACCTTGATTCTTTCCCAGGCGGACTTTGAAAACTGTGGAGAGCTCGCTCAGTTCTCCGAGATTGTTCTTTCCCTCTCTTTCTCAGTATCCTCTTTCTCACTCCCTCTTTGCCTCTCTTTCTCTGCATCTTTCATCTCTCTCCTCTTGCAGAAAGAGAGACGGCGACTATCTCTCTCTTTTTGTTCGCGACTCCCGCCAGGGGCACGTCTCGGTCTACGATGGATTCCATGTCATTGCAGACTCGCAAAGTGCAGAAACGGGAGTCAAGAAAGTCGCTGAGAAGGATGCTGAGAAAGTGAGATCAGACCACTTTTTCTTACTTTCCATCTTGAGTAACATTTAAAAGGCAATCTGTTATGTCCTTTGCGATTTTTTGGTTTTCTTTTCATCCGTCAGATGGCCCTTGAAATTAAAACAAAAGGTGTGCACATCTACATATGCTTCTACATAAAGTCCTTAAAAATAAGGGAGTGTTTTTAGGAATCAGAAGGGGCACCTCTAGTAGAAGGAGATCTCATCTCTGCCTCCGTCCACGGCCCGCGTGGCAACACTCTCTCATTCGTCTTCACCGCCAACGACACCGCCAGCAGCAGAAGGGTTCGTCGCTTGCCTCCCTTCCTCTCTCTCTCTCTCTCTCTCTCTTTCTCTCTCTCTCTCTTTCTTTCTCTCTCTCTCTCTCTGTCTCTCTCTCTCTTTGTCTCTCTTTCTCTCTCCCTTGCAGGCCCTGCTAGTGGTGCATGCCTGCGATGGCTACGTGCGAGTGTGCGTGTCTCGCCGTGGCCGTCTCCTGAAGCGTAGCGATGCCTTCACTGGATTCCGTCGTTTCTTGATTCTGAACGCGGCGACGGGGGAGCCGATCCGAATCGAAATCATCAACGACGACCAGAAGACGAACGATGTCCGTCTGTGGATTGGCAGCCGCGCCGACGAGGCACCGTATCCACTCCTCCCTGACGACACCAGGTTAGAGCCACTTCCATGACACTCTCAGAGCTAGTCCCCTCTCATGGACCACACAGAACAGGCGGAAAAGTCACGCGCTCGCCTCTACTATGGCAACCTTTCCCTCTCTCTCCAGCTCTCACTCTCTCTTTCTCTATTCATTCAAGCCGCTTTTTCTGTTTATCGTCACAGCGGGCATGATTAATGCCCCTTTGTGCTGATCCTCGCTTGCCGCCTCTTTCCATCTCAAGGGTACTGTAGCAGCATCCTCATGGAATGAAGAAGGAGAAGGGATGTGATGCCGTGCCTTGCAGTGTCAAAGTAGTCCGCCGTGGCTGTGATTGGGCAACTCTGCAGTGGCTGAGGGCTGCAGATGCCCATGCAGAGTATTGCGTCTTCCAGAGAAGAGAGACTGCCAATCTCCTCGAGCAACTTGTCTCGCGGGTACACAGTCTCTTCATTCTTATGTCCTTCTCTTCTATTTATATTCTGAATACTCTTTAGGTGGACAGCTTGTGCGGAGCTTCCACAATGGCGCGCTCTTCTCTCGTTGGATGCTACTCTCATCGAGGAAGCTCGTCACCGGGTAACAATTACATTACGATTAAACATAGGGGGAGAGTGTCGATTTAGAGAGCTTACCGTGATGGGAAAGAGTGAGAGAGAGGAGAGAGGAAAGAGGGAGAGAGAGAGAGAATAGAGAGTGCGAGATAAAGAGAGGGAGAGGGTGGGAGAACATGGAGAGAGAGTGATAGCGAAAGGGAGAGGAGAGTAAAGGAGTCATGAGCGATGAAAATACAGAATTTCAGAAACATTGTGCTGTTTTCAGATGTGATGGGACTGATCGAAACAACGATTCGCCAACTTCAACCGGATTCTACCTTCCGCTTCGATCTGCTGGCGCGGCCTCTGAATCGAACTCACGCCCAAGCTCTCCCCTACCGTACCGTCTGGGTCAGGACTGCCGCTTCGTGCTGAGACTATTCTCCTTTTAATCGAAGAGATTAAAAGTGTTTTGTTTATCTCTACTCTTATGTTATATTTAAATGTTTATATTGGCGCAGGCCGCCATAGAGACAAGCAGAAGGCGTGCTCTTTCTCTCTTTGTCCTTCTTCTCCCGCCTCCTCCTCACTTCTCTTCTTCTCTCATTTCCCATTCAAGCATAGAGCGTTGAGAAGATTGATTGATCCATCTGTCCCCACAATACGAAGAGAAACCGTACCCACTCCTCTCTTTCTCGCTCTCACTTTCATTCTTTCTGTCTTACACACTCTCTCTTTTTCTTCTTTTTCCCTCGGTCTCCGTTGTTAATACAATTTAATATTAGTTTTAGTTATTCTTTAATTAATGACTGCATTTGAATGTCGATGATCTGATTCACTTAGCGCTCTCCCTTCGACTAGTGGGCGTATCATTAATCCGTTATCACAGAAATGATGACTTATCCACCAACATTCCAGTAATTCTTAAATATTTCTCCTCTGCCACTGAATTTGCCTACGTGTTCTTCCTCTTCCCAGTTCTCCTTTCTACGGACTTTGTTTGCTTCTCCTTAGGAATTCCACTCTGCAGATAGAAAGTAGTCTAGAAAGCAAAAGCGGGTCTCAGGCACAATTATGTTTGTGAAGGTTTATTTTATTCGCCAAAAGATAAATTATAAAGAGATTAAAATATACTTACAGAATTGATATTGGCACAAAGATTATAAGCGTTTGCCCAGAATTGGATGAAACCGGAAAATAAAATGGGAAAGACACTCGGGAAGACGAGAGCAGAAGACAGGGATGTTTGCAATAATCACAGGAGAGAGTAAAGTGAGCAATTGGGATCGAGTCTCGCCGTGAAAAGCTTATCAAACGTAGGCAATTAAAGCGTGTTGGAGACGAATCAATAACATAGGCAGGATATCATTGTCATGGATCGCGAAAGAAGGTTCAAAATGGTCTCCAGATCTTCGTGGGAGGTGGAGATGTGGAGGAAGGAGGACGGGCTACTGGAACATGGAGGTGTTGAGAACACTGATGGAAGTGGGCGAGAAAGCTTGGATGAGTAGGGAAGTGGAAGGGGAAGAAAAGATTGGGAGTAAGAAAGGAGGGAGGAGAGTGGAAGTGAAGAGAACGAGGAGGGGGGAGAGAGGAAGAAGCTGGAGAACAGCGAGGATCCACGGCTGCCGTAGCCAGCATTAGTTCGTGCTCCTCGCACTCTGAGCTGGAAGAGGAGCTCCCGCCTCCTGTAAGCAGGACAATCTCTCAATCATTGTCAAATCGATAACAGTGAAATGACGCTGGTTTGAAAACAATAAAATATATCAGGAGATGGTGTAAAATGCTGACTGTTGCACTGCTGATTCTGCGAGAATGAAGTGGATGGAATGCCAGTCTCCTGGAGGAGTTCCACGAGCATCTCGAGAATGTCAGCCTTTTCCCATTTCGCCGGCTTCATTCCCTCAAAGAAACAAGAAGCTAAGCCATGCTTTCATTCGTTGACTACTTAGAAAGAGAATCGATCCTGACCCAGATGTGATTGCTCTTTGCTCTCTGCTGTCTTTCGTTATTCGTTGTCTTCTCGAGAAGCATTCGTTTCATGTGTTGCAGACTTTTATTGATTCGCTCGCGCCGACGTCGTTCGAGTTGTGGTTTTGACATCTGAGAAATCATCGAATGAATACAAATTAAAAGATACCTTCAATTATGCAAATGAGGGTGTTAACAGAACTCATTTATTTTTATATCGTTATTCGCATGCTTTACTTAGTGCGACACACTTCAATGTCATCTGTACATATGTATGTATGTATAATAAAAAAAACATGAGAACAAGCTGCAGTAAAACAAAGAGAATGAGAAGCAGGCAAATAGTTTCCCAGTCTCTATCATTCATTCCCTCACCACATTCTTGTAGACGAAGAGTTGTCGATGCCAAGGCGGCTGGCTCGACGGAACGGGGACGGCGGTGGTACTTTTTTGTGAAGAAGACGGCGTGGTCGTCGAGCTGGGTCCTGGCACGAAAACAGGGAGTACGGTAGGCCTCTGGGTGGTCGGCCCGTGATGCATCGGAGGAGGTCGCCCGAGAGAGAAAGAGGCACGTGCGACTATGCACACTGCACGACCGCTGTGCACGAAAAGCGCGCCTAAAAACAGGGAGGGAGAGAGAGAGAATACGGAGAGAGGAGAGGGGCAGAGAGTGCAGAGGAAGAGAGAGTGAAGATAACTGAGAGAGTGAGACGAGACTAGAGAAAGGGAAGGAGGGACCTGTTCTTCTTCTTCTTCCTTTCCCCTTTCTTCTACTCATCTCACACATCGTTGCCCCACTCATTCATCAACTGCTCCATACACAACTTCGTCTTTCTTTTCACTCCATTTCCTTATTTCTCTCTCTCACTTTCTCTCTTTCTCACCCTTTATCTCTCTCTCCGCAACTCTATCTTGCCCCGAGTGGCCCGCGCCGTCCCAAGGTGTGAAGAGGGGCGCCTTGGCTCCTCCTTGGCTAGAGAGAGACAGAGAGAGAAGAGACCCCTACCGTAGGCCGGGCCTTTCTCTGTCCAGATCAAGGAGGCTGATTGGATGGAGCAGCCAGCTGCTTGTCTTCTCCTTCTCGGTAGATCCCTTTCCACATTTTTCTGGCATTTCAAAAACGCCTAAAGCGTGTTCAGATTTGACTCTCTCCTTTGCTTTTAATTCTCTTCTGGTCGCCATAATAGAATGATTATGATGTTACAATGTTCCTTCTAAGTCCGCTATCTTCTTAAAAGTACAAAGAATAACAACCGAGTATCGAAGAATAGAACATGTCGTTAAACTGTTTAGAGTGAAATATACTCCTGACAACGTCACAATTCTTTATAGCTCGAAAATGGGAAATATACATATGAATAATAGCGCAGCTGCAGGGATCACTGGCGGCTGACCTGTTGAAATTGATTACGGTTAATCAGAATAATGCCTGACAATAAAGATCGTTATGTACCTATTTTTTCTGTCCGTGCTTATGTTTATTCTCCTACTTTTAATCAATAAACAGTAAGAGTTTCAAATATTTTCATATCAAAGGAAAATCCGGTGCAATCTTCAAGATATCAATTACGACCAAGAACCTGGTTCGCACGGCAGAATGTAATAGAGGGAGAGGAGATGATGAGTGAGATAAAGAGAGGACAAGGAGGACGCGGAGAGAGTAGGGCTGACAGGCAAATCACAAATGTGTATAAAAACTTATTTTTCGTGAAATAAACATTAGAAATGAATGAGAGTTAAAGATGCACGAAGCTCAACTGCAATATACATATCTGCATTTTCCTGACTTTTGTAGTCTCGTCTCTCTAAAGCACATGATCTCTCGCCCTTCGGTCAGGCAAAAAGACACTAATTCAAGATTGAGTTTTTGTCTCCTTTTGTCACGCATGAATACTTTTTTAATAAATTAGACGATTATTCTAGTCGTTGATTACACTTCATGTGATCAGTTAAAGTAGAAAGATTGTGAAGTCCAAGATTCACAAGAAATTTGAGAATAAAAAAATGCTGAAAACACTGATTCGTTGATCAATGTGCTTAAAAATTCGTATACAAGTGTCACATATATAACATATGTACAGAAATAATGAGAGAGCGAAAGCGAAAGAGAAGGGGAGAGGAGAGGAAGCGAGCGAGAGAGTGAAAGAATGAAAGCGATAAGTAGAATATGAAAAAGGCCACTTGGAATCCCACCTGACAAGCCCTTCTTGGAGTAGCCATCAACGCGACTGTTGCGCGTGTCTTGAAGCATAGAGATATTCATCTCTCCCAGGGTTATCTCCGTTTCAAACATACTCTTCGCCATACACGAACACTCCAATTTTCTTGATGTGAGTCTCACTTCCGCGCTCTCGTCTCTATCTCCATCTCTCTCTCCCTCTCTCTCTCTCTCTCTCTCTCTTTCTCTCTCTCTATCTCTAACCTTCTTTCTATCTCTTGCTATGTCTCTTACACTTATTTCTGCTCTATGACTCTCGTTCTATTTCAACACTTTCTTCCTGACTTCTTTTTTATTCCCGTCCCTTTACTTGTTTCTAGTTCCATTCTTAATTTTCTTTAGAGAATAATAACTAATACGGTACGTAAGTTGTTTGTTTCGTCAAGCAAAAGTGTAAAAATAAAGAATGAAAAATAGGACGTCTGCTAAAGAAATGTTTTTAGAGAAAGTTTTCTTTCCTGCTGTGAAATATGGGCAATTCACAAGAGGGAGAGAGTGGAGAGAGGAGAGAGTGGAGAGAGGAGAGAGTGGAGAGAGGAGAGAGTGGAGAGAGGAGAGAGTGGAGAGAGGAGAGAGTGGAGAGAGGAGAGAGTGGAGAGAGGAGAGAGTGGAGAGAGGAGAGAGTGGAGAGAGGAGAGAGTGGAGAGAGGAGAGAGGAGAGAGTGCAGAGAGGAGAGAGTGGAGAGAGGAGAGAGTGGAGAGAGGAGAGAGTGGAGAGAGGAGAGAGTGGAGAGAGGAGAGAGTGGAGAGAGGAGAGAGTGGAGAGAGGAGAGAGTGGAGAGAGGAGAGAGTGGAGAGAGGAGAGAGTGGCCTTGTGCATGGGCGTTCGTCTCCTTGTCACCCTTCACATCATCTAAACTTTCTCGCTCTCGGTCTCTCCCTCTCTCCTCTGTTGTCTCTGAATACCTCTCTCTGTCATTCCCTATCTATTTATGCCATTCTCTCTCTCACTCTCTTTCTTTCTTTCTCTCTATCTCTCTCTCTCTCTCTCTCTCTCTCTCCCTTCCATCCTCGCTGTGTTGCAATCAACATGGCGATCTCACTCTGTTTCTTCTCTTCTTATTTACTGCGCTGTCACAAAGAGGATATCTCTCGATCCGAATGACAAATTGACTATCGGGGGTAATGTTAGTTCAAGGCTCTAGACAATCGCCGTCAAGGAAGGAGCCTGATCATCTTTCACTGAAGGGAATGGATTCGATCAGCGCAGAACTTTTCACTTCATTATTTTATTAAATCATTTTACAAGAAAAGCCTACAGATATGAGATGTACATGGCAGAATGTCTGTTATGTGAATGATCAAATGCACTGATAAGGATCGCTGGCTGAGGCCAAAGTTTAGTAAACAACACGTTCAGGAATGGATTTCATGTTTGTCTGATAATGTTAAAGCGTGAATTGACGACTTGACTAGTTCAAAGGAAAACAACAATTAAACGTACTCTAATTAATGTCTAAGGAAGGCTGCCGTATTGTGTACTAAAACAAAATACATCCTTAGAATAATATAATAAGGCACTTTAATATGTACGGCTATCACAAGATCCAACTAATGGTTACTGTCATTACAATAACATCGACCTGGTCAACCTAAGCAGTGAATCCTCTCTTTATTGCAAAGTGTTAGTGCGAGAAGAGAAGGCAGAGAGTGGGCCAGGGGGCTCGCTCTCAGTGTCAGTGTGGCCAGCCCTGAGAAGGCTGAGGATGGTGTCCATGGTCTCTGCCATCTGCAGCTGCTTCTTGTACAGCAGATCGACATTGGACTGAAGGGTGTCAAGGGCGGTCTGCTGCTGCGCGAATCTCCTCTCGCTCTCCACCACGGCAATTATCTAAGTATTCCAAGTACATTCTATATTTTTATTTAAACAAGCTAGAGAATAATAATAGATAGTGCAATACTTCAATTTTTTCATAAATTAAATGTATTTTTTGGCATTGGCAATCTATTTGCATTGCAAGTTCTTAAAAGGTATCTTGTTGACATTCTTCGACATACTTCTCGGCAGGCAAGCATGATAAATAGTTGCTGTATTGCATTGAGAATTGTTTGATTGTCTTGTAAGTTGACATCTCTGGTGACGACGGTGGTCTCTTCAGCGGTTTCCTGCGTCTCAGCAGATCCGAATCGGTCTCGGAGTCGCTTCCACCAGTCACTTCGATTCCGGTACTCAGCCACTCCGCCCTTGGCCATCCTTTTCAACAGCTTTGCAGACATCATCGATTCGATTTGCAGCACTAGGTCGACCTGTAAAACTTGAAATTAATGAAACTATATTATTGGGATATATGTAGTATGTATGTACATAATTTTCATGATTTATTCCGATGATTTATTGAATTCTACCATTAAAAACTTTCTGTTTAATTTTGTATAAACTTTAATTTCTCTTATTTATCCCTCTGCCAGAACACGAATTCAAAGGCAACCTGCATGGCGAGCCGTTTAATGACAGCCTTCTCCTGAACGGATTTGATGTCATCTACAGCCAGACCGACCTGAAGGCGAAAGTAATGAGCACCTTGCTTAATGCTGAGAGAGAGAGGAGAGAGTGAGGGAGAAAAGAAGAAGAGAGGGAATGAGAGAAAAGAGAGCAAAGAAGAGCTTAGGGAGAGAGAGACTGTTATGGAGAAAGAGAGAGTGAGAGAGAGAGAGAGTGATGGGGAAGCAAAGATGAAAGAAAAACCATGGTAGGAATAAGCGGCAAGCTGACGGGTTTGGCAGTAGAGATAGGCTGATTATGTCTTGGTGTAAAAGGGTAGAGATTAGGCGAGAGAACAAGAAAACAGGAAACGAAGAGAGAAGGAGAGATGCGAGAAGAGAGAGGAGGGATTCAGATAGAAACACGCGAATGAGGAAAAGCGTCAATTAGTTGGAGCTTAGAGACGAGAGGGAGTTGATTTGAGCGGTGCCCTGCTAGTACTTGTCATTGCAAATTGCCAAGATAATTGCGAGAGTACTCAGGATGAAGAGAGAGCAAGGAGAGAAAGACAGACATAGAGAGAGAGAGTGAGCAAGGAGAGAAAGACAGACATAGAGAGAGAGAGTGAGCAAGGAGAGAAAGACAGACATAGAGAGAGAGAGAGTGAGCAAGGAGAGAAAGACAGACATAGAGAGAGAGAGTGAGCAAGGAGAGAAAGACAGACATAGAGAGAGAGAGTTAGCAAGGAGAGAAAGACAGACATAGAGAGAGAGAGAGTGAGCAAGGAGAGAAAGACAGACATAGAGAGAGAGAGTGAGCAAGACCAAAAGACAGAGAGAATACGCTAGATAGGTTAAATATCGGCGAATAAAAAGAGAACGAAGGACCAACCAGCAGATTCATGAGAAGAATTGTCATGACAATGGCGAAGAAGAGAAAGAGCGGCCGGGCAATGTCATTCGTGTACATCTGGTTAAGAGAATTACTACGTTGTCATATTAAGTCAAGGGAAGTCTTACTCTCTCGTGGTGGTAGTCTGCGTCCCCGTGGAAGATTCCCGTGTATTCGAACTCTCCGATCATCATGACAGTCGTCTTCAGCACAGAAGAAGACAACGTCGAGAACTCGGGCTTAACATTTAGCAGCATTCCTCATTTACCATTCAAAATAAATCTATGTATTACCAAGGATGACGACTTTCAAATAATCAATTCAAACGTTGGAGAAAAATGGCACACGATGAGAACAATTTAGACGAACTCGATTCTGGAGGATAATGAAGAAAGCGATGGAGAAGGCGAAGACGAAGAGAGCGAAGATGAGGAAGAAGCGAGAGAACGTCTTGAAGATGTCGACGAACATCACCACGTAGATTCCGAAGCGAGGCAACTTTCGCACGAACATAAGCAGGTTCATCCACTGCAGGAAAGCGGAGCCAGCCGCGAGATTCCACTGCCAACCCTGTGATGGAGAGGAAGATGAGAATGGCAGAGGGGGCAGCTGACCTGTCGAATGCCAGTCTGCTGGGCGCAGTCATCCAGGTCGAGGACGACGAGGAGAGCAGACACGTAGATTAAGATTTCTAAGAGATTCTCGGCGGAGAAGTACGACAGGCCACGAGACAAGAATTGCCCGAACTACAAGTTACATATGTATATCAAATATTTATTTTTGTACTGAACAAGGGTCCTACATATCATCTCCATATCTCTCTTTCATTATGGCTTCTTTTCAGCTTCACTAGCTTTCTCGCTTTGAATACACACAACAAGTTTTCATTTCGTACCTCTTTTACAAGTTGAGCAATCACGAGAATGAGCACTCCCCAGCCACAGATTACGAAGAGCGACGATGGTCGATGCTCCTTCGTCATGTCAACTGATAATGAATGATAGAAAGAAGAGACTGACGATAAGATGACAAGCGCCGTCTTCATTGACGATGTCAATGAATTTGAGAGACTTCCCATCGAAGACATTGTAGGGAGCAGAGGTCGTCATGACATAAACGGAGAAGAGAAGAAGAAACGTGCAGTACATCAACAACGCTAAATAGGAAGGGAGAAACATATGAACTTCTTCATTTCTCTATTTGGTCATAACTACATACATATTCATCTAATTCTTTTCAGTGATCTACTAACAATAAGAAAGCGCTTACAAAAGTAATAGAAATATTTGCCGAGGGTGTTCCATTTGTGCTTGAGAAGCCCGTACACGAGTGGATGGGTGAGGAGATACTCGCAGTCTGAGCTCACCTGCAAGTTTAGTTCTTGCTCTGAAGGTCTCTTCAACAGGAATGTTTGTCATCTACAAGGATAATTAAAAGAAGAAGAACGTGGAGAAGATGAAGTAGTAGAAGGAAAGTCGCGAAACCAGCAGCCGCAGGGGATGGTTGTCGTAGATCATGTCAGTGTTCCTCGAGTACGGCCGCGTGTTCGGCCGAAGATCGTACCTATTGTAGGGGTCTTCGTCGTGAATCAGCTCTGAGATCAGACACTTTTAATGGCGCTTAACAAAGTCAATAAAATCTTCTTTTCTTACCCTTTCCTTCCTTTGAAATGACCATCCACGTGTCATCGAGATAACGGAAGTCATAATCAAAGTACGCTTCAGGATCGTATCTTAGGCTGAAATTTTCTCAGTAAAGAAAGTTAAAGGATTGACAAATGCATAAGTCTTCTGAATCCCCGCTCTTCTATATACATAAGTACATATGTATGTACATGTGTGTAAAACTCGGGTAATTCGAAAACATTTCTGCTGATTTTCCACAGACTCCAATTGAAGAAAGCATGAAAATAAATAATAGAAATGTAATAATACGCGATGCATTTGTCGAAGACATCCTTGGCAATGTCGGGGAAGGTCTTGATGAGTCTTCTCATCGGAGTGTCCCTTGCAGAAGTGAGGAGGCGAGTCCGTCCGGGGGAGACCATGAGATCCTTCCAGTCCGGGTGCTTCAACAACTCACGGGCCACTGATCTGTGCAGGAAACCATGTTTAATTTGCTTCTTTCAGTTGCCGATATTCTTCTTATCGTTTTTGGACTAATCAAAATGATATCAGTGTATATATATATTTTTTAATCTTCAAAAAGATGCTGACTGGAATTTTTTTTCGATGGCGATGTCGAGGGGAGTCCGCCCTCGGTCGTCTCTGCTGGCGAGTTTGGCATTGGTCGAAGAGAGAAGGAACTGAACAATCGCGTCGTGGCCTTCAGAAGCGGCGATGTGAAGAAGAGTCGGGAGACTGCAGGGGAAGAAGGGGAAAGTCTCTCCTTTTCGTCTACTTCTCTCATTGCCCTCATTAAGCCAGAGGATTTCTGGAAAACATGTTTATGTACATGCACGCGTTTTCTTTTCCTTGAAATGTTATCAAGAAAGAGGGATAATGGGAAAGAACAAAACGAGTCACTTGATTTCATCAAAAAGACTTGTGACGCTTTGTTCTGTCTCATCTTGAAATATCCCTGGTCTGTGCAGCTACTTTATTATATGCATCTGAGTTGTTCTTGATTCTTGGAGTGATCTTTCAAACTGCTGTGTTTACTTCTTCTCGGCGTTCTCATTGGCGGGAGCCCCCTTCTGGATGAGAATCTGCAGGACGGAGAGATGGCCCGCATAGCACGCGACCTGCGAGGGCGTCTCGTCCCGTTGGTCCCTCGCCATCACATCTGCTCCGTTGTTGCAAAGAAGAGACGCCACTTCGGGATGGCCTGCAATTCACAACATTCACCAGCTAACTTATTTGTTGTATTCATTGTGTGAACACGGGTCTTTCTCTCTTTTGTTAGAACAGATGGTTTATCAAAATGGTTTACTTAATAATTAATCAAAATTCACAATAAAACAGAGATGACATTTTGATAGAAGTGTGTTCTATTTCTGATCCTGATTCAAGCCTTCTCCTCTATGTTCTTCTCTAAGCGGCATTCACACAGAGAGGAAAGTTACCGCGCTGGTAACAATTACGCGGAACATATTGTTCCGAAAATGCACCGGAGCAATAATGTTTCGCCCAGCGAACTTTTGATTGTTACATTTAAAAGATACCAGCGCGGTAACAAGTGAATGGGGCAATTTGTTCCCACCGATGTAACATAACAGTTCGCTAGTGCTAGCCCCGGCTAGGCAGCAAGCTCACTTTATCGATTGATTTTTTTTGTTGCTTTCTTGCTGCATATTCCCAATAAGAATTCAGTGTTGCGTGTTAATAAAATGTTGCAAGTTTGACACGTGTTAAATCCTTTTTAATTAGGTTAATTCAATGGCAGGAAAACACCGTAAAACCAACAGAAAGATCAACAACAAGGAGGACAACTTGGAACAAATGTAAGTGGCAATGAAAAAATGAACTCGTAAAAGTGGGAAAGGCGATTTGAGGAGGGGAATAGTATTCTATTGATGCTCTATATGCTATTGATACTATTTTCAATCTCAAGAACATAAAGGGTGACAATCATGAAGAAAAAATCTCGTAATGACGAGAAATGAGCAGCACCTATCATTAGATAACAAAGGAAAGGAATTCTAATTGTGCTTAGCTCCGCATATCTTGCGGCAATGAAAAAATGAACTCGTAAAAGTGGGAAAGGCGATTTGAGGAGGGGAATAGTATTCTATTGATGCTCTATATGCTATTGATACTATTTTCAATCTCAAGAACATAAAGGGTGACAATCATGAAGAAAAAAACTCGTAATGACGAGAAATGAGCAGCACCTATCATTAGATAACAAAGGAAAGGAATTCTAATTGTGCTTAGCTCCGCATATCTTGCGGTGAAGTCTGGCCGCCTCTCCAGACAGAGCAATGTCAACGCCGGCGAGATGTGCGAGAAGAGTCACCTCGGACTTGACTGGGCCAGCGAGCTCCAAATTGAATACCCAGAACGCGGAGAGGTAGGCGAGCAGCGCGTCCTCAAAAGAACCGTCTACCTGCATGAGAATGAGAAATCAGTCATGTTCTTGAATTAAACTTCTGAATTAAATGTATCCCAAGTAAATGTTTTGTGCTGAACAACAAGAAAACGTTAACGAAGTAGTAATGATTTGACGATGGGAAAAATATAATGTACTAATATCATGAAATATCCGAAATAATGAAATATGAACAAATCCAAAAGGTTAATGGGAAAAATATTTTGTAATAAGATTGAAATGAATATAAAAGAATCAAACCGTAGAATCGATTCCTTCCATGGCTATCGTGAACTTGTCCGTGACGTTGCCGTACGAGACAATAACCGGTTGGGTTATTCCCTGGCCTTTAACGTGACTCAGCGCTGTTCCCGCTGCATACGCATTCTAGAACATCAGAAGATTCCCCCAGGGTACGCAACGCAATGTCAGCAACGGAGGGCGCAATTTCCCGAATGAGCCGAGCCGGAAAGTCGTTTGCCGACTCACAGTACGCGGCGATGAAGTCTCGCGCAAACTGAAGCAGTGACATGATACTATTATAGGATGCCATTCATTATAAACACCAAGATATTTTAGTGCGGTATTGAAAAATACAATGCTAATGAACCAGACACGGGGATCACTTTCCACCAAGACTGTTATTGGTTAATACTGATTAACAACGAATAAATAAACGAACGTATTGAGCCTGGCTGAGGAAGGTGTATCGCCGGACAGATTCGGTAGGGCCATTCTTTTGGCAGAAGTGAACTCGAGGCAAACTGGAAAAAAGAAATAACATTCTTTAAATTATTGGCGAGCATTCTAACTCAAAGAGCAAGCAGAGTGCAAAAAATTTAAGTGATAAAAACACATTTTAACCGCGTCTTTTTGACGACTTCATTATGGTCGAGGCTGCCAAGCACTAGGGAGTTGACACGCTAAAAATATTTCAGGAGAAAAATGATTACTTATACTAAAATTTAAAGTTTTGGAAAGTCAAGAATGGAATACTGACATTTAGATCTTCCTCTGTCTCTTCATGGGGCTCTCCCTCCTGGCTAGTACGTAACTTCCGATTGTAGTTGCGCGGGGGAGAGGCCAACAGTCCACGCTTACCGAATTCGTGACGCAGCCTTCTAATTCGCTTCTCAACGAGTCCATTGTTGTTGTGGGCGAATGCAAGCTGAAGTAAATGTAGTCTTAATAGTGTAGGTAAAAGAAAAAGTAAAAAGGTTCACAATTGAGATTAATATTTTTAATTCATATTTTAACCATCTTTTGGATGAAGAAAAGAGGAAAAAAAAATGAGCGCAGATATGTAAATCCGATTGAAGGGTCGCACTCGTAGCACGAAAAAGTCTTCTCTCCTCGATGGCAAGCCCTTAGATGTGCTCGAAGATATTCATATGGAATATCTTCCATGCAATCTGCGGCTGGACAACGCATCTCGAAAAGGGAATTTGTTTACTATCATTTTCCTGTTGCTTTGGGCTTAAATTCTATGCTATTTTACTATAAAAATACTACTATTAGGTGTTTCTCCTGCGGTATCTCGTGAGTCTTTCTGCAATTCTAGAATATTCCGCTAAAAACTCTATCTTCGTGAGTTTAACGAAGAAGTTCAAGCATAATTACTCAAAGTTGCTCAAATCTCACAAATAAAGTAATATAATTGTCGATACAGAATAATAAGTACCTTAATTAACTGTCTCTTGTCTTGAAATGGCGCTTACATTATACGCTCAATAGATTCGGAATTTCTGCAAAAAATATCATTCGAAAATTAACTGAAATTAATGGAATAACATGGTAGTTCAATTATGTCAAAACAAAAATATCCACACCTGAAGCCTACGTAATCCTTAGAAAAGAGCAGTCACGAACTGGACTGTAAAGTACGGTACATTTTATGAGCTCTAGACAGGCTTGTTAAAAGGCTTTCTAATACTTGGCCCCACTAGAATATTATCTGACTAGCATCAGGTATTCACCAAGTTGAACAAAACAGAACGGAAAATTCCAATAAAATACATTGCTCTATTCTTGTCAATAAAAATTATATTTACCTGTTCGATATTCGTTGGAAGTGGAAGCGAATCTTCTCGCTCCTTACGCAATGAAGAGTGGTCCTAGTTCTTCTTCATCAGGAAAAGAGGAAGCAGTTGAGAAGAAGCTTTGCCAGGCCAGAAGTAAAAAAACTGCGTTCTATAAAATAATACAAAAAATAAACTCGAAAATTTTAGACTAAATAATTGTGCTTTCTGAGTATTTCTGTTAAAGTGCACCGTTATCTGCATATGTTGGAACCTTTGCAAGGCCGCACAAGGCATACGAAACATAGCCATTCAAAAGAATAATGTGCACATAACTATAAATAAATGGCTTGAGCCAAGTCTCTTGCCTCCCACCATCGCCAAACATCTAAGAATCAACTGTGATCCATGTGCTAGTAATATTTAACCAAATAAATCACATTTATCGTTTAAAAGACGATGAGTTTTTCTTTGCAAATGGACAACAGCGAATATTATTCAGAGTCATTACATAATTTGTTCGATTGTTTGCTTAAAATCAAACCTATGAATACGGGAAGATGTCGACGCTGATCAGTTCCCGCCTACGCTGCTCGGCAACCTTCTTCTGTGACAACCTATCTGAAAGTAAAAGAGAAATGCTCAGATTTATATAAAATACAATACAAAACCAAGTAAACAATACAAAGAAACTTCAATAATCACTTACAAACTAGTCTTCACCTTTAAATACTTCATCTGAAAAAATATGTATAAAAAAACCAACCAGATACAAGCGAGTGCGCAGCCAAGTTGCTGCTCGGAGCCCGTCTTGAATAAGTGAGCGCGGACACCGTCTTGCTAAACTGCTTCTTCTTCCTTCTCTCGTGACGACGAAAACTGCTTGAAAGCGAAAGAAATTGATTTAACAAATAAAACGTTGATTTAACAAATAAAACTGATGCGAGCAACAAAGTATTCCAAAAAAATTCATGCCACTGCATGTTTGACCATATTTCTGCGCCGTTGAACTAGAGTTTGAAATTTTCATTGAACGGACCGGTTAAAAAATCGGAACAATTGTAACTTTTCAAAGTTCGAGCACGGTGACACGGAGGGTACCCCCTTCCGGTTTGAGAGAATTTTGGTGCGTCGAACTGCAAATTTCTTATGTTTTCCACAATCGTATTGTGTGTCACAAACGGAACGGAACGTCAAAATCCTTAGCGAAGATGAAATTGCTGGCAAATTGCCAGTTGCCTGAATTTTCAAATTAATACGAAGGTGAAATTGCTGGCAAATTGCCAGTTGCCTGAATTTTCAAATTAATGACCACATATTACGGTAACTTTTGGAGGGAGTTTAAATCACTTCGATCGATGCATTTTGGAGGCGAGCTGTATGCTATGCCTAGCCGCGACGCATGAAACGGGCGCAACGCGGAAAAATACCGTATTTGGTGTGCTCTCAAACCGGAAGAATTTGTATGACCCGTACCCTCCGTGCGGTGACGAACAAATTGTTACATGGGTGGGAACATGAGCCCCGCGAACTTTTAATGTCCGAACTTTTTTTGTAACAATCGCGACCGAACTTTCATTGTCCGAACTTTTCTTCTCTGTGTGTTGAGACCCCTTCCGAGCATCCAGACTCACTGCACTTGCAGAACGCAAGGCGTTGTACTTCGGGACTCTCGTTTTTATGTTTATCTGTCTCTCATAAACTCTCTCTCTCTTTTCTCTAAGCTCTCTCTCTCTCTCTCTCTCTCTCTCTCTCTCTCTCTTTCTCTCTGAATCTCTCTCTCTCTCTTATTATGTCTCTCTTCCTCTCTCTAACTCTGACTCTTTTTCTCCGTATCCTGGCTCTCCATGCACTCTCTTCCTCTTCCATCCATGGCAGCTTCATCCTTTTCTCTCCATCATCAACTTCGTGTCCTCGTCGGCGAGTCCGTCAGACGTGATTTGGTCGTGTGAGGAGTGGAAGGGGCAGAAAGGGGAGGGGAGCGGGGGCAGAGGGGTCGGGCTTCAGCTGCCCCTTCTAAAGGGAAACGAAAAGAGGAAGAAGTCCTCGCTACCCAACAAGCAAAGTATTCACTGCTGGCCATGCTCGGTTCCCGCAATTGCGAAGAGGAACTAGAGGGGAGACCAAGGTGGAAAAAGAAAGCGAGAGAGAGAGAGAGAGAGAGAGAGAGAGAGAGGAAGCGAGGGTAGAAAGAGAGAGGAGAGAAAGGAGAGAATTAACGAGAGGGAGAGATGCGGCGAACGTGGGGCACATGCCCGTGGCACTAGGGGCTATCTAGTAGGTAGCATCATACATCCACCTTTCCTCTCTCTCTCTCTCTCTCTCTATCTATATCTTGCCTCATCCCTCATCAATCATTCTATCTCCTATTATTCAAGTAGCGTACTCTATTTTCATGGATTCTCATGATAATCTACCCAAAGGGGATATTGTAACTCCTTCTGAATCCTCGGAAGATTCTCAAGCAGTTGAAAATTCCCTTTTTGCACCCATCACAACTGTAATCGTAAGTTCTGTATGAAAATGGGAAAAAGGCTTTGAAATGTAGACGTTGTTTGGACACTCAGGTAGAAGCAGGAATACGAAGATGATATGAAGTCGTGGCATTGTCGTACTATTCGCAGAATTAGAGAGATGTTAGAGAACGAGAAATAGAAAGAGAGAGAGTGTGAGAGAGATGGCTAGAGAGTGAAAGAGAGCTAGAGAGAGAGATATAAAGGAAGAGAGCGAGAGAGAGAGAGAGAGAGAGAGAGAGAGAGAGAGAGATTGAAAGTGGCTACATATGTACGATAACAGCCGGCGGTCGTGTGACTCGTGAAAGCGTGCGAATCACGGCTCTTTATCTCAAGAGTGTTTACATTTTCATGCCTTTTCATGTCTTCGTCGAGCATCACAGAAATCTGAAGGGATTCAAGCCACCGTATCAAATATTATGTTGAAGGTACAGACATGAAGAGTCGTCTCAATGGTGACGCATGCAGAATTCATCCATTTCGTCTAGCAAACATAGACTGGTTATCAAAGAGCTTTCCGGCACGATGAGATAAATAGATTATTACTATGGAACAAAAAATTAAAAAGAACACAAGTCAATTCTAATCTGTTCAAGCTGCAAAAACAAACTCGCTTACCGTCTCGCCTGGCGATTCATTTCTCGTTAACTGGTAGTTTCAATGAGAGACGTCCGTAGTATTGGATCAAGAGGGATTACGGTATGATAAGGGGAAAGAGGCAATTTCATGGCTCCCTGACCCGCTTGGCATTCACCGCGTGCCTTAGTTGACCAGCGTGTCCACACACCAAAGTCACCGGCGAAAGCGAAGCGAGGGAGAGAGAGAAGAGGGAAGAGAGTGAGGGAACGGAGGAGGAACAGATTGTGAGAGAGGAAGTGACAGTAAGGAAGAGAGAGAAGGAACGAGAGAGAAGCAGAGATGAATGTACAGTGAGGGAAAACGATGTCTGGGAATAGGTCAGTCCCAGGCAAATTGAGTGAAGAGTGATAGAAGGACGAGAAATCACAGCTGCTGGGGAAGGGAGCTCACCAGGACGCCGAAGACCTCAGAATGGGCAATGAATGGTTAAGCCAAAGGAGATCGAGAGAGTGGAGAGTGCGGAGACAGTTGAAGGGAAAGTGAGGGGGAGGAATAGAGAAGAAGGGGTAGAGGGGATAGAGAACGAGAGAAAGAGAATGGCAGATGGTATGGAGGTCTAAGGAAGCATGCGGAGGCATAGTCTGTACTACGCAGGTGCAGACGATTACACGGAAGGTAGGTGAAGAGAGGAGAGGACATCTGGATAAGGAGAGAGTGACGAGAAAAGGAGAGTGAGAGAGGGAAAGAGGGAGAGGAGAGGAGGGGGAGAGAAGAAGCTGCTTCAGGCCATCGAAGCCGTCTGCTTCTCGCGCGCTCCAGGGCGCCGACATGGCCGGCGGCTCTCGGAATGCGATGGCATGCTCAGGGGGCGGAGAGAGGGAGAGAGAAAGTGGGGAGAGAGGAGAGTGCCAGACAGCGAGAGTATCGAGATAGAGGAAGAGAGGGTGCCAATGAGGAGGGAGACCCAGGAAAAGCAGGGGCAGAGGCTGGCCGAGAAGGCCCCTAAGAGCATGCGCAAATCGATGAAGCGAAAGCTGGAGAGAGAGGGAGGGAGGGAGAGAGAGAGAGAGATGGAGAGAGGGAGAAAGGACTGAGGGTGAGTTGTCGTGAAGGGAGGCTGAGTATCAGAAGAAGCGGGTATGGAGTGAGACGTTGAGCTAGAAGGAGGTAGCAAGGCACCTGAGAATATCTCGGGATATGTCAGTGTATATCTGGAGAGGGGGGGGGGAGGGGGAGAGAGACGGAGACGGACACAGCCGAGGTCTGCAGACCACTGCCTGGCGAATGAAGGGGACGGAAGGCTGCTGCTTCATGCAAGAGCAATTACAAGAGGGTCAGCGACAGGGGGCGGAGTCAGCCAGAGAGAGAGCATGGCAAGGCGAGAGACGACAGAGACATAGACACAGGCAGATGTACACGAGAAGACAGCGAAATGAGAGCGAAGAAGCGAATTGAGAGAATAGACAGATGCCCAGAGGGCAGATGGTAGCTAGAAGAGAGAAGGAGAGAGAGAGAGAAAGAGAGAGAGAAAGAGAAAGAGAGAGAGAGAGAGAGAGAGAGAGAGAGAGAGAGAGAGAGAGAGAGAGAGAGAGAAACGAAGACGCTGCCAGGCACGGTGGCAGAGAGAGAGCACGCATGATTCCTCGTCAGCTTATATCTATCTCTAATCTCTCTCTCTCTCTCTCTCTCTCTCTCTCTCTCTCTCTCGCTTACTTTATCTCTCGACCCACGATTTATAATATTCAATAACTTTTTAGTCTATCTGTTCTGGTGAGTATTAAAAGAGATTTACATCTGACCGCCCTAAAGTACACACAGAGAAGAAAGGTACCGCGCTGGTAACAATTACGCGGAACATATTGTTCCGAAAATGCACCGGAGCAATAATGTCTCGCCCAGCGAACTTTTGATTGTTACATTTAAAAGATACCAGCGCGGTAACAAGTGAATGGGGCAATTTGTTCCCACCGATGTAACATAAAAGTTCGCTAGTGCTAGCCCCGGCTAGGCAGCAAGCTCACTTTATCGATTGATTTTTTTTGTTGCTTTCTTGCTGCATATTCCCAATAAGAATTCAGTGTTGCGTGTTAATAAAATGTTGCAAGTTTGACACGTGTTAAATCCTTTTTAATTAGGTTAATTCAATGGCAGGAAAACACCGTAAAACCAACAGAAAGATCAACAACAAGGAGGACAACTTGGAACAAATGTAAGTGGCAATGAAAAAATGAACTCGTAAAAGTGGGAAAGGCGATTTGAGGAGGGGAATAGTATTCTATTGATGCTCTATATGCTATTGATACTATTTTCAATCTCACGAACATAAAGGGTGACAATCATGAAGAAAAAAACTCGTAATGACGAGAAATGAGCAGCACCTATCATTAGATAACAAAGGAAAGGAATTCTAATTGTGCTTAGCTCCGCATATCTTGCGGTGAAGTCTGGCCGCCTCTATAGACAGAGCAATGTCAACGCCGGCGAGATGTGCGAGGAGAGTCACCTCGGACTTGACTGGGCCAGCGAGCTCCAAATTGAATACCCAGAACGCGGAGAGGTAGGCGAGCAGCGCGTCCGCAAAAGAACCGTCTACCTGCATGAGAATGAGGAATCAGTCATGTTCTTGAATTAAACTTCTGAATTAAATGTATCCCAAGTAAATGTTTTGTGCTGAACAACAAGAAAACGTGAACGAAGTAGTAATGATTTGACGATGGGAAAAATATAATGTACTAATATCATGAAATATCCGAAATAATGAAATATGAACAAATCCAAAAGGTTAATGGGAAAAATATTTTGTAATAAGATTGAAATGAATATAAAAGAATCAAACCGTAGAATCGATTCCTTCCATGGCTATCGTGAACTTGTCCGTGACGTTGCCGTACGAGACAATAACCGGTTGGGTTATTCCCTGGCCTTTAACGTGACTCAGCGCTGTTCCCGCTGCATACGCATTCTAGAACATCAGAATTACGAAATTTGTAGCAGGATATATTTGCAAAAAAGTCAAATTTAAAGGGATTTATGTCTTCTAATTTCAATAATTCACGCTAATTAATAGTCATACTCCCTTTTAGGTTTCAGCAATGGTTCTTCTTGTTAAAACGAGACTAAAAGTACGAACCTCGAATCGAATGAAGATATGCTTGATCCTGGAAGGCTCCTTTTTCTTGTCGGTGGCCTCGAAGAGGGCAAGAAGGTTCAGCACACAACCAAGCGCGATGCTATCTGGAAAGAAAGCTTAAGTAAACAAAGAACTTGTCTGTATGTAATCAGTGAAAAAGAATGCACTACCGTACAATGTACAATCCGACTACCGTAATGCTTGCTTGCAGTATTGGATTACGGATAGTATAACCAAACCTTTTGAGTTGGAATGGAATGCGTTAGCAGCCAAAATGGAGTTCATTCTCGATTCCCCCAGGGTACGCAACGCAATGTCAGCAACGGAGGGCGCAATTTCCCGAATGAGCCGAGCCGGAAAGTCGTTTTCCGACTCACAGTACGCGGCGATGAAGTCTCGCACAAACTGAAGCAGTGACATGATACTATTATAGGATGCCATTCATTATAAATACCAAGATATTTTAGTGCGGTATTGAAAAATACAATGCTAATGAACCAGACACGGGGATCACTTTCCACCAAGACTGTTAATGGTTAATACTGATTTAACAACGAATAAATAAACGAACGTATTGAGCCTGGCTGAGGAAGGTGTATCGCCGGACAGATTCGGTAGGGCCATTCTTTTGGCAGAAGCGAACTCGAGGCAAACTGGAAAAAAGAAATAACATTCTTTAAAGTATTGGCGAGCATTCTAACTCAAAGAGCAAGCAGAGTGCAAAAAATTTAAGTGATAAAAACACATTTTAACCGCGTCTTTTTGACGACTTCATTTTCATCGAGGCTGCCAAGCACTAGGGAGTTGACACGCTAAAAATATTTCAGGAGAAAAATGATTACTTATACTAAAATTTAAAGTTTTGGAAAGTCAAGAATGGAATACTGACATTTAGATCTTCCTCTGTCTCTTCATGGGGCTCTCCCTCCTGGCTAGTACGTAACTTCCGATTGTAGCTGCGCGGGGGAGAGGCCAACAGTCCACGCTTACCGAATTCGTGACGCAGCCTTCTAATTCGCTTCTCAACGAGTCCATTGTTGTTGTGGGCGAATGCAAGCTGAAGTAAATGTAGTGTTAATAGTGTAGATAAAAGAAAAAGTAAAAAGGTTCACAATTGAGATTAATATTTTTAATTCATATTTTAACCATCTTTTGGATGAAGAAAATGGGAAAAAAAATGAGCGCAGATATGTAAATCCGATTGAAGGGTCGCACTCGTAGCACGAAAAAGTCTTCTCTCCTCGATGGCAAGCCCTTAGATGTGCTCGAAGATATTCATAGGGAATAGCCACCACACAGGGGTCACACCTGTCCAAAATTTGCCATATATAGTGTGTGGTGCGGGAAGTGCAACTTGTTGCGAGGATTTAAATAATTGCAACTATAATACACTCGGACAATGAAATTTGTGGTTTCGAAATCTTTCTTCTTGAATTGTATTCCTGTTTTTATTGCTTGTTGTTGAACGTTTGGTATGTTGGAGAAGCGATCATTCTTGCAGTTTTTCGCTGGCACGGTGCAGTTCTGGAGTGCCGAGCTATGTCAAGGAAGAGCACCCCTGGGTTCGCTTATATTAAGAGAATGTGTATTGTTTTTTTTTCTTTTTGGCCATTTGTTTTGCTAGCTCCTGTGATATTTCTGACCCGCTATGTGTTTTTAATGCGAAACAATATATAAACCGAATAAATAGCTTTATTCATTTTGTTTAGAAATAGTTAAGCAAGAAAAGTAATAGCTGAAAAAATAGAATTAGTAAAAACCGGGGTGATATTGACAAGTAGATTTACAATTACTCGATTCACTCGTCCGTAACCTCGTTCGATTCTTCCTTGTCGACCATTTTCATTCTGAGTAGCAACTGTTGGCAAACCCTTTCATATCTTGCCCGCTTGTCCCTCATTGATGCGTAGCGAGCTCGCAATTCGTTGATCTGTGGGTGGAGAGCCTCGATGGCTTGCTCGCTCATCTTACCCCAAGTGCCCCATCTTCTCATTAATGGAATCACGTGATTGAATAGTATGTGCATTTTTGGAGTGACTGATCTCATAGGCTCAGATTTCGCCATTAGCACTTGCAAGTAGTCAATTAGCTGTTCGCATTGATCAATTTCTTCATCTGACCAGAAACGGGCAGCCGTGAATGACATGATTCTCCCTAGTGTGCTCATTATAGTTTTCCATTGCGTTTTCCACTCATCAGGAGAGACATCGAACACATCCCAAAGCTGGTCTGGGATATTGCCGGAGAGCATCATCCGAACTTGGTTGCCCGTTTTTGCGTGATAGAAGTTCCCGAGTAGGCCGAGCCGTGAGAGAGTGTTGTGTAGCTTTCTGCCATACTTTCCCTTGAGGTGCAGAAATTCATCTAGCGTTTTGGCAAACTTGCATTTTTCTTTAATCTCTTCCTCAAGAACAGGATCTTCGCCCATCCTCCGTTTTCGGATTGCCAGCTGAATGTCTGACCTGGTCTTCTTCAATAGCGCCTTAGCTTTTCTCTCACTTCCCGGCCACTGCTCACCGTACCCCTCAGCAATCAGATCAAGGTTTACTGCTTCTCCTCTTAGAGCTTCATCAATTGCAATAGATGCACCTTGTAGAACATGCATTGGACTTGGAATGATTTGGCAGGGTGGTATGTGATTGAAAAGTGGAAGTCCTTTCACAGAGTACGCGCCTGTAATCGCATGTTCTTCCCATTTATCAAATTCTCTTTCTTCGCATGGCTCAACGGGAAGATGAGCATGTTCTTCCTGCTCTTCGTCATTACTGTAACTGAATGTGACCAGATCTCTGTGAGTAGATCCACGCTTTCGCAGTCCGTAAGGACAATTGTGAAACGAGCTACCTCCGGCAAGGTTCATGCAACCATAGACAAATTTCATGTCCGAGTTCAGAAATTGCCTTACTTGAAGGGTTACGGTATCGTTTTCTCCCCGAATGATGGTGACAGTGGAAAGATTGTTTATTGCATCGATCGCATCTTGAGCCTTTTTCTCTAGCTGCTCCCGGCTATCGTCACCTTCATACAGGGAGAAAAGGATCAAGTTGAAAGGGGAGTTGCACTTCTCCACATTTCCAATTTGTACTGCTAGTTTCGTGAGATCATCTCCTTTGTCACCAGTGACTCCAAGCCATATCTCCGCCTCGCCTGTGTCACGGTTCATGTAGTGATCATCAAGAGTTATTTTTTTGGCATCATAAAGCTGTTGAACTCTCTGCGTGAAAAAGGTTATTGGATTCTGTAGCTGTACGCTTATGCTCTCTTTCAGCTCGCATGATGCTTTCGAGATAGGTAACCAGCGGGTGTCATTTTGCGCGGCGCTCTCAGCCAACTTCCGCCTACTTGGCCGGCCTCTCTTCTTTGGACACTTCTCTTCTTCCATGCCTGTTGTTTCCGTTCTCGGAGTGCATTTTTTCACCTTCTCTTCGTGAACTTTGGAGAAGTAAGCGTTAGTCGGCATCAAAGCTTTTCGTTGCACGCCACATGTTTCTGTCCGAGCGAAAATGTCTAGATCTGGATCAATCTTGCGCAATTTCTTCTTCAAAAGTTTTCTCTTATTCATTGTAAGAAACTGGGTCGTGATTGCATTGTCTTGTTCTGGTGTTAGCTTCTTTGGCTTTAGGATGGGAACTTCGAGGGAGTTGCAGATTGTGCGGCAAACCCTTGTGAAGAAATCAATCTGCTGTTCCTTCCTTGCATGTTTTGCCATCTCGCGAATGTTTTGAACCAAAAGCTGCGTGGCGGTGAACACAGAAGATCTTTTCAGAGCCTTTATTTTGCGGCGTTTTCTCTGCCTTGTCTGTTCAAACCGATTAACCCGCAGATAGTGTTTCGCTTTGCGTACCTGACTCAGTGCATCACTGAGTTGCCCTTGCAAATTGGTGACCACTCTTTCATCCTTCTTGGCTTTCAGATGTAGCTTATCATTCTTTCGCATTTCTGCTTCTAGTATTCGATCTCCCTCGCTTATTTTCTGAGTCAACTGGGCAATTTCTCTTTTATGCCTGCTTTCTAGCTCGAATGTCTGTATTCTGTTCTGTTTCAGCTGCTCCTCATGGCGATGTTGCATTCCATCAATGGCAGCATTGTGAGCATCTTGAAGTTGTAGAATGCTATTAATGTGCTCATCCTTCATAGCTGATAGCGATATGTTGTACTCACGCATGCTGCGTGCTCGCTCAGCTGATCTGGCTGCACCGGCTGATCGCCTCAGCAAGTCCTCCATCTCAGCCTGGCCAGGGCACCGATGGGACGTGGGGGTTTCATTGCCCCTTCCATACATACTGGCCAAAAAATGACAAAAATGAACGTTAAATAAGAAATACCTGATGTTTTCTGTCGTGAAAGGCGATTCGATTGAATTGAAATAAAGGAATAAAGAAAGCATCACAAAGGTCATAAAATACAAATCGGCCGTGAAATGGAATTTGGTGGTCCTGAGTGGAAAATCGTTTGCTTGTTGCGGCGGTGTAACACTCTCCTTTTAGTGTGTTTCAAAATCGTGCAAAATTTTATATGAGGTGTGACCCCTGTGCCACCACTGCGTTCTATAAAATAATACAAAAAATAAACTCGAAAATTTTAGACTAAATAATTGTGCTTTCTGAGTATTTCTGTTAAAGTGCACCGTTATCTGCATATGTTGGAACCTTTGCAAGGCCGCACAAGGCATACGAAACATAGCCATTCAAAAGAATTGTGCGCGTTTCCGCCCTTGATCATCTTGTATTGATCGATAAAGGGCTTGACTCGCTGACTCGGTTGTTCCACTTCACAATGACATGTAGTTTAACTCGTCGAAGAACAAGAACAAGATTTATCGCTTCCAAATGATCCTTGATATCAGTCCAGAAATTAATCTCTATACGTCAAAGTAACAGAACTAGAGTCTAGATTCTATACTAGGACCTGAAGCTGCAAAGGAGGAGGAGGATATGGATTGAAATAAAGAAAGGAATAAGTGAAATAAATAGAAAACCTGAAATGAGGAATGGAAAGAAAACAAAGAATGGAAGAAGGAGAGGAAAGGGTTTTACCGGGGTGGCCTTGCGCCAAAGAAGAGAGTGGGGTGTGTGTAGAAGAGGAAGAGAAGAGAGATGACGGAGAGAGGGACGAGGAGCAGTGACTGGTTAGCCCTGCGTGCGCTTACTCCTGAGGCTCTTCCCTTAAAATGACGGTCACAAACGTCCGAGGTGGCGGGAAGCCAAGAGATACGCGGACAGAAAGGGTAAGAAGAAGATGACGAAAGAGTAGAGAGAAAGACTGGAATAAGACCGATAAAAAAGGGAATCAGGGAGATTCGCCTGATTGGAGACTTGAGAAGGAAGAGACCGGCATGAGGGAATAATATGAGAATAAATAACATTAAAGGCAAATTAACATGACACGCAACATGAAATAAATAAGAAAGAAAGAAATGGAGGAGTAAAGAAGTGGACGAATTGAGATGACAAAACGAATCTTCTAGCTGCATGGAAACATATAAGAAAAGTCTGCATCTGAGTGAAAGGCAGAAATTTAAATACACCATGGAGCGCAATTGCGCAGCAAAACACATAGTCATTCGCGTTGGAGCGAACACTGGGGCCGAGAAGAAAAAAAAAATAATGGAAACATCAAAAGAAAGGAAATGGAATTGGGGAAAGGGATGTGCATGTCGATCACTCACTGGCCTCGGGAGTGACAAAGGGACGGGTTGTGTGCCTCCTTTTTACAGAACAAGCATCGCGAGCTGGAGGGAGCGGTGCACTTGTGGATGTCTTCGAAGCCGATAGGAAGGAGACAGTTGTGACACAGCTCCAACATGCGCATCGTCTTGTTCCTGTCTCCGACAGTCAGAGAACATGAGGCCGGAGGGTGTGCTCCCTCGCAGAATGGACAAGCCTTCTTACGCTCCTTGCCTTTCTTGGCATCATCGTCCTCCTCACGAACAGGATGCCTCCGAGGAGGGTTGACAGTGCGAGGAGGAGGGATGTAGGGCTTGCGAACGTAAGGCTTGGGCTGGTAACGAGGAGTCGTGTGCGTAGAATGAGAAGAGGACGGAGAAGAGCGAGAAGCAGCTTGCTCGAGACGAGCGATGATGGAGCCGATTGATTCGGTCCACGACTCGAATTTGTCATCGAGTCCGCTAATCTTCTCCTACAGTGTCGACAGAATGTCCGTGTGTGTAGCCAGCATGGTGGAGATGAATTCGAGTTCGAGCTGAGGAGTCAGACTCTGTTCCTCCTCTTCCTTCTGATGGATGACATCGGGGGAGGAGGCACTCGCATTCAGACCCTTCTGAATGAATACTCATCTCCTTCAGAACAGAATTCCACGCTGACGATAATTACAGTACCTGAGCATTCCTGGTACGTCGCTTCTCAGAGAGTGGAGGTGGCGCAGGGATGGGAAGTCGTGGAGTGTTGGAAGAGTTGGTGGGCGGCTTGTTGATAACCTGGTCCATCGCGGCCATTATCTTGTCGGCAGGCCCGCTCTTCTCGCCCATGTTCCTGCATATGAAAAGACGATAGAAATGTTGTCTTCTCGAATGAAATAAATAGAACTCTTCGCGCAAGAGTTACATCAATAGTCGCATCAAAGAAGATGAAGAGAGATGAAGTAGAAACACAAATGAAGGAAGAATAACTCGTAGAACATCAATATAAGTGAAAGTGGAGTTGGAGAGAGTAGATACAAGATATGTACAGGTTCATCTAGCTTCGCAGTCATCACAGGCCTTTGCCTAGTGACGCTGCGGGGCGGCCACAACTGGCGCGCCATCCGTTGAGCTGGTGAAGTGTTTCTTCTTCGCACTTCTCTCCGGCTGTCTCCTTCTTCCAGTCGACTTACTATGCGATTTCGGTGAAGGGGAAACTGCGCCCGGGGAAGAAGAGACTGGAGAAGATGGCGAATTCCTGATGCTGCCATCATCGGGAATACGACTATACACTTCCAAGGGGATGAGCAAGTTGGGAGGGCGTGTAACGACTCGTCCGCTGGACACCCTCAGAGTCACTTCTCGCTGGGACACAGACAAGACTCGTCCGTATTCCCAGTGACTCCTGGTCTGGTTGTCGTCCTTCAGCAAGACTATCTCATCGATTCGAGGGGAAGAAATACGTGACGTCGCCCCTTGCTTCACATGACTCCTCGTTGCTGTGTCAGAAAGACGGATGAGATACTCGGTTCGCCATATCTTCTTGAGACGTGCAGCGTGCGAGAGAGAGTCTGTGTATGCACATTCGATAGCATATCGATTCGCTGAAATCCCAATTGCCTGGAAGTCTGGATCGTCATTCTTGTCCTCCGCTTCATCCACTACCACTGAGGTCAAGTGGATGGATGGCCAGAGGAAATCAATTGGTCGGACTGTTACGATGGTGGTGGAGTTTGCATCCTTGAGTGCTGCGAGAGGGCGAGTGTTCACTGTAGCTTCTGCTTCTGCCAGTAGAGTTGCGAGATCGTCTCGGGAGACGATTCGTCTGCCGATGGTCTTCTGAATAGCGAACTTGACACTGCCAATGAGCCTCTCGTAAGTCCCTCCCTTCCAGGGAGAGAATGCAGTGGTGAATGACCACTTGAAGTTCTTGTCTGCTATTTCTTCATTCACAGCATCTGAGATCTGCTTTGTTAGGAGATTCTCAGCCAGGCGGAAGGTTGGAGCCTGGTCTGACAGTACTGTACGTGGTACTCCTCTCCGAGCACAGAAGCGTCTGAAAGCGTTCAGAAAGGTCCTTGCAGAGAGATCTGTGATGAGTTCAGTCTGAATGGCTCTCGTGCTGAGACAAGTGATAAGCAAGAAGTAGGCCTTCTCTCTCTCCTTCTCGCCCTTCACCGTGATCGGACCGGCGAAGTCGATTCCTATGTCAAGGAATGGGCGGACGAGTTGTACCCTTTCAGGAGGAAGAGGAGGAGAGTCCGGATAACGGAAGGCCTTCCCATGTGCCTTCTTGCAAGTCACACAACGGGATATCACTGATCGTGCACGAGCAACTGCTTTCGGTATCCAATACCGTAATCTGAGCTGGTTTACAGTATGCTGGGCTCCGGAGTGCATCTGCTGCTTATGTACGTCTTCAATGACTAGTCGAATGAAATGTCTGGATTCTGGTGTGAATGGGAGAAAAACTGGAAATCTGGCAGAGTGGGGAAGATCCGCGTAATCAAGGCGCGCGTGTCCACATCTCCAGATCCCATATTCGTCTTTGGAAGGTTTCAGTTGGCGATTGCCTGGTGAAAGTATGAGATGAATTGTGCTCTTCTGGTGGAGCTTCCAGAGACACAAGTCAGCTTCGTTCAGTTCTTCTCGGGAAGGAGGAACGACGACAGACTTCTCCAGTGTCTGCCTTTCGCCCCTTGGAATGCTGATTCTTCGCTTTAGCTGGCGGACGTATCTGAGAGCGAGGGCCGTTGCTCGTCTCAGTCTCTTCCAAGTTTGGACACGTCCTGCGTTGACAACAGTGCTGAGAAGGTAGGGAAGGGCCGGGGGAGGCTGAACTTCCGCTACTGTCGCCACTACCTCACTGTCGTCTATGACATTCTCCTTGAATGTCGATTCTCCTGACGATCTTCGGTAGTTCTTCAGTCAGCCAGTCCGGTCCGTGCCACCAAATCGACTCTGAGTTGTGGATTGTTGCTCCTTCATTCGGACGGGTAGCCAAGTCAGCCGGGTTGTCCTCGGAAGCAACGTGGAGGACTCGGAGAACTGGCACATGAGAGTGTGTGGAAAGAAGAGTAATCGTCTCAGAGAGATTCTTGAGAGTCTCTGCAACTCTGTTCCTGACGTAGACCGAACTGGCTTGTTTCTTGTTCATAAGCCATGACAGGGAGATCATACTGTCACTGAAAAGCACGAGATGACAACTGGGAGGGCGAGGGAGGTTCTGGAATGCTTTGGCAGTGTGCAGCATCCTACTCGCCATGGTCATCGCGTTCGTCTCCGCTTTCGGGATTGTAGGAGCATCTTTCTCCTTCCGTGGCGCGATTGCTGATCGCGCAAGAAGAAGTCGGACCTCTCTTCCCGAACACCAGTAGACGCAGGCAGCCTGGGCCTGCTTAGAAGCATCCGCGAAGGCTACCAAGTAGCTTATTCCTTGCATCTGAAGTGGGCGTGGGAGAGAGAACTCGAATCGTCGGATTCTCTCGGCCATTCTGAGGAACTCTCTCGTGATTTCCTCGGTCGCGCGGTCATCCCATTTCTGCTCATTCGCCCAAATCTTCTGAATGTAGATCTTCATGGGGAGCATCAGAGGACACAGGAAACCGCAGGGATCGTAATGAGAGGCCAGCTCGCTGAGAGCGTTCCTTCTCGTGACTTCTTGCTCGAGCTCCTTCTTCAATGACCCTGAGAGAAGAAGAGCGTCGTCTTCTTGACTCCATCTCTGGCCAAGCATCTTCTGTCGACCAAAGACTCCTCGGTCTTCTTCTGAAATGCTGAAGGAATGCAACGTCGTCAGAGTAGAACTCGCGGACATTCATTCCAATCGATGCGAAGAGCTGCTTGAGATAGTGGTAGATGTCCAGCTTATTCCAGTCGGTGGCGTCGACGAAGATATTGTCGACGTAAGTGTTGTACTGTAGTTGATTCAGTACGTGCTGCTGGAGTGCGCTCAGTCCATCCTTCCTCTGCTCCATTTCAACTAGAGTTCTGATTGAGGCGGCTAACAGATAAGGAGACTGGGTGGCACCGAAGGGAGCAGATGTGAAGCGGTAGATCTGCAAGTTGTCGATCGAGACTGGTTCAAGAGGGTTCTTCAGCCACATGAACCGGAAGAGGTCTCGCTGATCTTCGTAGAGCCTCACTTGTAAGAATGCTGCTTCGATGTCTGCCATGATAAAGGTCCGCGCCGTGCGGATTCTCAGGAGAAGTGAAGGGATTTTCTCCATCTGGGAGCGACCAGGAAACATCACTGAGTTCAGCGACTTGCCACCGGACTCGCTCGCACTCGCATCGAAGACGATCCTTACTGGTTTCGATGGCTTGTCAGGGCGAAGGACTCCGTGGTGAGGAAGGTAGACTCTGAGTGGATTCTCGCACTTGCCGGGAGCGACTGGCTCAATCTGTCCACTAAGGAGGTGAGCCTTGATGACAGAGTCGTAATGCTCCAGCATTCCCTCCTTCTTCGCCTTCTTCGCCACTGCCTTCAAACGGACCCAAGCTAGAGTGTAGTTCTCGCTGATCTTGGGCGCGTCTTCTGTCAGAAAGTAGCGCGCGTACATTCTTCCATCTTCGATTCGCGCGTTCTTCTGGAAGAATGAGTCGACAGCTTGGTCCATCAGTTCTCGCTGTAGCCGTTCTGGTCTTGCGTCGTCTGCGCAAGTGGCGGTATCTACCTCGAAGTACTCAGCGACTTGCTCGCTGAGCTCATCCATCGTGGATGCGATGTGGAGAACAGGAGTTGGCTCCCCATCTTCCGACTGGCGTGTCTGGCCAGCAATTATCCTTCCAAATTTGCTGTGTAGTAGCCGTAGTCCGCTCGGGAGGACATCTGGAGGCTTCCCGAACTCCAAGATGTCGAGGCTAACGTCGGAACTGAGGACAGCATCAGGAGGGGAAATTGGCCCTCCCCCCTTTACCATTCGTTCTGCAAGGAGGAGCTTCTCCTTCCTGACGAATGCGAAGTCTTCGTGGCTGAGCTTGGTACTCTCGACTGCTGGCAAGGCTCGCGGGAAGACATGCGCTGGCACCGTCATGTAGCTGCCATCCGTCTTCTTCAGGGAGAGACTGACGATGTCGTACTTTGCCTTACCGCTTCCTTTGCCTCCAATTCCTTCGATAGACAGTGTCTTGCTGCCTACTGAGCGAAGACCGTGTCTCTTCACGAAATCTTCCGAGACGAGAGAGATGGTTGCGCCCGTGTCCAACATCACTCGAATCTGTCGCTCTTTTTTGTCCACTGCCAACGGGACAACTGCTGTCAGCAAGTTGCTCTTCTTGCTGTCTCCTGCTGAGATGAAGAGCGGGATGGAAGAGGAGACGACTGAGATCGACTCGCTCTGGAGGTCTTCACGACCTTTCTTCTTCTCTTCGTGTTTCTCCGTCTGCACGAGATTCACCGGGCGTCTATGCCCGCCGGAGTCGTGATTCCTCGGTTGTCTGCAGAGAGCTTCGTGGTGGGGCTTCTTGCACCGTGTGC
This sequence comes from Allodiplogaster sudhausi, assembly GCA_945643635.1. NCBI lineage: Eukaryota > Metazoa > Nematoda > Chromadorea > Rhabditida > Diplogasteridae > Allodiplogaster > Allodiplogaster sudhausi. Next base: position 2,298,020 of record CALZFC010000015.1, read on the forward strand.
ACAACTCTTTGCAGGTGGTAGCATTGTGGCCTCTCTGGAGGCATCTGAAGCAAAGTCCCTTGTCTCTTGCTACCTTCGTCCTCTCGTCGACGGTAGGAACCGTTCTGCATCCTCTCGACGACTTGTGCTTCTCGCAGAATACACAATCGTCGTTGTTCTCGCGCGCGTGCTGAGTCTTCTCTGCAGGTCGCGACTGAAGTGGTTGCTGCTGGTAGGACTGGGAGTTGTTCCTTTGGAAGCGGTCGTGATTCCTGAATGACGACTGAGGCTGCCGGCTCTGCTTGAAGTTGTCATGGCTCCTGGATGACGACTGTTGAGACCGGCTGTTCCCGGATGCACTCAGAGAGTTCTTCATTGCGAGGGTGTACTCCTCGTTCTTTATGATTTCTGTCAACTTGGAGAGTAGGAGTCCGGTGGTGGAATTGGTCACAACTCCATTCTCATCTCGCTGTTCGAGCTGCCACCGGATGATCTCGTCCTGCGTCTTGTGAGAGAACTTCTCAAGTATCTTCATCTGTAGATGAGCGTCCGTCTGAATCCTCTTGGTGACTCGGTTCAGCTTCCTGACGATCGCGTGAATCTTGCTGAGGACCTCGCTCTGCTCATCCAATTATCGTGCTCCAGGCGGAATCGCTTCTAGCTCTGCATAAATAGTGGGGAGAGCCAGGTTGTTTACTCCATATCTGCGATCGAGGAACCCGATGGCGTAGTGGTAGTCGTGACCACTGAGCGAAAGGCCGTCGAGCATGTTGAGCGCCTTTCCAGTGAGGGACATCTTCAAATACTGCATCTTGTCATAATTGGAGAGATCTTCTCTGCTGTCGATCGTCTCCTTGAAGTCAACCATAAAGGTCTCGTAGTCCTCTAAATCTCCGCTGAAGGTGCGGAGAGTGAGACGTGGCAGCTGTGGTCGGCGATCCTCTTGCCTATCTCTGATCCGTGAGAACAGATCTTCTTCTCTGGGAGTCGGTTGTCGGTGCTGCTCCTTTCTCGCTGCATTCTGTGCAGCTTCCAGTTGGCGATCTTCGCCTTGTTCGCCGGGTCGCTCGCTCCTTCGCTTCTGGAGTTGGAGCTGTTGTCGCTCGATCTGCCCTCTTCTCCACTCCAGATCATCTTCCGAGTCCTCTTGGAATCGGTGGCTGGGTGAGGCGTGTGCGTCTTGCAGTGTCCTCGTCGATCCTTGTGAAGTCCTTGGCAGATTCCTTCTCTCCTCTCTCGCTGGCAGTCGGCTGTCATGCTCTTGCCTGACAACACTTGCTCTTCCACTGAGCGAGTACGGTACTCGGCTCTCCGTCCTCTCATTTGCTGAAGATCCCGCCTCTCTTGTGGGTGGGAATCGATGTGCCGGAGATGGGGAGGGAGCCTGAGACCGTCTTAGTGTTCTCCACTCTTCTGCTGCTAAACGGTCGTCGATGAGTTGGAGGAGTCGAGTTGCTTCTGCCGTGGTATCTGCTCCGCCTTCCACAACTGTATTCCAGGAATGCACGGCACCGTGCACGCTCTCGAAGCCTTGCAGCTTCTTCTCCGCCGTGGCCTTTGACTGCTTGCATGTGAAGTTCTTGGTGTGCTCGTGGTACTTGGTGTACAGTTGGCAGTACACCTCGATATCTTCGTCACATGCAGCAATCAAGTCTGTGAGCTGATTCCTGGATTGTTGCAGACTGGCGGGTGACGACTCGAATAGTCTGTTCTCGACCTTCTCCTTCTTGGACTGCAAGCGGTCTCTTGATCCGTTGGCATTCATGCTGGACAGGTGAAGATCCTTGAGTCTCGTGTCGCACTTCCTCAAGAATGCCTTCTTCTCTGCCTCGGAGATGGTCGGCACTTTCCTTGCTGGAGGAGGGGGAAACTGAACAGAAGGATCTTCTTCGTCCTCTTCAGAGACGACTGGTTGCTGTTGTGGAGCAGGGAACAATACAGAGGGGTCTTCCCCTCCGTCTCCTTCATGTGAAGAGGCGAAGTCATCGTCATCGTTATGAGAAGCAGCATCTACATTGTCGTCTTCATCGTCTCCGTCATTGCTGACTTCTCCTTCTTCCTTGTCTTCTTCCTTCCTTGTCACGACTGACGCCTTGTCAGTCTCTCCTTGCCTTGCTGTAAGAGACGTTTCCTCTTCCCGGCTCGGTTGGACTAAGCCGCCGCGGTGCTCTTGCCCGCGGCGCGCAGCCCGTTCAGCACGTGCAGCTGCTGCTTCTCTGGGGTCTGGGAAGTTCGGAGGGGAATTCTCTTCAAGAATTCGTTTCTGAGTGCGTGGCATGACCTTGGGTTTGGACCGGGAAGGGTTGGGTTTCTTCTTGTTTCCTTCGTCATCATCGCTGCTCTCGATCGTGAGTGCGAGCACGACGTGCGTATCCTCATCCTTGTCCAAGCTCTCGGGCTTATTCATCCGGCTCTCGGGCCTTGAAGACTTCAGGCTCTCGGGCCTGGACCTCAGGCTCTCGGGCCTTGTAGACTTCAGGCTCTCGGGCCTGGACCTCAGGCTCTCGGGCCTTGTTGACTTCAGGCTCTCGGGCCTGGACCTCAGGCTCTCGGGCCTTGTAGACTTCAGGCTCTCGGGCCTGGACCTCAGGCTCTCGGGCCTTGTAGACTTCAGGCTCTCGGGCCTGGACCTCAGGTTCTCGGGCCTTGTAGACTTCAGGCTCTCGGGCCTGGACCTCAGGCTCTCGGGCCTATCCTTGTCCTGGAGTTCGCTTGCGTCGTCGGTGTTGGTGTGGTGGGCCTGCTCGCCTGCCATGTTCAGGCCCGGGTGTCGATTGGGCCGACGCACCATGTGCGCGTTTCCGCCCTTGATCATCTTGTATTGATCGATAAAGGGCTTGACTCGCTGACTCGGTTGTTCCACTTCACAATGACATGTAGTTTAACTCGTCGAAGAACAAGAACAAGATTTATCGCTTCCAAATGATCCTTGATATCAGTCCAGAAATTAATCTCTATACGTCAAAGTAACAGAACTAGAGTCTAGATTCTATATTCTATACTGAAGCTGCAAAGGAGGAGGATATGGATTGAAATAAAGAAAGGAATAAGTGAAATAAATAGAAAACCTGAAATGAGGAATGGAAAGAAAACAAAGAATGGAAGAAGGAGAGGAAAGGGTTTTACCGGGGTGGCCTTGCGCCAAAGAAGAGAATGGGGTGTGTGTAGAAGAGGAAGAGAAGAGAGATGACGGAGAGAGGGACGAGGAGCAGTGACTGGTTAGCCCTGCGTGCGCTTACTCCTGAGGCTCTTCCCTTAAAATGACGGTCACAAACGTCCGAGGTGGCGGGAAGCCAAGAGATACGCGGAGAGAAAGGGTAAGAAGAAGATGACGAAAGAGTAGAGAGAAAGAGGGGAATAAGACCGATAAAAAAGGGAATCAGGGAGATTCGCCTGATTGGAGACTTGAGAAGGAAGAGACCGGCATGAGGGAATAATATGAGGATAAATAACATTAAAGGCAAATTAACATGACACGCAACATGAAATAAATAAGAAAGAAATGGAGGAGTAAAGAAGTGGACGAATTGAGATGACAAAACGAATCTTCTAGCTGCATGGAAACATATAAGAAAAGTCTGCATCTGAGTGAAAGGCAGAAATTTAAATACACCATGGAGCGCAATTGCGCAGCAAAACACATAGTCATTCGCGTTGGAGCGAACAAGAATAATGTGCACATAACTATAAATAAATGGCTTGCGCCAAGTCTCTTGCCTCCCACCATCGCCAAACATCTAAGAATCAACTGTGATCCATGTGCTAGTAATATTTAACCAAATAAATCACATTTATCGTTTAAAAGACGATGAGTTTTTCTTTGCAAATGGACAACAGCGAATATTATTCAGAGTCATTACAGAATTTGTTCGATTGTTTGCTTAAAATCAAACCTATGAATACGGGAAGATGTCGACGCTGATCAGTTCCCGCCTACGCTGCTCGGCAACCTTCTTCTGTGACAACCTATCTGAAAGTAAAAGAGAAATGCTCAGATTTATATAAAATACAATACAAAACCAAGTAAACAATACAAAGAAACTTCAATAATCACTTACAAACTAGTCTTCACCTTTAAATACTTCATCTGAAAAAATATGTATAAAAAACCAACCAGATACAAGCGAGTGCGCAGCCAAGTTGCTGCTCGGTGCCCGTCTTGAATAAGTGAGCGCGGACACCGTCTTGCTAAACTGCTTCTTCTTCCTTCTCTCGTGACGACGAAAACTGCTTGAAAGCGAAAGAAATTTGCAAAATAAACGTTGATTTAACAAATAAAACCGATGCGAGCAACAAAGTATTCCAAAAAAATTCATGCCACTGCATGTTTGACCATATTTCTGCGCCGTTGAACTAGAGTTTGAAATTTTCATTGAACGGACCGGTTAAAAAATCGGAACAATTGTAACTTTTCAAAGTTCGAGCACGGTGACGAACAAATTGTTACATGGGTGGGAACATGAGCCCCGCGAACTTTTAATGTCCGAACTTTTTTTGTAACAATCGCGACCGAACTTTCATTGTCCGAACTTTTCTTCTCTGTGTGTACTAGTAAGAAATGGTGGATCTGTGAGAAAGTATACTTTCGGTTTTCGTCATCCCTGAATGAATGCAAGGATCTCCAATGCAATGGCGATAGCTCCCAAAATAGAAACAACTTCAAGCTAAGTCTTCATTCAAAATAAAAGCTAAGCTTCAATAACTTACAAAAGTCTCATCATCTACTATCGCTCTTTAAATAGATTCCGTTATATCTCATGTTCAAAGGTGTTCTCTGCTTTCACCCGATTATGACACTCTGTGCTCTGCCTCATCTTCCCCCTGCCAATTATGAGATGCAAGATCTCTTAGTGAGCAGTTAACGAATATCTTGGTCAGAGGATTCCGAGGAAGGAAGTGAGAGAGAGGAGACAAGAGAGAAAGAAAGATGGCAAGTAAGTGCGAGAAACTATGTAGACGACCTCACTTGGCTTTGCTTTCTACATGCGTCGATGAGCAATCTCAAGAGAGAATTCCAGAAGAGAGGGAGAGAGAGAGAGAGAAAGAGAGAGAGAGAGAGAGAAAGAGAGAGAGAGAAAGAGAGAGAGAGAGAGATAGAGAAAGAGAGAGAGAGAGAGAGAGAAATAGGGAGGGAGAGAATGAACTAGAGTTAAAGAAAGAGGGAATAGTGAGCAGGGAGTCTACCTCTCACCGGAAGAAGCCAACGACGACGTCGTGCGATGCACTCACAGAATTTTAGAGCGGGGACTTGGTTGTTGAGAGAAGAGAAAGATATGGAGAGAAAGAATGAAGAGAGATTGAGTAAAAGGATAAGAAACAGAGAAAAATGCGAGTTGACTAAGAAATGTTTAAAAAAGGAGATTTTCAAATTAACATTCTTGAAGGAAGTTTTCGCCCTATTTTGTCAGGTTGAGCTAGAAACTTCGATTGCAATTGTCTCAAAGTCACAGAAAACCCTCTGCAATAAGAAAATTAACCGTATTTTCTACCTCTTTCGTACTTCGAATTCGCGAATATTTGAACTTCCCGCCATTTAAAAAAAATTTGACAGAACCACATCATGGCTTTTGCACTTGGAACACATGCATATGGTGTGCGCAAATAACATTGGCTGGGGTTTTCTTAACAAGTCCGCTCCCAAGCCAATTGTGTATCCACAAATTTCAGTGGAGATAGTGCGAAGGGCAGTAGCATCAGTTGTGTGGATGGTTTACACCGTACTTTTTACCTGTCTGTCAGGGACTTCGCGGTAAGAGTTTTTCCCTTGTGATCATCTTTAAATGAAAGCAATCCGGAATCGTAACAGCAGATATGACAGCTATGTTTGTAGTAAGAAATAGTAGCGATAGTCTGGATCGTGCTTATCTTACTGTTAGAGCACAATCGAAATGTCGAATAAGTTGACCACCGTTTAATAAGCACCCTGAAGGTGAAAATGAAGCCAGCAGTCGTTCTTTCAGAAGTCTCTTGACAAAATTGTCTCTGACCTTCAGATGTTGTTTTCTTCTTCATAGGTTGTAAGTTATATTCAATATGAGACTTGTTATTATTTGATGCTTCAATAGAAAAGTAAAGACACTTTGAAAAGAGCGAAAGAGAATTTAGCGAGAGAGCATTAGAGAGTGAGAGAGTTGGAGACCATCTGCCCTCCAGTAGCACTGCGGTCTATGGAGGGAAGAGACGCGGCTCTCACTCCTTCCGGCCTCTTCCTCTCATTCATTAGCCAGACTTGCATCAAAATGAAAGGAAAGAGCTGACAAGAGAGAGAGAGAGGACGAGAGAAGGAGAGAGAAGGAGAGAGAAAAAGAAAAAGAAGAGAACGAGAGAAATAGAGATAAAGAGAAAGAGAAGGGAAAGAAAGGGCGAGAGAGTTAGAGAAGGGCATGAAATGGAAGCTTTCCACACATCGGCTATCTCATGAAGGATGGGCGCTGCGCAATAAACAGAGTACATCTTGATTCCACGGCCAGACATACATACATATATGCTGCTATAATTACGCACAAATAACTTTTCGAATAAATCATGTCAGAAATAAACCAGTTCATAACATGACAATGACGGGTTTGAAAACGTCACAAGCAGTACAGTGTTTTTGTTAAATTTACAATCAATGAGATGGTGGAGAAGTAAGTTAGAGAAAGCGAAAGAGAGAGAGAAACAGACAAAGAGAGAGAGGGAGAGAGAGAGAGACTGACCTCTAGCAGCGGCGTTGTGAAGTGGAGTGAAGCCGGAGTCGTCCTTGGCCAGCGCGAGCTTGTCGTCCCACTCGAGCAGCTGCTGCACGACGTCCACTCTTCCTGAGGGAAGAGAAACCTTTCTAACGGATTTTCGCAAACCCAGTTTGTGGTAATGAAAGCAATAGAAAAAATATTGAGAGACCTGCCGCAGATGCGAGATGCAGGGGAGTTTCTTCGTCTTCGTTTATCGGATTCAAGGTAGCGCCATATTTTTGTAGCGCCTAATAATAAATGGAAATTAAAAGCAAGGAACAAATCTGCCATGGAAATATTCGAGTGCGACTAGCAAAATTTTATTTCGTAGAATTATAAAGAAAATAAGACGGTCAAGTTGTTTCTCAAAATCTATGTACATACATATGTATACATACGTATACGTACGAACGTGAAAAAAAAACAAATATTTGATGAGCTATTTCCTCAATACTTTATATATTTTTTTAAATTTCTAACTAGGGTTTTCAGTGTCAAATAATAAACATTAATACAAATAAATTTAAATCGTAAAATTATGATAATGTGAAATAATGCTAAGAAAGAGAATGGCTGACCCGGACGCTGTTGAGGTATCCGTTGGAGCAGGCAACGTGCAGAGGAGTGTTGCCGCTCTGGTCGGCGCGGTTCAGAGTCTGTTGTTTGTTACTTCGCGGTTTCATTCGGAGAGAGAAGCCCGGGTGCCACTCCTTGCCCTTTCTGCGTGCAGGTGGCATCTCGACCGGCTTTCCAAGACATTCCATCACGAACTCAAACAAGATATCGTTCTCTCTCTCTCTCTCTCTCTCTCTCTCTTTCTCTATCTGTAGCGATAGTCATTAGAGACATCTGCAGTTCTCTCTATCTTTCTGCTTCTCTAGCTCATTCTCCGACAACTGCCAACAACTCTACTTTTTTCCTTTCCTGGTACTACCATAAAGGGCAGAAAAATACATGAATCTGAAAATGAGATAATTCCATGATGCAGAATAAAGACTAACATGGATGACTTGGACGGCGTCGTACTTGGCTGCGAGATAGAGGACATTCCTTCCCTGGCGGTCGACGGTGTTCACACGGGCGCCCTTCTCCACGAGCACCTTCACGGCATCCAGTGCATTCGACCCCGCCGCCACGAGCAACGCCGTCATCCCGCGGTTGTCCTTCATGTCCAGCATCGATGCCTTACAACGTATTCTCTATATATCTTTTTTTAATAAATCGGTATATTTATTGGAAATTTATTCATTTGTCCACATTTTCAAGCTGGCACTGAAGGAGAGAAGGAACGTTTTGCTCGAGGAGGTATTCGATGACATTGACGTGATTCCGCTTGGCAGCCTCGTGAAGAGGCAGAACTCCGTCGTCCGTCTCAGTGGCCACGTCCACTTTGGCCCCCTCCACCAGACACTTCACCACTTCCAGATACCCTCTCCCCGCGGCCACGTGCAGGAGATGACGCTCGCTTCTAGACAATTCACTCTTAACATTATTGTATCTACACGTCATTACATTAACAAATCTGAAATGTAACGAGAAGAGTGTAATAAGGAAGAGATGGAAGAATGACCCACTCTCTCCAGAGTGCGAGAGGAGGCTTGTGCTTGAAGATGAACTGGATGACATCGGCGTGGTCATTCTCCACCGCCAACTCCAGCGGCGTCTTCTCCTCGTTGTTCACCCTCACAAGCATCTCCAGCGCCTCCTTGCGGGCTGAGGGTGTCAACATTAAGTTATTATTATTACAGAAACTTACTGAAATCTTCAATATAAAAAAAAATGGTCGAACAAAAATAAGAGAGTATGTAACCTTGAGTGAAGAATACTTCGATGACTCCTAAATGGCCACTGCTGACTGCGAAGTGGAGGGGCGTGTTCCTCAAATATTCTCACATTGCCAAGGCAGACATTTTTAATAAAAATTGCTAAAATAAAAGTAAATTAAATCAATTGGACACCTGCGCTTGTCAACAGTATTTCGATCGCTGAGGTGAAAGAGAATTTGAACAATATCGACGGTCCCGTAGAGACAAGCAGTCATCAAGGGACTCATTCCATTCGCATCCACAATCTGGAAAGGAGTGAGGGAGATGGGGACAAAGACAATGAAGAGAATTCCCTGGGAGAAGTGAGGAAGAGCTCCATACCTTGCAATCTGCGCCTCTTTTCAAAAGAATGGACGTGCCTTCCGAGTTTCCCTTCATGGCAGCAAAATGCAAGGGAGTCTGTTGGTAGAAATCTTCTTGCGCATTAACCTCTCTACAATTTAATTATTTGTTAATGTTTTTTTTCGAAATTGCAAGTTTGATAACAAAAACTGTGACTTTAATATATATGAACATAGCTCGTCTAGCAATGCAAAAAAACTTGAAGCTTGCAGGTTAATGGAAGGTGAATAAATGGTCGGTTCGTACGCATTTTTATCGCAGAGAAGAGTGATGATGTAATTTGTGTGCACCCTCGCTTCCTGCTCACTCTCTTGGATATCTTCAATTATACCTTTCTTATTTTTCTTTATTTATATTACTTACGTTTAATTTTTAAAAAAAGATGTCTAACTTTTGGATGTTAGTAACGTGTCTTGAATATAATTAGACTCTTCCAACCTTCCCTGAAGTGATCCTTATTGAAGTACTTAGCGGCGTAGTGGAGAGGCTGGAGGCCCTCGTTGTCCTTTGCATTCGGGTCTGCGTCTGCCCGCAAAAGAGTCGTCACTACTTCCGTGTTCACGTAACGGCACGCGTAGTGAAGCGCTGTCATCTAAACCATTTAGGGACGAATATAATTATGATGAAGAACATTAAACAGATTTCTGATCGGTTCACCGAACATTTATGTATATATGTCTATATGTAAATATCTACATAAAAATTTGAATTAACAAGAATGTAAATTGTTGTATGTACTTTGTTACTGTCGCAGAAGCCGACAGCCAAAGGTTCTTCCGCGATGATTCTATTCACGGCATCCACGTCATCTTCAGTCGCCGCCTAACAATTACTTCTGATGAAACGATATTATATTTACTTCAAAGAAGTCGACTTGGCAATCTAGAAAAAACTTGAAACAATAAATCGACAAAAAGAGTCTTCCCTCGCGTAGATCACTCATAATTTTGGCTTTTCTAGCATCATCGCTTGATCGAGAAGTGGGAAGAGCGCTGGCTTTTCTAGCTTGAGGAGAAGAGAGCGTATCTGGCGAAAGAACAGAGAAGTCCATTTTGGTTGGAGACATCAACGGAGAGAGGACGTTCATCCCACCGCCCAGATTCATCATCTGCCCGTTTCCTGATAAGGCGGTCGCTGCTCATGAATACTCACGCCAATTTTGGAAGAGATTACATATGCTCTCTGCTTCTTTGGCAACTCTCTCGTCTCTGCCTGCTCTCTGCTTCTCTGGCAACTCTCTCGTCTCTGCCTGCTCTCTGATCTCTTTTATGATCACTCAAAGAGTGCGTGCATAATCGCTCGTTTTATGATTGAGAAGACTCAAACAAAGTCAGTACGGGCCTTTTTTTACGACAGAAACCGCAATCAATTCCGAATCGGCTTATATTGAAACTTTTTATGTTGAAAAGCAGCAGTAAAAAAATTTATTGCATCAAAAATATTAGGTTTCTCATCTTATTTTAAAATATAACTCCCACCTGCTTCAACATCAAAACCCGCTCCGTTCTGCCGCGCGGATTGATCGATCAGAGGAATCCCATCTCGGTCTTCCACGATCATTTCTGCCCTGACGAGGAAAGGATTACTGAGGAAAGAGAAGAGAGAGCGAGAGAGAGAAAGAGAGAGAGAGAAAAGAGAAGGGGGAGAGAGATACAGAGAGAGGGGGAAAGAGAAAAGAGACAGAGAGAGAGAGAGAGATAGAGAGGAAAGAGAGAGAGAGAGAGAGAGAGAGAGAGAGAGAGAGAGAGAAAGAGAGATGCGAGAGAGAGAGAGAAAAAGAGAGAGAGCAAAGAGAAGAGAAAGAAGATCATGAAAGAGGAGCGGAAAGGAAAGTCGTTAATCTCATTGTGGCATAGTCTTTCTTATCACGCAAGTACTTCTAATTGCACTGCGGGCAGATGATAACAACTGAGTTCAATACAGACTTGTGCTGACAATTGGATTTGTTTACTAGAACATGACCATAATATCATGACTTTTGAATTGATTCATTCACAAGTCTGTAGCAAGAATGCCCCATCAAAAGGTCGTTATGTTTCTCTCAGAATGCTGTGTCTGGCTTCATTATTACTGGCCACATTGTCAGCACGTCCACACAACTCAATGGAACTGAAAGAGGAGCCTCGCCAGATCTCTCTCTCTCTCTCTCTCTCTCTCCATGGCAACTAAGATCGACCAAGGATCTCGCATGCTAGACGTGCGCCAAAAGGACAAATAAAGACACGGCAAAAGGAGCTGGTGAGAGATGGGAAAAGAGCGAGACAGACAGGGGATTGCAGAGGTGCAGAGAAAGGAACGAATGTGTCCAGAAAAGAGCTAAAATTTTGTTGCGCCCAAATTTGTAATGTTTGCAAGGAGTTTGGAAGAAATAGGCAGAGCTAATTTCTTTAAATTCAATTGTACAATGAAATATGTGGCATGTGAATGTAAAAAAATGTGCATTAATCACTTCTTTGCAGTATATTAGCTTAAATGGAAAAGGAAATAAGAATAAGCGGCATCTTGCTGAGCGAGAACTATTCCATATCTCTGTTTCTCAGTGTCTCTCTTCATTGCTATGCTTTCTCTGTGTCTCTCGATTGCCATGACAGCCTCACTCTCTCGCGCTTCCTTAGAGAGGTAGAGTTGGCACTGGCAGCACACGAATATCGTCGCAATGAGTCACGCCGTTCAATGAATCATTAGCTACGATGTATTTAGATATGGAAGTGTGCACCTTACTGGGTTAGTAGTCTATTTATTGCTAGTAACTAATTCGAAAATAACTTCGGGTTTGAAGATAGTCACAACACTAATAACAAGAAGCGAAACACATCGCTTGCATTTTGAGTTTGAACAGGGCCTCCTTTCCATTGTGGAGTAAGTCATAGCAAACTAGGGGTCGAAGAGTATACAGAAGGGAGGAGGGAGAGAGAGAGAGAGAGAGATAGAGAGAGAATAGAGAGAGGGGGGAGTGAGAGACGGTGAGAGATAGAGGAGTGTATGAGAGATCAAAGCATGGTGGTGAGAGGGGGATGAAGACCAGATTGGGGAGGGGTGGAGGTAGCGAGAAGGCAAGCAGAGCGGAGCTCTCTCCGAAGGCATTCACGTTGTTGGCTGTCTACTATGGATCGATTAGCTCTCCTTTTTTTCTCTTCCTGTACACTTCGCAACTGCTAAAGTGCATGGCTCTTCGTGTGCTTGGGGAACAACGCGTGTAGTCTCTCGATCTGTTGCCGTTTCCTCCGTCTTATCAGCCCGCAACTCACCCCTCCAGGACCCTTTTATACGCCATTTTTCATAATACGACAGCACAATTAAAGAGACATTTATTACGAAAAATAAAGTATATAAAAAAACCCAAAAGCTAGTATCTTTAATAAGAAAATAAGTTGTGCTGGCATAATGAAATCACTAAAAATTCTGAAAATACTCCATTCCAAAATATATTTTTTCTTCACTGTTGATATCTGTCCGATTCGAGAGAAGCGTCTGAAGACATCTCATCAGATATAATCACTCGAGTTGCACATTCTCTTCAGTGAATCCTGAAGGACGCCAGGGGTTTACCAAGTGGATTATTACATTTGTTTCAAGACCGATATTTTAGTTGATGGTACTCCCTTATTTCACTATGGAGAAACTGCTTTATTAAAAAAAAGTTTCGAATATTACAACTCCCTTCCTTCTCACAGTGCCCTCTTGAAGCAAGCATCGAAACTGAGTAAAAAAAAATCAATTCCCCAACATAAAAGAGTTTTTTCCCTTGTGATCATCTTTAAAAAATGTGATCATCCTTAAAAAATATGAATTTGTTTAATTATATGAGCAGAATATGTTCATGGTTCCCCTCCTAAGACCTTGAAAAATAGTGTTTAGAAAAAAGGTGCATCCCCACAGTACAACTTCACCCTCCAATCGTGTGCCTATACCACAAGAGTATTACAAATTGTTCCCCATTGGCACTAATAAATATTTAAATCCATAGTTAAATTGTATAAGGAAGAAATGCAGAGCAGATCATTACTCACTCAATTAGTTAACCGTAAGAACGGCGAGTATTGCATTGCGCGCTTCGTCTTCAACTGGCGCAGTCGAGATAAATCTCACTTTCTTGTAAGCACGCTTTTATCCAGAACATTAAGCTCAATTACTCACTCAAATTCATTGTCAAAATCGATAAATGGCAAAGAATGAATATACAAACGTTGGTTACAGGAGTTGAAAGCGCTAAATGAAAGCTGAAGGACTCGTGGAGAGAGTACGACGTTGAAGAGAGATAAAGATAGCAGTGGAATGAGAGAACCAGGAATACATACAACAAGTGTGCACGAGAAAGTGAGGGAGAAAGAGTGAGAGAGGAAGTACAAGGGAGAGAAAGAAAGAGGGTGAGAGAGGGAGAGAGAGGAGCGAAGACATTGGACTTCGTCGTTAGAGAGTGACAACGACCCGGTACGAGACAAAAGGTGAGCATGATTAAGGCAAGGAGAAATCAGAGCAGTGTATATCTAACCAGGCAATCTAGTAACTCTCGAAAAGTGAGACCCTACGCCTACAGAATATACATATACATAGTTTATACATACATATGTATGTACATACATGTAAGATTAGTACCGAATCCGCCGATGTCTTCCTCTGAATTCTCTTTCGTTGTCCACATTGATTTCCTCTGCTTCCTCACTTCTCTTCTCTTCCTCGATCTTCTGTTCGCTTCCCTTGGATCCCCGTCTGTTTTCATTCTCATCTCCTTCATAATTGTCATGAGGAGCATGAAGAATAGCGCCCTCCTCCTCTGGCTGCTCGTCCCCTTTCATGATCTTCTTCTCCTTCTCCTCCTCGACCTCCTCAAAGCCTTCCAAGTTCTTCTCCGTCGTCGTGGAGAGATCTTCACTTCCACCTTGCCTGAGGGGTGCGACTGGTTCCTCTTCTACCGGAGCTGCAACTGGCGCGGCCTTCTCTCCCTCTTCCTTGTCTTCCTGGCCACTTTCGATTCCTCTGAACAGATTGCCCGAGCTGAGCACCGCCGACTTCCTGGGTGCTCTGGAAGTGTCCTCGAATGGCTCTTCTGGCAGTGTTTCATTTGTGCTTGGAGTTGCGGCCTCTGCCGAGATCGCTTCCGCTTCTTCCGGCAGCGCGCCTCTTTCCACATCTTCTTCCGCTTCCGTCGCGACCGCGGTGAGTGGCGGCGGCTGTTCGTCGATGATCTGCGCAGTCTGCTCCAGCAGCTCCGGCCCCGCTTCCGCCATGTCGTTGCCGGATTCGCGTGGGTCTAAGCCATATTTCTTGTAACTCTTGCATATTTAACTATTATTAGCGGAGAATATTAGCAGCTTCAAAAAATATCTATCATGATTTGAATAAAAGAAGGGCAATATTTTACAGGAAGTGCTGAAAAAAAGACAATTGAAAAAAAATGGGCCAAAAACCTGTCTCTTCACCATTGGGGTTGTCAATGGCAGCGAGGGGAACAGTGACCTCACCCATTCCCGATTTAGACATTTCCGCCTCTTCCTCTCCCTTTGTTGTGGTCTCTCAAAGTTCAGAGGCATAACAAGAGGAACAATCAGGAACAGAAACAGTGGAAAACATAAGGAAAGGGAAGAATGGCCTACCGGTGACGTCCTCGTCAATCTCTCCGCCAGCTGCCTTCTCGGCAACTTCCCCCGCGGCCGCTCCGTCGATCCTTTCTTCGTTGTCCATGAGTGGATGACCTGCTTCCACAGCCGCCTCGCTCTCCTCCACATTCAATCCTCTAAAATATATTTGTATTATTTGTATTATAAAAATTCTCAGATCACTTATGCATAGCTATTGAACAATTCCGCACAAACCTTTCATCATTGTTGCCCTGCTCGCCCTCCTTGTTCATCTCCTCCTTCATCCTTTCTCGCCCGTGGGCCAAGAAGGTCCTCTTGAGGATCTCGCGGTCTGTCTCACTGGCCGGCTTCTCATCCCTCGACCTGCCGAATTAGGTTATGTATTTGACATTTCTTAGCTGAATCGCCTATGCCCTGTTCCGTAATTGAACAAATATGCACGTTGATACATATGTATGTACATACATAAATATGCCATATGTATGCATACATATATATGTTCAAGTAAGGGATGATACGTCCTCTTCCCTCTTCCTCCTTCCCTCTTCCCCCTCTCGCTCTCTCGCTTTCTCTCTCTCTCTCTCTCTCTCTCTCCCTCTCTCTCCCTCTCTCTCTCTCTTTTTGGCTCCTCTTGAGCGTTGCGTTCCTTCGAATTCTCGCTCCCTCTCACTTGGAACTTCTTCTGGTGTGTTCAAGTGTGGCCTTCATGAACTGGACTCGTTATATACAGCTCATTCTCAGTTGCAACGTGCAAATGGAAGCATCTTTCATGGATGGTTGAGTTTCTTTTACGAGGGGGCCCATTACTTTCCTAATTCACGTTGGATTTGTTTGCATTCACTTGTACAACGTGCATTCTTCGATACGAAGAAGTAAGGAAAGAAGAGAAGAAAGAAAAAAAAACGATGGAAAAACACGTTCGCTGTAATGTAGCGGAAAAAAACGAAGCGTGAGAACAGAAGAAGAAAAAAAAATTAAACACCCAGAAAGAAAGCTGGAGTGAAGCGTTTGGGATTGAAATGTTATTGAAAATAAACACCATAGATATTCTGGGTATAGTTTAATACAACTCTCAGTGTCATTGCAATAAATGAATAGAAGAATGATATAAAGAAGTCACGAACCCTGGCACTGAGGAGGCCGAGTAGAGAAGGAAGAAGATGACACATACAAAGGGAAGAGCGAGGAGGAGGAAGCGGACTCGGAGAAGTCCGCTGACAGAGCCGCGATGGCCAGGCCCGAGCAGCAGGCGCTTGTCACTCCCGGTCAGTCCCACCACCATTCAGAACTGAACTCACTTATAACTTATACCAAGCTGTAGTCTTCTCAACGTTGAAGTTTTGCTAAATTCGAGTAGATCGGCATAAAATGAGACGGAAGAAGACTTGATTATGAGTGAAGTCTTTGCATGGACTCAATCAAATGTAAACAAAAGAGTGTCGACAAACACGAGCATCTTATAGTGGAGGGCAGAGACACAAAAGGAGCAGAGGGGGAAGCCACTGGGAAGAAGGCCGAGCTTGACCCGGCCAATGCTACTGCTCAGAGGGTGAGGCATTGAACACCTGGCCGTGTTGAAGGAGGAGGAGAGAGTAGGGATGGTCAGGAGAGTGCAGAGAGGAAAGGGATGCAGGAGGACTGCAGCTAAGGGACAGCAGGAAACATAGACATGAGAAAGGGAGAAAGAGGGTGAGAAAGTGAGAGAGAAAAAAGAGAGGAAGAGAGAGAGAGAGAGAGAGAGAGAGAGAGAGAGGATAGAAAAGAAAGCAATGGCCGTTGGTCACAGAAGATGCGGCTGCATTAACATGACGCGGAACAGCGGTCGGGTGGACACACTTCAAGAGTCGCAAAAGGAGAAAAGGGAGAGAGAGAGATAGAGAGAGAGAGAGAGAGAGAGAGAGAGAGAAGGGAATGGAGAGATCGGATGAGTGGAAAGTGAAAGCGTGAGAGGAGCGGACACGGAATGAAGAAGGAATTGAGGAGAAGTGCGATGAGGATCAAGGCGTTGCTGAGAGTGGGAGATTGGATCGGAGAGAGTGAGGAGAAAGAGGGGAGAGAAGGCGAGAGAAGGAGAGAGGAAGGTGAAAGAGAGAAGGGAGAGCGAAACCATCAAAGAAACTATGAGGGGAAACAAAGAAAGAGAGAGAACGAACTGATTAAAGACAGAGGAAAATAATCTCTCCAGCTACTTCATTCTTATATTACGCATCCTACGAACTTCTCCTGTTGTTTTCGCTCTTCTGCTGGTCGTCTCTTATTTCTGGAGATCGCAATCAGGGAATCTCCGATGGGTTCGCCATGCGACTCATCGTTGCGCCGTCATGAATACTTGTTCCAGACTTGCTGGATATTTGGTCGTAAGTGAGTGGGACAGAAAAAGTCAGGCAGAGTGTGAGAGAGAGCAAGAAAGAAAGAAAGAAAGAGAGAGGGAGTGAGACAGAGAGGGAAAGAGATACAGAGAAAGGGAAAAGCGGGAAGAAAGAGGTAGTTAGTGAAAGAGGGCAACGAAATGTGCAAGGCCTTGCTGGAATGGAGGATGGCGAACGAGGAAATATGGCAGAACAGTGGAAGAAGAGACAATGAGCCGTGTCGGGGGTCTAACGGAGGAAAGTCGCAGGGATGAGAGGATGGACTGGCGCTTTCCTCTGAGGGAGACCTCGTGGCCGGGTCAGGCTGGAAATTAGAAGGAGAAAGGCAGGAAGAGAGATAAGGCAAGGGAAAAGTCCCAACCGTACATGGTACATACATTGAACCAGGCCACCTTTTCAGCAACAAAAAATAAAACACGCTTCGGCGTTGGTGAGAATTGTTCCAAGGAACGAGAGATCGAAAGAGATGGGATAGAGAGTGCGAAAATGAGAGAGTAAAAGAAGACTTCGAGAAGACGATTATGGAGGGCACTTGAGAGCAGAAAAATAGTCAAGAATGACGGCAGAGTGAAAGAGTGACAAATCAAGATTTTTCGCATTTTCTAACAAAGTTAACTAAAATCAACCCAAGACTTCGCTCGTCTCTCTTCGAAAGTTTCCATTTTCTGCAAAAGATCATCATGAGTGACCTTCAAATGCACATTAAAACTGTGATCTCGGTTTTAATCTTTCTCTCTTCCATCGAGTCGGTAAGCAAATCGAGTTGTTAACTTTCATTTGGAAAATGACGACTCTGATGTGTATTATGCATTTCTAAGAACTGACGTTTGTTATTTTCGGTAAATAGTTCAAATGCCCAATTTAATTTGGCCTTCATTCATCTCATCATAATCGTTGTGACCTCAATGTCCCTTTTCATAATAAATGTCAGTTGACAACGGCGTAAATACTTTTCTGTTTCTGACATCTTGTTGCCATGAATCTGCTCTCGATGGACATTCTCTCCACTTTCGACAGTCAACTTTCTTCATCCTTCTCATGAAGAACCCCGTCTCGAAGAATTCAATTAAAACAGAAGGAACGAACACACGAACGAGGAAAAGAACATTCGACAACCAACATTCTGAGATATCAGCAATGGCATCACTAGATTTGTGTGGAGCAACTTACGACAAGGCAGATGACTTTTACAAGCAAATCATTAATACGAACTAATGGGGAGAGATAAAAAGAGAGAGAGGGAGAGTTAGAGATAGAGACAACGTTCACGGACTTAGGCATTGTCTCTTCCTATTTCTTTGCTGTGACCGAACTCGAAGGAAGCGAGACGCTCTTCGAGTTCCGTGATTCTTGACTGCAGATCGAGGCGTGACTTCATGCACTCAGCCACTGAAATTGTACCAAATATTTGTCATCTGCTAAGATTATTAAAGATAATATCTGCTTTAAAATAATGGGAGAAAGCTCACAAGGGAACCGTCTGAAGATAAGTTGGAGAATTTTGATCTCACCTATCCAGATCGATAGTCCAAGTCGAGAAATGATGATAACCATTTTTACTTTTTCCTTAATGGCCTCTGGCGATTTTATATTGATTTTTAAATTTTGCATAAAATCGCGGATTTAGTGACCTTGCCATTGTCAATGTGTCACTTAAGCAATTAAACATGGCCTGCGCGGCGCAGTGGGATGCGCGCTCGCCTGCAGTTTTGAGCGTCGCAGGTTCGAACCCCATTCGGTTCAAATATTTTGCTGCAGTTTTGCAAGTTCAAATTTGAAGAAGTACATAAAGAGAAAATTTTTTCAATGAGAGGAGAGTGCATATACACTTTAAATTGGTGTTAAAAAATTTTTTACTTGTGTATAAGGGCATTCCGTGTTGGATGGTGTTCAATTCGCCCTTGCTTGCGAATCCACTATCAACCTATTCGGTGGGGCCTACCCCAAAAAAGTCGAGGAAAAAACTTTCCCCGAAAATCACCAGAGGGGGTAATTTGGTGCGAGGATTGCGAATATCTAGTTTATTTTTAATTCTGAAGTCATTAAAAAAAATATAGAAATTTGTTTTGATCTCCTTTTGTGGAAGAAGACTCCTTTCTGTTTTCCGAACTGTTTCCTCAACAGGAACTCGGACAGATAGTCTACATACTTCTTGTTGTTTACGCCGTACTTCTTTTTTGGAATTTATACCGCATACCTACTTACCGTAACTTTTTTTTAAATGACTTCAGAATTAAAAATAAACTAGATATTCGCAATCCTCGCACCAAATTACCCCCCTGTGGTGATTTTCGGGGAAATTTTTTTCCTCGACTTTTTTGGGGTAGGCCCCACTGAATAGGTTGATAGTGGATTCGCAAGCAAGGGCGAATTGAACACCATCCAACACGGAATGCCCTTATACACAAGTAAAAATTTTTTAACACCAATTTAAAGTGTATATGCACTCTCCTCTCATTGAAAAAATTTTCTCTTTATGTACTTCTTCAAATTTGAACTTGCAAAACTGCAGCAAAATATTTGAACCGAATGGGGTTCGAACCTGCGACGCTCAAAACTGCAGGCGAGCGCGCATCCCACTGCGCCGCGCAGGCCATGTTTAATTGCTTAAGTGACACATTGACAATGGCAAGGTCACTAAATCCGCGATTTTATGCAAAATTTAAAAATCAATATAAAATCGCCAGAGGCCATTAAGGAAAAAGTAAAAATGGTTATCATCATTTCTCGACTTGGACTATCGATCTGGATAGGTGAGATCAAAATTCTCCAACTTATCTTCAGATGGTTCCCTTGTCAGTAAATGTGGATGCCTGCGCATAGAAATTGAAAGAGTAGAAAAGCCGACCAATCAAGGATCGGAGAGTGTCTGAGAAATGAGAGGGCGACGAGTCAGAAGGAGAGTCCGCTCTCTTCCTGCCCGATGGCTTCCAGGAAGTACGACCAATCGCGAGATTTGCCTCCGAGAAGAAAGCGAGAAAGGCAAGAAGGACGAGCAGGAGAACTGCTCGAGAAGGAGCCCAAGAGCGGGAGAAGAACATCTCCTGAGCCAGAGAACTTACACCGTAATCCGCAACATCTTCGTTCAGAGGATAAAGTACACCTTGAAGCAAATGTCAAAAGCTTAACAAAACCGCCGATTGCAGCAGTGCAAGTAAATTGCAATGCATGTTTAACTAGTTTACCCCCACAGCCGAATGTGCATGGTTAATTTATAGGTAACTTCATAGCGGGATTTGACATTTTAGGAGTCCAGAACAGACAAATAGAAATTAAGATGTGCTAAATATAAATTTGACGGCAACGTCACTGCGAAAGAAGGTACACTTAGATAAGAATTTCAGCGCTTATTTAAAAACTCCACGCACTACAATAATTGTTTTAGTTCAAAAACACTTCCTCATGGCAAAAATACGACGAATTCGAATAGCATACGAAGTTCTGTAATACAGTCAAATTGTCCTTCAGTATGACAAAGCTTGGGAAGTGACTACTGTTTATCATCAATTAGTTTCTCGGGTTGTCCTTGCTCGACGATGTGATGTCAACCCATGAGTATTGGGTGAGTGGATTGCCCGCCTCCACTTCCGTATCTCACGCAATCACATTTCTCGCAACCTTCGCAATTTTTTTCCCTCGTACAAAGTCTACATTCTTACGCACTGATTTAAATACATTATCACCAATAAATGTGGACCAAGTAACTAAATTTGAACAAAAAGTAAGGAATGTATGCGCATACCTTCATATTTATGTGTGTACATACAGGGGAGCCCAGAATTGTCCGAACATTAAAGAATGAGATCCGCCTTTCAATTTCGTCTTCCACCTGGATGAGCGACTTTATTATTACTCGAGATAATTACATTCTAGCTGACATTCTATATGATCTCTCTGTATCAGCAAGAAGACAAATTGTAGCC
Organism: Allodiplogaster sudhausi; assembly: GCA_945643635.1. Lineage (NCBI taxonomy): Eukaryota > Metazoa > Nematoda > Chromadorea > Rhabditida > Diplogasteridae > Allodiplogaster > Allodiplogaster sudhausi. The sequence continues at coordinate 2,318,751 of CALZFC010000015.1, forward strand.
ATTTCACCACACACTTTCTTCACTTTGTTTAACACAATCAGCTGACAGAAAATAACAAAATATTACTTATAAACGTCGCTGTTAGTTGATTTAATTTTGGAAATGGAATAAACATGAACATCCAATAACATTGGAGTTGTCTTCGGAAAGAAATGACGTGTACCAGATGATTTTAGCAAAAATAAAGAGATGTCACCCGGGGAAGACTAGAGAGAGGGGAAGAATGATGCGGGAGGGAGAGGGCGAGATGGAGAAGCAAGCAATAGCTAATTCTAGTCATCTTCAATGGCAATCACTCGTCCCTGCCCACCTACGCAACAAGCGACTAGCAACGCAGCCTGGCCATGGCCAGTCCACATCTCTGCAAGAACCTTCAGGTGTACCTTTCTGCCCCTTCTAGATGTCGAGTCCCGAAGAGGCGGGAGAAGTTGGGAAGAGGGGAGGGAGGGTGGAATGGGAGGGGAAACACCTGCCCTGCCCTGTCCCTCGGTAGACACATTTCATTTCCATTTTGCACAGATATATGAAAGAGATCATTTATCACAAATAACTCACACGTCAGTGTCAACTGTGATATGATTCAAGCTTATAAGTGAGGCAATCAAAAGAGAGATATATAGTGAGAGAAAGAAAGAGAATACAGATATAAGAATGCGGAAGTCAGGAATGTAGTTAATGAGTAACATGAAAGGACAGTTGCTAGAAATGGAAAGTATTAAATGTAAAACATATTACAAAATGAAAGAGGTATGTCACAGTTTATGAAAAAGTGAGTGGTGACGTCGTCTAGTTAATGCGGCTCTCTTCCATCTAAAGCACACTTCCTTATTCGCGCGTTTCTTACTAGTCAAACGATTTCTCACCGTTCTTCTGGAAGCATCATAGAGGAAGAAGTCGAAAGCACTTGGTCCGAAACTTCCCGGATTAGCGACACAACAGCCGGCTATCCTCCTTTGGTAAGCCTCAACTTATTGCATTACATATTGAAGATTTGACAGAATATTGCAAAAGTTCGTTCAAAAATCTTTTAATGAGAGTGCCAGGGTGGGAAGCCTGGAGGAAACCTTAAATCTGTCGGCGAGGATGAGGACATCTGGAAGGGGATGCAGACGGAGAGCCACGTCTGCTGGCCAGAGAACGGGGTACGCCCATTGGGGAAGGGGGCTCAGGTGAGCATTCGACAAGATCGTTGCTGCAACCTGCAATTATGCCTCCATTGTGCGGAACAACCATCAACAAGTCCATTTGCAAAACAACTTCTAACTTTATGTTAGCAACTATTAGAAATGCAATAGTATACTAGAAATGAGAAAGAATAAAGTAAATGTGAAACCTGATCAGTAAGTTGCGTGGCAGGAGGGACATGAATAGCCTCCCTGCAGAGTCTCTCTACCGTATCCGCACGGAAGACAACAATCTCTTGAGTGGCATACTGTATCCTAGCAGGATTAGTGGCCAGGGTTACATTGGACATTGCGGCGAGTTGACCAGTCAAGGAGGGCGGCAGAGGAGGCCGGGGAGGATGTGAGGGACGGAGGGATCCGAGGAACCAGGCACGATAATGAATTGAGTAGATGCAAAGGGAGTACGAAACTCACCTGGAAAGAACTGAGAACTTACAAAGCTGAATAAACGGTTTAGAAGAGATCGAGAGACAGACAACGCAAGGGAGATTAAGATATTATGACATGGAGGGTGCGAGAAAGAGAGAGATATTAAAGTTTAAAAAAAATGTGGTCGTGAAAGGAGAGAACGGGGGTGAGTAAAGTAGAAAACAAGAAATGCATTTGACTGACGAAGTTGCGCTGCGAGATGCGCGAATCCCTTCTGCAGAACTCGATCAGTCTGTGGCTGGAGAGGAGAAGAGCAGAAGTCACCACAAAAGATGATGGCGAGTGGGGGACAGGAAGAGAAGCCAGACAGGAGATGGTACACTGCCTCCATCGTCTAGAATACTTCGCTCTTATCACTCTACAAGAATAGCTTTTAGTAGCAGTATTCGCTGGGCTCCATTTTAGGCTTCAAGTTACTCAAAACAACAATAACGTAAGCGCATGAGTGGAGATGACATCACTCTAAAGGAAATGCAGTCTACACAAAACTCAAATCCCCCGGGACGACAGATGGGAGGATACAGAACCGATTTCATTTGCAAGCCCTAAGAATAACCGTGGAAGAGAGTAAACAATCAGGGATTTCAGTAGTTAGTCGGCTCATTTTGATAAATGAGATTCGCATTACGCTTTCATTTTAATGGTAAGTGATGAGCTATAAATAGCAGAAACTGACCTTGGCATCGTCGAGATGGACATCGGATAGAATGGCGATGGTTGCTTCCTGTCTCTTCGCCTCGAGAGCTCGAAGTCGATTGCAGACTGCAAAGGCAGCCCGCTCCGACCCTCCGAACCAGTTCGCCGTCCCCAGAACAGCCCGAGTCTCTTCAGCTGGTTCTGGCTCTACCAGGGACACTTCTTTCACGAACACAACCGTCCCATCCCAGTCACCCTACAAGAAAATCATATAAAAATGTCTACGATTGCTAATGCTCGCACTTACAAATTGTTCTAGAAATGAAATTCGTAGTACCTTGAAAAGCATGCATCCTCCCTCAGTGAAGACTCCCTCCCCGAACGAGATCTTCTTCCCGAATTCGAGAGGCAGCGAGCCAGTCAAGTCTTCGATGTGAAAGCCCTCAGTCTGTAATACTAAATATGTACACATTTTTTTATTGGCTCATTGGCATATTTTTGAGAAAGGCATAAGGCGAAAAGCACACCGTAATCTTCGAAAGAACACCGAGTACGGTGATTCCGGGACGGGAAGCGCCGTTGAGAAGAGCCTCGACAGGGACGACAACTTCAGAAGCGAGAAGGCGAGAGCGACGGGCTCGCTGAAGACATAGAACATGCCATTGGTGGCTAATGGGCTCCGCTTTCGCAACAAAAGATAAAGAACGCATCTTAGCGTCGAAAATAAACATAGATTATTAAATGCGATGAAACCTGCAGAACTAGAAGAAGCCTCTGTCGTAGGCAGTGAGTCAGCTGAGAAACACAAGCATCTTCAGGAGTGGGACCAAGAGGAGCGGCTAGGATTCGGGAGCCATCCGACGTGACATTCCAACGGGGAACACTGAAGGCCGAGAAGACGTGGAGGAGAGGCACGCTGCAACACAAATGTAAAGACTGGGGAACTGAGCAGCCATGTCAAAGTCATCAACAGAATAACAGAAGATATTCCAACTTGTCCTGTCGGGTAGTCGAGACCTCGGAAGCAGCATCTTTCATCACATTTAGGTCAATTACACAGTTCGGCACTAAAATAACGTTGACTTCCCTTACACCTTCACAAGGAGAATAACAAGAACCAAACAACAAGCTGTTAAATTTAACGAACAGCTTTGTTTCCTGATCGAGTCAAGAAGTTTCTCTAGCCATTTCCGCCTCTTCTCCTTGTCGAAATCAGCAAGAATGCCCGTACTAAAGTCAAGTGCCTCCCTGCAATCAAATTAAATATTTCCGCTAATCAAACTAACAGCTAATAGGCCAATCCCAACCCTATACAAATATACGATCAATTATTGAAAACAGGTACCTTTTAAGCGTAAAGGCGTTGATGCGGAAGAAATTGTTCACCTCCTTCCGTGTCCTCTCTCGCTCTTCCATCCCCTTTCGTGTTTATCTTACATCAAACGTTGAAAGATTAGCATATTCGGTAGTCATGCTCTGAACCAACAAACGCAATGAAATATAAGCTCGGTTTTAACAAAAGTATTTATCTTGGATTAATGTAACAACGAAATAGGTTAATATGCTATAAATAATGTAGCCAAGAGTAAATGATTGATGGCTGAGAACATCGAGTGGAAGTTTGGTTGCGTGGCAGCAGGAATGAGAGGAGTGTCAGTCAGCGAGGGGGCATAGTTGGAGGCATCATTGGAGGACGACCCATCATGAAAGGAGGGGGCATACCGGGCGGGAAGGGGAAGGGCATGCCAGGCATTGGAGGCCGCATATGGGGAGGAGGCAGCATCGGGGGTCTGCCAGGACCCCCTGGCATGGGGGGCATCATGCCAGGGGGTGCACCCATCGGGGGCATCCCGGGAGGAGGGCGACCACCTGGGCCCGCTGCGCCTGACGTAAAGGCTCGCGCTGTTGCGTCCACGAGCTTCTGTGCCTGCTCCTCCATCCAACGCTGAAAACAAAGCAAATATTAGAAAAAGAGCCAAATGATTGAGTATTAATTGAAAAATCCTCCCAGGAAAAAAAATGTAAAAAGCCCTGACCTGATAGAACATGCGGACATTTTCCTTATGCTTGCGTCCTCCGTTGTGAGTCTTTCGCACTGAGGGAGAGTCATGCGTCAGGAAGGTATCGCAGTAGTCGCAGTAGTACTTCGGCATCCTACACTGCACACGTCACGATTTTAAAGAGCACAACTTATTCCTCTGGATTTAAAAGCTCTCATCAATAAGTCACAACGAAAATGATTTCTAACGACAACCAAATGCCCCGAAGTTAGAACACATTTCAATTAAATTAAGCGCCATCTTATACAGTAACTAACTGTTCAATGCTGGAACAACCTGGACACTACACTGCGAAGTCACAAGTCGTCCGCGCAGATATCAGCATGGAAAGAAACCAGCAAAATTATATGCAGATCAGCAAGGTTTAAGCTTTATTCGTCTTTAGACTAGACACAATACCCATGCAAGAAAATGCGTCCTAATTAAGGAATGTTAGAAAGAGCAATAAATCGGTAGATTACCTGAGAAATTTAGAGTGCGGAGCACCACATCAATAGCATTTGTTCAGTCAGTTTGCGTAGTAAAAGAAAAAAAGGTAAAAGATCACAGATACAAGCATTTCTACACGTACTAAGCCTAGAAGCAAATTACAACCTTCTAACGACTTGTATTTTTCTTATCAAAGAAAGACACAAACAATGGGAAACCGTATAGGGGCAGTGGAACATATAAGAATGACTAAGGGGCCATAACTGCTTAGAGATTAGTTATATAAATGTGTGATCAGCACGCAAGAAGAGCGCGTGGTAACCAGGAGGGGATTGGGAAGTGGTGCTTTTCGAGAAGTTTCTGCAGGGCGACATTGTCAGCTCGGAAGAGACTGCAGAGACGAGAGGAGAGAGAATCACTCATCGGAGGGTACGAACGGCCTTTGCTAGCACCCAGGCACAAGGCACGTCCATTCTTTACCTTCAACACAAAGCTTTACAATACTCAGTCTTCATTATTCAACACAGCGTTTACATTGAAAATCATTAGGAAACTCTACAATTAAAAAAAAGGAAACGAAATAAAGGAATATCCACAACACCCATACCGGGCAGAAGAATTTCTTCTTGGATACAAAGGTGATCTTCGAGTGGAAGTCGAAAGGGGAGAGGTCGAGTCTCTCCGCCACTTCTGCCACTACTTCTGCCGGCTCCTTTCGCAGACGGGTGCCATCAACCAGGATAAGCTGCTCGGGTGGAAAGAGTTCTAGCCAACGTTCCAGATGATGAGCGTATCTGCAATGTACATCAAAATCTCCTTCAATAAGATATAGAGAAGCATGAAAGAAGGAGTCTATATCTTGTCAAAATACTCATGTCTTATCCCACCTTCCGCCAGTGATGCATCTCTGTTTAACACGAAGAGCTTCTGCTGTCTTCCCATCAAGAATTTCTTCCATTGTCCCCAGACGAGATACCATTGAATCATTCTTGGCGCGAAGATGTTGGAACCATGAATAAGCTCTGAAATAGAAATAGCTTTTATACTCCACCCAATGTTTACTAGCGTTAAGGTCAAGTCAACGCAACCTGGCTGATGGATCGAGAAGAATGACGAGAACGTGAGTCGTTGGAAGAAGAGCAGCCGCTCTCTTCGCTACCCCTTGCACATCAAAATAGTTGGCAGTCTTGTCATACACAACGTGAGCAGGAGAGAACAGACTGGAATACCACTCAACTCCCATCGAATAGGCGGGACCTGCAAGCAATTTCAAACGTAACAAAAAATTTCGATATGGGATTTCTTGAAAACTTTAAAACGCCTACCTGAAAAGAACTGCACTTCCTCGAAGCTATCCGCCAAAACATCGTTTGTAGAGACATTTGGATGAAGTGACAAGAATGAAGAGAGTGCAGTTGTTCCTTGAAACGACAGAGGTTGACAACAGTTAATCATTAAAAGGCTGAAGGGACAGAGAAGAGAATACCCGTCTTCTGAGGCCCGACAATCAGGAGATTAGGAAGTGTCAAATTGGAACAGTTGAAGGTTTGGGGAAGAATCGCGCGATGCCGCTCATCCAAGCAAGGGTTCTGAAGCATTATTCTTTTTCTGTATTTTATGTATTCCAGAAGACACTGTCGAAATGGAGCATTATGATTACGGATTACGGTAGACGAACATTCCAGATGGGATCCTTCTCAGCAGGGAACAGAGAAAAGTAACGATGAGCGAGAGCGAGGGGATTCTCCCAGCGAAGACGAATGTTGGTCCAGCAGCGAAGGAAGCGGGCGACATTGCGGAAACTGTAGAGGGCAAGGCGGTCGTGGGCGTAGTTCTGCTGGTGGGTCATGAAGATAGAGATCTACAAGACCGTCTCAACTCCTCGCATTTTCTTAAGTCCTTTAATGATATTCAATATGTGTGCAGTTAATTTAATTCCTTATAAACACTCGACATCACAACAGAATGCTTGAGAAATGAACCGGATTGAGAAGGATGGTAAAGAAGAGATCGCCGCCGTAGATGGAAGAGAGAAGGCGACTCATGCCCTCGGGGTAGCGGTGGAAGAATTGCGTGTGAGTGTACAGGCCACACGTTTGCCGTGGCAAGACCTGGTAATCATTAAACAATAGTTTTCACTTTCCTTATCGAGCTGAATTGGAATCGCACCATAATGCCCTGATGGATGAAACCACGGCGATCAGAGGAAGGTCTCAGATGAGGATATTCTTCCGTCGCGGTGACCGAGACATTCCACACTTTCTTCCATGCAGAATAGAGCGAAGAGTGGACTGGATAGACTCCCGCGTGCTGGGGGCTGATCGCGTATGGAGAAGGAACGGGCAATCCTTTACTCTGAAAAAGGCATCCCTACGCGTGTTAAGTTCCATTCTTCGGAATTCAAATCGACAAAAAAAAACTAAAAATGCAAACCTCCGCGAATTGCTTGTTGAGAACCATGACGTACTCAAGGTAAGTGTAGTTATAGTCTTGAGCGTGATTATGGCGCCACATATGAGGAAACCAGACAAAGTGGGATGCTCGATCTAAAGAATACACCTTATGACAACCTACAACTTTTCACCCTTCCCTCTCTCTCTGTCTCTCTCTCATAATGAATACCAATGAGTCGTTGGTCTCCAGCATCCTCAGCATCGTCCCCGTGACCGAAGAAACTCCCAGAGAAGCCAAGAGAATAGGTGAAGTTCTCAATGTATCCTCGAAGCTCCTCTAAAAAGGTCAAACACGTCTTCATCGTTCTAACCAATAACTTCACTTCACTTCGGTAGGAACATTTCGAATCCAACACAAAAGACTACGGAAAGAAGAAAATGAGTTTGGAAATATACCTTGAGATTTAATTAGCGCTTCAACATCTTCCGCAATCATTCTCGTGCCACGGGAGCCGACAAACACGTCATCGATATCAATTTGTACAAAACGCTCCAGCGGAAAGCCGAATCGGCCCTTTGTTCCAAAACTGCAACCAATTTTTGATAGATGAAATTGAGAACAAAAATACCTAAACATGTGCACATAACAAATCAAAGATCTCAAACCGAAGAGCATCGATTAAGGCTATACGCATGAGCCATTCTGATGTGTTGTGGCCAAAGAGAATACGCTCTACACCATCAGCAATTCCTGAATTAAATAATACATATTTAAAAGAAACGAATGAGCAAAAGAAATTTTTTTTACATTATTTCAATTAAAAGTAGAAGTTTACAAGTTTATTTCACAATCGGTGAAAAGGGCCCACCAGGATCACGAATGACCACAGCTCTTCGTCTGCCGAACTCATCCTTAGCATCAACTACAGATTCAAACGACTGGTGTTGCTCGAAGAGGACCCAGTCAGGGGAATCCTTATCGGGCTCCGAGAGAACTGCTCCGGGTTTTCCGATGAAAGGAACCAGGCTTGACGAATTGAACGAGAGTTCCCGTGCCTAACAAGAGGAGACAGACCGATTAAGAAATTCAGCAGGATATGCCTTGATTCCCAACTCACCTTTTGATTTTGCCATAGGGTCAGATTGGATCCTTTAACGCGGGCCTTCGGAAATGCTAGGCCCGGTCGGCTGCCCACGAAAGCAATGAGAGTCGCCATGTAGTCACGACAGTATTTGTCTAGAAGCTGCCGATTCCAACGAGGCAGATTGACATATTTGTAGTAGTTCTCAATGACAATTGCGGAGAAGCGTCCACGAGAAGCAGTCGTTAGCAGAGGTAGATTTTTCGCAAACGTCTCAACCTAGACAAAACCAGCGCCTTAAAAAAAATTGGCGACAAAAATATAAACAAAAATAAAGCACTGACCTTATAATGGTATTTCGTAGCATTCAGGACTTGCATGATGATTCTGGCATGGCGCGAGTAGGCACTCTCGACTAGTAACAGGATACGGGCTTCGGTGAGGTTTGCATCAGCTGCGGAGAAGGCAGAGAAGAGAGAAGATGAGACGTCCTTCTCGCACGGACAGACGTAGTCGGCTACATGTTGGGGAGGAAAGCGAGGCCCGGCCAGGTCAGGGCCGAAGGCAGCATCGTAGCTCAGCACGAAGAACGCCACCACGGCCAACGCTAGCAAGGCCTGAGAAACACCTGGTCAGTAATCGTGACCTAGTGCTCAAAAGAGGTAAAAGAGAGCTCGTGAAAGAACCTTGAATGATTTGAGCAAGCGTGGTGCGACATAGGGCAGCATCGAAGAGGAAGCGGCAGCATTCGAAGCACACCAAGTCAACTCTGCTCACATCAACGAACTGCAAGTGTAAACGAAGAATATATTCAGACAATTCTTAATCAAAACACATAAAAGCCCCCCGTTGGTGCATTCCGGGGTGTTTTGAAAGTTCAAGAAATTTTGAATAAACGAGTAACTGTGCTGCACTGGCCGAACTACAGCACATTGCATACATTTCGGGTGCGAAATTATTAATGATCGGAGCCAAATTTAAGAGAGGCTGTAGTAAGAAATACAAATGCCTTTTGTTCTGGCAGTTTGAATAATACTATCGTCAATATGATCAACGTGTTATTATTGTAAAAGAAATAAGATATTTAATTTTTAGTGCCATGATAGGACAGAGAAAGAAAGTGCCGCCTTTCACATGCGTATGATTTTCTCTTCCTTCATTCATCCTTTTGAAGAAGCGTCACAGCTGACAGCTTTGATAATTGATTAGTCTTATGTGTGGCAGTGAGTGATGTTGGAGAGAGAATGGCATGTAAAGAGACAGAGAGAGAGAGAGAGAGAGAGAGAAAGTGAAAAGAGAGAAAGATAGAAGGAAAGAGAGATAGAGAAGGATAGAGAAAGAAAAGAGAGAGAGAGAGAGATGTAGATAAAGAGGGAGAGAGATAGATAGAGGAGGATAGAGAAGGAGAGTGAGAGAGAAAGAAAGATAGAGAGAGAGAGAGAAAAGAGAGATAGATAGAGAGAGTGAGATAGGGGAGGATAGAGAAGAAAGAGAGTTTGAGAAAGAGAGAAAGAGAGAGAGAGAGAGAGAGAGAGAGAGAGAGAGAGAGAGAGAGATGAAGAAGGCAGCCAAGAACAAAGGATGCGGAGAGACTGATAGCGTACTCAAACAGTTTGTGACCCGAAGGACGGGAAAGAGCCAAGCTGCCTTTTCAACGGGTGGCGCCTTCGCGCAGACATTGATCGTCTGGCGTTGGATGTTGGAGAGAGAGAGAGAAAGAGAGAGTGAGAGAGAGAGAGAGAGAGGAGAAAGACAGAAATAAAATGGCCGAAGGGGGTGAAGATTACTGGTGAGATACAGTTCTTTGTTCCTCTCCAGGTTCTTCCGATGTACCCGCTAATCGTGTTGTTACTCTTCGAAATATCCCTCTCCTCGGCCGCCCCTGCTGGATTAGCAGATGAATATGATCCGGATGCTTCTCTCGCCATCCCGTTGGATGCAGTCAATCGGCCGGAAGATCCGCGGCGTCTTCTTAGAGTGAGTCAGCTTCACGGAGACAGAAAGAGAAGGAAGACTTGCAGTTGAACGAGTCGGTTATGATGTCATCGGAGTCGAATGAGTGTTTCTGCTCGTATGGAGTGGAAGAAGGCATCTGTGAGAGAGGAGAGAAGTGCGTGAAGGAAGAGGAAGCCGCGTGCTTCCATGCCATCAAAGAGGTTCTCTTCTTTTTCTTCTCTTTCTACTTCTTTCTTCGCTCTCTTCAGAAGTACAACGAAGAGACTCGTGAGATGGAGACTCTTCATTTGTTTGGATGTGCAACTCTCGAAAGAGGAAGCGGGGCTTCTCATCTCACTGTAGGACATTGCCTACTCTTCTTTTTGCACTTTAGTTTTTCACTAGAATAAATTCTTCATAATTTCATTATTAATTTTAATTTGAACTTTTCTTGTATTTTTTCAGTGCAACAGCTGGAGATCTGCTCACTATGAGCCGTTCAGCATTGCCTGCTGCTACGAAGGCAACTTCTGCAATCTCAACATCACGCCCCCTCCTTACTCCGGCATCTCGCAATTCGGTTTACTTTCTATCAATTAGCATTCCATTTCACTTTTCCTCTGTACAGATTACGATCCGGAAGGGCCAATCATATCCTCCTTGGCCCTCTACGTCTTCGTCTTTGCCTTCATTTTCTTCCTGCTTTCCATAATAATTGCTTGGAAGGTCTACATGTATCAACAACAGAAGAAGAGTGAGTTCCCATTCATTCATTCTTGCAAGGTATCTTTGTTTTTCTTTGATAGCACAACTCTCCGAGCTGACTGAAGAGAGTGATGTGGAGGAGAAGAGAGCCATGCTTCTGCCAGAATCGTCAGTCATTTCTTTCTCATCAATTTGTCAGGATTGTGCAATTCATCACGTTTCAAATAGATTCTTTTTTGTCAGTAACGGTGAGAGAATAAAGGAAAAAGTAGCCGCAGCATTGAGCATTGTACTGGAGAGCCTTGAAAATGGCTTTCTCTGTTGAGAAGCGGATCTGGCTCTGGCTCGGGCCGCACAACCATGAATCAAAGGACAGTTGCTCATGATCTCAAGATTATCAAGGTCATCGGACGGGGCAGATACGGAGAAGTCAGGAAGGCACTCTACAGGGGCAGCTTCGTCGCTGTCAAGGTTCAGCTCTTTTTATTCGTCCTTCTTTGTTCTCCTTTATTGCTCCTTCCATTCTCTCTATTTACCTCTCCCTCTCTCTCTCCCTCTCTCTCTCTCCCTCTCTCTCCCTCTCGCTCCTTCTCCCTCTCCCTCTGTCTCCCTCTGTCTCTTTCTTTCTTTTGCTCTTTCTCTCTCTCTCTCTATCTTTTTCTCTCCATGCTCTCGCTCACATTCCTTGCTTGTTGCCATATGGTGCTTGATTCTTCTGACACAACGTTCCCACCCTCTGGCAGACATTCTATACAACTGACGAGGAATCATGGAAGAATGAGCGTGATATTTACTACACTGAGATGTTCAATCATGAGAACATCCTGCGTCAGTCAACTTTGATTGATATGCTTTCTTTGCCCGTGGAATCAGTGCTCATTTTTTTTCTCGAATTCAATTTCTTACTATGAAATATAAAGAAATATTGATGCAGAATTCGTGGCAGCCGATATTTGGAGCGAGGACTCGCTGACTCAGATGCTGCTTATCACTGACTATCATGAGCTCGGCTCGCTCTCTGATTATCTGAGGCGGGAAGATTCTCTTGATATGCAAGAGGCTCTTCAGCTTGCTCATAGGTTTTCTTTATGGAATTTTTTAAATATATATTTTTTTATCTTTTATATCTATATTAATTGAATATAAATTAAATTCTTTTAATTCTTGTAACACTACTTTCTGCCTTGATTTTGCCCTTTGACAGTGCTGCCTGCGGCCTTGAGCATCTGCACTCGTGGGTGCTGGGCACAGAGGGCAGGCGGAAACCACGCATCGCGCATAGAGACATCAAGACCAAGAATGTCATCGTCAAGCGGAGAGGAGTCTGCTGTCTCGCTGACTTCGGACTCGCTGTCAGATTGTCCGTCTCTCTCTCTCTCTCTTTCTCTCTCTCTCTCCCTTACTCTCCTTCTCTCTTATTGTTCCAGTGACAAAGTGATGCAGCCTGCCTCCCCCAAAGTCCAAGTTGGTACAAAGCGGTACATGGCTCCCGAGGTGCTGTCGATCACTCTGAATCCTCACAACTTCTCTCACTTCCTCATGGCAGACATGTACGCCTTCGCTCTCGTGTTGTGGGAGATCGCACGGAGGATCGAGGTTACATTTTCAAGTGCTCAATATGAAACAGAAGAGTTAATATATTTTGAATGAAGTAAAAATGTTGGAGTGCAATCTTCTGTTCGCCCCGTCATCAGAAGAGGCGGCAATGGCAGGCAGACCAGAAGCCAGCGACTCCAGCGGACTCGGCTCGTCGCTCTCCTCTTCTGCCAAGGGGGCCAACTATGCACTCAAGATGATGCCGGCGCAGAACTTCCCTCCCGAAATGGTCAGAGAACAGAGAGAGGGACAGAGAGAGAGAGACAGAGAAAAACACAGAGACAGAGACAAAGAGAGAGAGAGAGAGACAAAGAGAGAGAGAGAGAGAGAGAGAGAGAGAGAGAGATAAAGTTGCCCATTGCAGTCAACTCGAACCGCGCAACTCTACGTTCCACCGTTCGAGGGACTCGTCACAAATGATCCATCCTTCGAAGAAATGCAGAAGATTGTTTGCGTCGATGGAATCCGGCCACCGGTAGAGCCAAGCTGGTTGAGCAGCAAGAATGTAGGAGAGAGAGAGAAGAGAGAAAGAGAGAGAGAAGAGAGAAAGAGAGAGAGAGAGAGAGATAAAGAGATAGTTTCTCCTTGAAAGGTTGCTCTCCGCCGCCTGACCCGGCTGATGATGGAGTGCTGGCACGAACGGCCGGATTGTCGCCACTCGGCACTGAAAGTCAAGCTGGAATTGCAGAAGGCCATCGAAGATCTCAAGGAGTACGGGGTCGGTCATTTCATAAGATATTACATCTTCTCCTTCGTTCTGAAGAGAGCATAAAAAAAGTTCAAGTACAAATTCAAAATATGCTCGTGAAATTATAATTCAGTTGCCACCAGCAGAAATTTGAATGTTTCAGCTGCGAAGTGCTAAGCACAGCGATGCTTCTTCACATCATTTAACAGTCCTTGCCACGCCCACTTCACCTACTCTCGAAGCTGTCGCCGTCTCTTGATTATCCGCATACTCTCGGTCTTCTCTGCCATGTTCTTTTTCTCTCACTCTTCATGTTTTCTACTCTCTCTTCAGTACTGGCCTTCCTATTGTTCCCAAATTACAGTGGCAGTCGCTGCTTGTAAAGTTAACCGTTAGTAGCCATTCGAAAGTGTTCTCATGAATGACATCTCTGCTTCTCTAACTCTCTCGAGTTCACTCTGCTTTTATCTTTTTATTTCTCTCCCTCTTTCTTTCACTCTCCCGCACACCCTCCCTCTCACTGTTTTCTCTTACAGTTGTAAAAAGGCGCGCACGTGCCATGTTAGCCGAGTGTGAGTGGTAGTTCTGGACACGGAGATCCCGCCTCCTGTAT